>VDFB02271358.1:586355742-586774666 GCA_007258455.2 Sequoia sempervirens | reverse complement strand
TAATGCTCAATGAAATCACACCACTAAGAAACCCATGGCAAATTGCTAATTAGATATATAGCTGATTTTAAAACCTAACTTAAACCAGTACTAGAGAAGATGGTCAAGACCACCAAGACCAGTGGCATTGCTCCAGGCAGGATGAGAACTGCCATCTATATCAGCAGGACTATTCCCTTCAGCAGAAAGGTGAGATTCTCCTCCAACCACAGCCTTGCAATCTGGGCATTTTGATTTTTGCATTGGACCCCCGCATTCTCCCACAGCATAGAAATGGCCATTTGGGCATTTATACCAGTGCCCTCTTCCTCCCACCTCCCTCATCATCACATTCACTACCTCTTCTATCACTTTTCGTCCACTCTCCAGGTTTCTTTTGATTTCTTCAGTTTTTGCATGACCAGGGGTTTGGTCCAGAATAATTTCGCAAATTGTCAGGCATGCTTTAAGGTCGTCGCGGACATAGGGAACTGACAACCACTGCAACAGTGACTCAATTGCTAGCTCGTTTTCAGCTTTAATATTTCGATTATTGCTGCTGCTGAAATTCGCCTTATTGATGCTGGAAGCAAATTTCGAGATTAGTTGTGGAAGCTTTTCTTGGATTCGAGCTTTATATGAACTGCGTTCTAAAATGAAGAACAGATGCTCTGTGGCCCGGTCATAATCCCTTAATCCACAGAGAGCTTTAGCCATTCCCAAATGGGCTTCAAGAGACCCTGGATTGTGCCGGAATGCTTCACTGAATGCTTGAATTGCTTTGTCATAAGATTTTTCCTTCAACATTTTATTACCCTTGTTCAGGTTTTCAAATCCTAGAATTAACTTCTTGACTTCTTCAATCTGCTGCAGCCTCACCTTCACAATGTTTGAATATCGCAATGATTTTCTTATGGGTGTTCTACATTCGGGACTGCAAAGTGCAAAGCATTTCGCAAACAACATGCATGTTAATTGTCTTAAGAATCTACACAAATTGCAAACCAAAACGAATCAAAACGTAAGTTGTGAATAGAGAAATGGGAACTACGGAAATTTAAACTCACCATTGTTTAAGCTTAACGGCAACTGCGCCAGGCTCAGCTTCAAGGACTTTGTCGTCCATATTCATCCATGTATCAAGTCCGCTTACTTCAAATACATGCTCACAGTCTATAAGCTGAACGAATCTATCTGTAGATTCATATTCCTCCAGAGTCATTTGAGTAATGACATCGACATGGTTGGGATGGCAGGTCCTGCAAAACTTGGGACAGGGTTCCCCACAAAGGCCTATACATGTGTGCCCACAGCTTAGAATTTCCTGACATGGCTCATCACACGGATCTCTTGAGCATATTTCATGGCAAAGACGATCACAAGTATAATGCTGGCAATTCCATTCGCATTTTTCCTTGCAGGGAATGCATAGTGCTCCACATAGACGAGTACAACGACTGTGCAAGCACCGTTTCTCACAGGGTTGCATGCACGGCGGACATGTTTCTGAACAACCAGCCATGCATTGGTGACCACAGGGCAGGTCCCTGGAGCATCTTTCCTTGCAGGGAATGTGAGAAGTACCTTGCTTACATGACGCACAAGTCCCTCTGCATATATGCTCACAACCGGGACTTAGAACCTTACCACAAGGCTCCTTACAGGAGAAATTAGCAGGGTCTTCACAGCAAAGCAAAGTTGCCTTATGGCCACAGGGCAAATCCTTCATAACTAACTTCCTACACGGCGGACAGGGACGTCCACATTTTGAGGGGCATAGATGACCACAATCAAATATAACATCACATGGCTGGATGCAGAGGGCATTCTCCACAGGACTAGAGCAATGGAGTACTATTTGATGGCCACATTTAGGAAGAACTTTGGGTATTGGCACCCTGCATGGAGGGCATTCTTCAGGGAAGTGGCAAATCACTGTACACTGATGACCGCATGTGTTTTCAAATTTGTTAGGGCAAGGCTTAGGGCAAATTATTCTATCGTGGTTTGAGGGGTGACACCTCCTTGGACAAGCATGGCCACATTTTAACTGATATTCACAGGGCCTGCTACAACCTCCATCTTCCACTAACCTAAAATCTTCAGCTTGTGAAACTTTTGTTTCTGTTTGGGGATGGTTTTGACAAGCCAATGAAAGAGCAGGTCCAATGGATTTGGCACTCCCCAGTTTCTGAATAACTGATTCCCATAGAGAACTTTTAGAGGCTAATAGCCCTGCGTTTCCAAAGATAAATAGCCCCATTTTGGCTCTTGACAACGCCACACACACTCTGTTTGATACTTTCAGAAACCCAATATTTCCTTTCGACCCTCCCACCCCAATCATTTTATTGCTCCTTACAAGAGATAGTATGATAATTTTGCATTCCTCTCCCTGATAATTATCCACAGAACAAACTCGAGGAGTCTTCAGTGTTTCAGGGTCCATCCTCTCTATTTTAGACCGACTAAGAATTCGGTGTTTGAGATTATTCTGAATCTCACTCATCTGGCCTTTATACATAGTCAGAATTGTTATGTCGCTGTTTCCATAGCCTTGTCTGAGGAGATAAAGGCAAAATTCCACAATTAGCCAGGCTTCCTTCACATTTACCTTGCTGCTGGCCTCACTTGTCTCAGACTCCATAGCTTTATGATCCAAGAAAAAGACATTGTTTTGAATGCCTTTAATATTCTCAAAATATTTAACGCTGTCATGATCTTGCAACGAGGGATACAGGTCTGATATCAATGCAGAGATTGAAGGCCTCATCCTTCTTTGACATCGAAGGGCCACGTGCTCCACCCCACCCTTTATCAATCGCTCAAAGAGAGATATCTCCAGCTTGTGCTTGGTAGCCAATTCATACTCAGCAACAGAAGGACGCAATTGCAAGTGATCTCCCAACAAAATGAGATGTTTTGTGAAAGACCCAATACATGGCAAAATGCTTGCCTCTAAAACCTCAGCAGCCTCTTCTATTATAACTATTTCTGCTCTCAGGCCCTGAAGGATGTCATAACTTTTAGCAGCTGCAGTGGTTGTCATACCTATTACATTAGCTTTTCTTAAAACATGGAGAGAGATCTCATCATCCAGCTGTTGAAGCTGACTACACACATTCTTATAAGCCTCCGTTAAATACTGAAATTCCTCTTTGGTTTTTTCTCTAATGTGGTCCAGCCAGTATTGAAGAAGCTTCTTTCTTGAATTTTCAGGTAAAATCCACTCATCCTTGTAACATAAAATTTCATCCGAGAAATCATCTGTGGAACATTCATCTGCTGGCATTACCCCCAAAGCACTAGAAGTGGCATCTTCATCTGCTGGCACTACCCCCACAGCACTAGAAGTAGCATCTTCATCTGCTGGCGTTACCCACAAAGCACTAGCAGTAGCATCTTCATCTTCTGACAATGCCTCTTCATCCGCTGGTATTACCCCCACAGAACTAGCAGTGGCATCTTCATCTGCAGCCAATGTCTCTTCATCTGCTGGCATTACCCCCACAGAACTAGCACTAGCATCTTCGTCTGCAGCCAATGCCTCTTCATCTGCTGGTATCACCCCCACAGAACTAGCAGTAGCATCTTCATCTGTTGGCAATGCCTCCTCAGCAGTACCATAATCTCTAGATTCTTCATCAATACTGGAGTTATCACTATCCTGTTCACCAGATTCAGTTGTCTCATCGGGCTGGTCTACAAGTGAAGAAAATGTATTGCGTGTGTTTAGAGCCATGGTTTCTACAACCTTTTGCTTCCCTTTACTTTGGCTACTCCTTTGCTCAGCTTGTTCTTTAATCTCTTCTAACCACATTTTTTTTAGGTTGTGATATATTTCATCATTAGGATCAAGGGATCGAATGCACTTTTCTAAGGACATGCCCCTCAGCATTTTCTTGGAGACATGTTGGTTCATAAGGCCCAAACAGCGTTGAATCTGCTGCTGCAAGTTAGTTCTAGCGTGTGTAAGTTCTCTGTACCTTGAGCGAAGCGAGGGCGGAATGGTAATTCCACGTTTGAGCTCTTTCAAGGTTCGCTTCTGCATAATTTCGTTTGAAGACCTACTTCCGAGTCGAATCATATTGGGTTCAATGGAGTAAATGGATTCCAGGAACTGATCAAGAGCATGGTTTGTATAACAGATCACCAGTATAGGACCCCGCTTCACATTAGAAAGAAGAATGGTAGCAATCTTCAAGCCAACATAAGTTTTCCCTGTACCAGGAGGGCCTTGAATAAGAACCAGCCTTTTGTTATGCCCTGTTTTACAGCTTCCATCTGGCTTTCATCAAGGCTACAATCCCATTGAGGCCATACCTCTCTCAAAATTCGAACCATGCCTGTTCCCAAGCATTTACTAATGTTTGGAAATGCACACTGGAAATCATAAGCATCCTTTTGATTCCTCTGTTGCACATAAGAAGGTTCCAAGACATGAGGTTGCAATGACAACAAATGCTCCGAGAAAGGAAGCTCTTCCATTTCAGGCCTTTGAAGACATTTCAAAACATGGTGATAGGCTTCAAAATAAGCTGCCGTGGACTGAATCATTTCATATGTTTTGTCAACTTGTAAATCCACAGGCCCCCCTTCGCTGCTTGGAATGAGCTTCAAAACAAGAATTCCCTTCTCTTGTCGTTCCTTCACGATTCCCCATAAATAGGTATGGAATCCATCACAGGAAATGCAAAGCAGTGCACCAAACAGCAGTCGTTGTGATAAACTCCAGTTAACCGCTTTCTTCTTAGAGATTTCAAATGAAATGCAATGCTCCACACCGTCATTCCCCACCTGCAATTGCAAGAATTTTACTTTTGTATACTATCTTATGTTGCTTGGGATTAAATTCTTGCGGAAACCCTGAATAGCGCGCCTTAGTGATGCAAAGCAATCTTCACGGATCAAATGAAATTGTGTTGACAAATATTCAGCCACACTATTATAACTCTCGCACACTCGATTTATCGGTACTTTTCTGGAACGAGGGCAACCTATTTCCTCCTCGCTTGGTATTATAGCACACGTTCTAATAGATTCCTGTCCATATCCAACCAATGATAAAATTCAAATCAAGAAATGCCATAATACAGGCCGCAATATTTTTGCTTCAAATGCATAATTTTATAGCTAAGAAATTCATTTTAGAATTTGTAAAGAAAATAAAACCATTGATCATAACTAGAACATAGTAACTGTGAGTTGTTAAGGCACATTTGGGTACCACGTTAGGTAGATAAGCGTTGTTAAAAAAGAAGCTGTGCACATGAACTATAAGAAATTTAGTTTTCAGAGCATCATCATCTCTGTTCTTTTAAGGTATTTATATTTATTTTAAATTGTGTATTAAACTTGTTACTTAGTTTCACAGATGGATTGTATTTTATTTCAGGAACCGGTCATGAACTATTAAACAAAAAATCAAATAAAGAAAAGACTCATTTATATTATCTATTTGCAATGGAATAACATTGGAGGAACTATTGCTGCCTTATTTGGTTCCCCATGTGCTGGGCTAAGTTTTCTTAGATCTTTCAGGCCTGTATATATTTTTGTTCTGAGTATAGTTTAATAAAATTGAAAAGATTAGTTATGGGAAGGATGTTTGTGGTGGATCTTAAGTTCATGTATTTAGATTTTTTAAATAATATATATTGATTAAAGATATCAGGTTTCTATAATTCATATTGTTTATTTATATTGATTTTTGAATTGTATAAGATCATATTGTATGATCTATTTTCAGGATGAAAACAAAGAGTTGAAGGAGAAAAAGTTCTTCCACAATTGAATCCAGAAATCAAGGTAAATAAAATAAAAATATATATATTGAATTATGTTCACCAAAAGTATGTATTATCCATCATCTTATGTATCACTAAATGATTTATCATTTCTTTGATAATAACTCATAAAAGATATAATTACACATGTATTAATTCCTTATTAATTTTTTGATAATATATTATTTCTCAATTATTAATTATTTTAATATATTTAAGGAGTCTTAATGTGTGATTACCTCTTCATGATCTTTCTTTTCAATTAAAATAGATATTAAAACAAAAAACCTTAAGATTGGTATTAGAAGTTTTGAAATTTTCTCTATAAAATTAAGAATGTATACATATATAGCTTGAGTACGTTTTTTTTAATTAAAAAAAAATCATATAATATTTATCATAATTTTTTTTTTAATTTTTATATTTAATTAATATTTTTAGAAAAAAAATCTATAAAACCATTAAGGATATGTAATTTTTGCAGTTGTTAATGATAGATTGATATAATTCATTGTCAATATTTTGAATCACATTTTATTATCTGAATTCATCATTTTCCTCTATAATTATTAGATCCTGAATACATATCATAAAATATGATCTATCCGTCCATGACGAAAAAATACATATATTTTAATCCAAAAACTTATCAAATCTATAAAACCATCATTTGAAATTTATATTTTTCGAGAACCAAATGATAAACAACAAATTTCAGATCATACATTTTGCAGCAGTCTTGAGATAGCAGAAAATTCCAGCAAATTTAATCAATATCATACACTAGGTAGGATTATGATAATATTGGTAAAAAAAAAAAATCTCCTTTTCTTTTTAAGTAAAGATTGAATTGGTTGCAATTTTTCTGACACGCTACAGCTTTTGTTCTATTATGGTAAACAGAAAAAAGAAAAGATAAGACAGATTTATAAGACTTTTCTTATAGCCGTTCGATAAGAATCTCACCTGAGAAGTCCCTTCTGACTTTGCAAGAAATTGAAGTCTTTTCAGTTTATCACGATATTCTAATATCTTGAAAAAGTGTGCATAGATTTCATCCTTCTCATTTCCTTGAGGAAGCCCATCAAGTGCCTCTCGAAGAGCCTCAACTGCAACAAATTTCCACCCATCTTCAGTTCGGCTCTGCAATTCATGATAAAGATGAAGGAACGGCCATATATCCTTTGCATTGGGTCGGCCCATGTTTGCAACATGAGCTTGAATCTGCGCAAGAAAGGCAGAGCCCACAAACGCCCCATATATTCTATTTGTATCGTGTTTCTGTAAACTACCCCTAATGTCATCTCTGCTCACCAGCTTAGCTAATTTGAGGACAGTGTCGAAGGGTAGATTGCGGTTGTCTACAATCTGTGTGAGGGCATGGCGACCTTCATCTGAACTGAGATAAGAAATGAGATGGGTTGTAGGAATTGCATCCTGCTCGTCCACCCATCTCTCAATTTGCGATGCAGATAGTAAGCGAGATGTGTAGAAAGGATTCCTATTCCTACTCCTACACGACTGTTTGCACTCAGCTTGTCTGCTGAGAATCTTATTTCTGTTCTCTCTTTTATCCTTTGACGCCCAACGCCCACGTCGATTCTTTGAGCCAGACATGGAGATCTTCTCCAAAGCGCACAAGCCCTTCTTCGACTCTTACCAAAACCCATCAATTGACAGAGCAGAGAATAAACAAGGAATAAGTAGAAGGTATTTTCCACAACATGTGGAATCTTGATTTTCGAGTCAAACTCATTACCCATGTTTCCTGGATAGTGGTGGAGAAGAAATAGTGGACAAGAAATAGAGGAGAGGGCCCAATAGTTGTGCGGGGTCCAATGGTCGCGCACTCAATCGTAAATATAATATTCAATAGTCGTTTATATAATATTCAATAGTTGTGATTTGACTACCCATAATTAAACAAAATGTATGCTTTTGATCTTAAAAGCAACCAATCATGTGATACCACATCAGCGCTCAACTACTCATGATGTAATGCAGGGGAATTGGTCTCACTATTTTTTGGGGCCTTTTTGGACACCTTGACAAAAACACATGCTGATGTGGCATCATATTTGATGATGTGGCCCTGAAACCTTAGTTATAAGCAGAGAACTTGCCAAGTGAGCTGCTGTAAAAAATTGGGAGTGATTTGAAATTTCGAGGTAGGATAATTAGAAACGCGAAGTTAGGGTGCACGACTACTAGGCCCTCTCCCCTAGTTATTTGTGCAAATTATTTGAATTAAAAGGTGTGTCCAGCACGCATCACACATTGGACAGAACTCGTACGAGTACTTTGATATTGAAAAATCTTTTATTTGTGAGAACTGGTATTAATTAAGCACACAAGTGTGTACGGGAAAACCGTGTTTGGCATATGATGCATTCTGGTTCGTAACTCTTTGCGCAGCCGCTGGACGGTTGAAATGACTACAATAAATACATATTTGTATTTTACTCCATTACTGTAATATTTCATTTTTGTGGGACGTTAATTGTATTAATGTAGGAGATAACAGCCAAGGCACCCCGATAATGTTGATACGCCAAAGACGTTTTTGTATAGAGGCTCAAATAGCTGGTCTACGGGACGGTGTGCACGCACTCCAAAGTCTTTTGGAATCCTCTTCAATGATTCTACAGCTTAGATTGCGAGTGTTTCGGTTTCCATAAGGTCGCCGCCTCCGTTTTTTGAGAGAGAAAATGTAAGTTGCGCGTACTTGGGGCCTCCCCTCCCCTTTTTCTAGGTTTCTAGGGGAGAGGATCCAAGAAGTTGAGCGTGTTTCAATATAGTTGAAATAGTAGTTGTTTATATAATGTCTAATAGTTGTGATAGTAGTTGTTTATATAATGTCTAATAGTTGTGACATGACTACCTTAACTTAAATAAAATGTATTCCTTTGATCTAAAAAGCAATCAATCATGTGATGCCACATCAGCGCTCAACTACCCATGATGTGAATGCACAAGTATTGGTAACAGGTTTGTTTTGGGCCTTTTTGGACACCTTGACAAAAAACATGATGATGTGGCATCATATTCAATGATGCGGCCCTAAAACGAAAGTTATAAGTAGAGGACTTGCCAAGTAAGCTGTTGTAAAAAAATTGGAGTGATTTAAAATTTCCAAGTAAGATTTTGAAAAGTGCAAAGTTAGGGTGCACAACTACTAGGTCCTCTCCTATGATGAATGATGAATGATGTGATGTCGATAGATAGCTCATAACTTGTGCCCTCTTGGCTAGCTAATATGTATAGGATTTTTAATCTGGATGACTTGGTTTATGAGTCTTGGTTTTATGTTAAAATCGGTAGAGTTTGTCAATTTTTTATTTGGGCAATGTTTTTAGATATCTATTGAATAAAAGGCAATGTTTTTATAGTGTATAATTTTGTTTATGTAAGTCAATAATGGTCGAGGTGATAATTGAGTTTTTAAGTGGTTTGATTGTGTTTTGATATTTGAGAAATAATGTTTATTTTTTAAAGAAATATCATATTAGGATTGTTTCAATTCACTTAATTTTAATTTTAATTTTTTTTTGTCATAACTCTATTTCTTTCTAGTTATCATGTGATAATAAACTTTAAAAAAAATATAACACAATTTTCATGCACCTCCCTTTTAGCTCATTGAGGTATAGTTTGACTTATTGCTAGGGTGTAGAACATTGTGCTATGCTTTCCTTACTATTTCAATTGGATGAAGTGGTTGAACAAACCCATTATGTGCACAAGTTCATTCCTTAGACAACATGACAACCAAAGGGAAAGAAATTGAAAAAAACTCAACAATGTTGTGGCAAAGAAATTCCAACATATCTCTCCTCTCTCCTCAACTTGAGTGCAACCCTTCTAACACAACTTAAATTTTTGGCAAACCATCTTAATCAAAAACTCATGCTCATGGAAAGGCGTGAAGATAAGTGTTAAATTTGCATTCACTTACATTGGGTCAATATCATAGTTAAACCCCTAAAGGAATTATTCAATTCCTCTTTAGTTAACCATGCAAAGGAGCATATCAAATCCATTAAAAACTCATGTGATTGTCTCTATTAGCTACTTGAGATATCAAGAGCTATTTTAAACCACTATTTAAACTCATATCTTGCATCCAACAAGTGTCTAAAAGATGGGCCCAAGCTCTACATGAATGTATGGTGTTCATTGCATTTGTTTATGACTCAAAGGATCTATGATGTATCGCATAAATTTGATGAGCTATGCAATGTTTGTTCAAATGACCAATGATAAATCCTTAGACCTTAATGGATTTTATTGTAAATTCTACAATTCCAGTTGATGGTTTGTTGGCCTTGACTTGTTTCAAGTCTACAAAGAGGCTCTACATAATAACTCTTGAGGAAATATCACTAAGGTAATATACATGTTATTCTCCAAATCTAATAATCCAAAGCTCATTACTAGTTGGATAAGTCTATCACTTTGTTGAATGTCTCCCATTAAATCCTTGTTAAATCTCATGTTCTTTGTTTGTATCCCCTCCTAAATATAATTATTAGTCTAAATTAAAAAAGGTTCATTAAGAGTAGATATGTGATAGATAATCTCATTGTTTTCTAGGAAGAATTAAAATGAGCTCAAACTCTTGAAAAATGGATTTTAATCCTTAATCTTTACTTTGAGAGGAATTATGATCATGCATTAACCAATCTTAAATTTTGGCCATGCTTAGATCATTAAAGTTTGGAGATTTATTTCTCTCCTTAGATCAAACCCTCATGTTGATGTTGCAACTTATCTCTTTATCAATGAACGCAAATATGAGAGTTGTGAGATTTTATACTCTATCAGAAAAGGTTGTTCTCTTGCTTCTTCCCTTTTTGTTCTACCTACAATAATGTTTTGTTTATCTCCTTATATATAGAATAAAGCACAATAATATTAAAAGATTTTATAAATGTGGTAGCAAGCTAAGTGGGTTTGAACTTGAGGGAAACTCTATGGTTAAGTATTAAATAAATCATATTTTTTTCAAACTAAATTTTCCCACAACATTTCTTGATTTAATTAAACTAGTTAGATATATTTAATTAGTTAGAACATTCCCAAAAAATAATTAAATCATATTTTAATTACTTTGATTAACTTTCACCCATCATTAATTCATTAAATAAATTATATATTGTTTAATTAATTAAACTAAACCTCTTTCATTAGTTAATAAAATAAACCTAGTTTATTTAATTAATTATGTCTTGCACATTCCTCCACCACTTCAATTTACAAATAATAAAAATTGAACCTTCACTAGAATCCAAAAAGATGGGCTCTTACATCTCCACCATTCATTCAAATCAAGGTAGTCTCCACCATCTAAATTCCTCAATCCTTGTCTTATTCATTTGCACTTATCCCAAACCAACACTTGTAAAAAATAAATGCTCATACATTTGGTCTAATCTCAACTCTCCATCATTAGCTTCCCTTCCAAGCTAATAAATTATCATCCCCCAATCCAATATTTGATCTCAACCCTTCATATCTTCATCAAAAAATCTATAAAACCCTCATCCTTAAGCTCATTTCAACATAGTGGAAGACACGCAAGTATATGCTACCCAAATATTTGGAAAAGAGCAACCACAAGTCAATGTATCTCCATCAGCACATCTAGAGAACATCCAACTTCTTAAAAAGGAATGTTTGTGAATTTTTTATTTTTATTTTTCATTTTTATTTGCTCTTTTTTTACCTAATCGAGGTGTATGCAAGTTTAGAATAAGGTCTTGCTTTGTGTTCCTTTCCTTTTTTTATTCTATATTTTAGCATCCATAATATTCACTAGTTTGCTCTTTGACATCTAGAATAGGTTCTAGAGAGTCTAAAATAACATATTAGTACTAATTTATTTTTATTTAAAATTGTAATTATTTTCATTTTCAAAGCTAATATAAAGTTCTAGTTAGCTTCTTACATTATTTCTCTATTATTTACTCAATATTTCACAAGATTTAAATAAATACTTAAGTACACATTGGCTAAATTTTGTTATTTTTAATTGGTATTGTATTAAAATGGATAGAATTTATTTTTTATCTTAGCATGTGGTATATCATGACTAATAATGGAACATTAAAGATCTTTTATGATTTTCATTTAATTTTTCAATCAATATCATAAAGAAGTATAGTACATTTATATTTAAATATTATAATATTGACTTTGTTCTCCATGTATAGGAGTGAATTTGCACCCCATATGCAAATTCCCCTTTTTGCCTCTCTCCACTTTAGAAAACCAAGTTTGGAGGCTAAATTTCACATAAGCTCATTGTCTTCATTCCACTTGGTACCTATTTTGAGTGTCAATAGAGGAATTTTTGTCAGGGACGCCTGCCTGGTGTGCAGACACCTACACAGTGCGCTTGTGTCCCTAGTAGATTCCTATGACTAGAGCCTGCAAGGGCGTTACACATCTCATTGGAAATTGACTTGTAACGCCCTCTTCGGCCGGTCGACCCGAATATGGCCATTTTCTTCATATTTCCTTCAAATTCCCTCCTACGTGCATTTCAAATCTTCTAAGCTTTCAACTCAACTTCTACACACTCTCTTGCACTCACTTCTTACATTCCCAAGCACTTTTAGCAACACTTTTGCACTCCATAGTAGCAACAACTTCACTCCATCACTTCAGTAGAGCAAGTGTGGGACAACACCATTGCAGCAGAGGTTCAAGTACTCTCATTTTCTCTTCCATTAACCTTGAGTGCTCTTGGTGGAGGTGGTAAGTTTCCCACTCCTCTCCTCTATTACTTGGTTGAGTAAGCACATTTACTATTTTGTAGTATTTTAGTGTTCTTTATAGTATTGCTTCCTTTATCATACTATTTCTCCATTATTGCTTTATTGGTTGTCCGTCGAGGTGGAAACACCTAAACAGGGGTCTGACTGAGGTAGACCGCTATACAACCACCCAACAATTTTCCTCTTTTTTGTGTGTAGGTGGACGTGCTTCTATGAGCTAGCTAGCAAATAAATTCATTTGTAAGATCATTCTTGCCACCTTAACTCTTGTGTTTTTACTTTATCATAATAGAGCATATTTCGTTTACTTCATAGCATTGTTTTGGCCCTTTGGAAGTAGCTAGTTGGGTCATTAGTCTATTTTCTAGAGTTTAGCCTTGTCTCTTTAGTCCTCTAGTCGCACCTGAGAGACGCCAGTGCACCGTACTGTCGTCTCGTGACCGTACTTTTATCCTCGAACAAAGAGCTTCATAATGCGTAGTGTTAAACCTGAAAATTGGCTCAACTAGCCCTATTTTGTATTTTGGGTCTATAGGGTGATTGAAGGACTTTATAGTCCTCGTCATTCTCGTCCTGCATTTCCTAACACCCCGTTAAGCTGAGGTAAGTTAGGAAAGCCTTCCACTCTTGGCTCTCCATGACCTGGGGCCTTGAACGTGGTTGGTCCCCCTCTCTTACATTTTTTGTGAACCTGACGTGAACCAACGCCTGCTCATCTGTTGGTGTTGAGGCTTCTCTTGTGTACTTCATGACCATTGTATTCCTAAGTGTTGTGAAGGTTTATGAGCATCACAACCCAGTCTACAACTTCCAGGTATATTGCCAAGAGAAGTATACGACACCTCCTGATGGAAAGGACGAAGGTCATCACTAGTTTATCTACAGGCCTTTTCTCTAATCTTGTCGTTAGTCTAGCCACATAGGAGCAGTTGTTGAGGGGCAAGGTAGGATTCTCTGATGAGACTAATCATGTCCCCACTCCTCCTGCATCCCCTACACCATTGTCAGTGGACAAGTATGAGGTTGTTCAAATCCCTTCAGAATGTCTCCACCCTTAGCAAAGGGTTGGGTGCCTTAGAAAATCACTTGAAAAGGAACCCGAAGATGGTTAGGGCCACTCGGGTCATTAGTGAATTAAAGTATATGATTGGGAAAGATTGAACAGGCTTGGAACTCATAGCTAGTCTTACCAGTCTAATAGAAGCATGTGCTCCTTTGAACGCTCCTAGTGTTATGCGAGGAGCCACTTTTGAAGATTATGAGGGGCAGTTAGGGGTATCAATGCCTCCCATGTCTATCTACAAGGCCGATGCGGTCCCTTCTATCAACATCCCTTCTATCTCCGAAAAACTTGAAACTATTAAAGTAAACAAGGTCCCCTTGGGCTATAGCTTTACCCCTCCTATCACCTCTAGTGATGGAGGTTTTGGCGGGTTGAGTGGTGGAGGCTTTGGTAATGATGGTGGATTTGGCAGCGAAGGTGGTGCTATTGGAAGTGGTTCTAGTGGAGGTCATAGTGGTGGCTCTGAAAGCTGAGGTGGTTCTGACGGAGGCCCTACTAGTGGCAGTGGCTCTTGCGGAGGCCACACCGGTGGTAGTTGCAAAGGTGGCTTTAGCGGTGGTTCTGTAGGAGGTTCCTATGGCCCTCTATCTTCTAATGACCCTATTTTGAATACTCTTCTTCAGAATATGGGTAAGATGCAAAGCCAGTCAGTGAGTCTCTCCCAAGCCTCTACCTAGCCTATCTTTTAGCCCTTCTTCCAGCATAGCCTATTGTCAATTGCAATTCTAAACATTCCCTTCTCTCAAGGAATGGAGATTCCTAAATTTTAAAAAAGTGGCGGTAACGGGGACCCACAGACACATGTGTCCTCTTTTGATGCCTTGTGCACATATTTCTTCCACCATGATGCATTAATGGTGAAACTATTTTCCCGATCACTCAAGGATACAACATTGGAATGGCACTATTCCTTGCCTGAAAATTCCATTTTCTCATTTGACCAACTTGTAAACCAATTATTTAGACAATTTCAAGCTAATATTAGGTCGAAGATGACCTTCTCAGATCTCGTCCAATGTAAACAAGGAGACAACAAAAAAATCATTAATTTCATAGCGCGGTATCAAGCACTCCTTTCACAAATCTCGTATCAACTGCCTGATTCTGATGTACAAAAGGTATTCATAGGGAACTTACAAAGGCCTTGGCAAGAGCAGTTCACCCTTATGAAGTATCCTTCTTTCGCGCATTTTTGTTCATCCCTACGAGAGTACCAACAAATGGTTGTCCAGTTTGGGGGATCCTCCCCTCGCTCTCATTCTAAGGGAAGGTCTGTTGTATCAATCTCTAGGAAACTTAAGGATGTTACGAATGTAGTAGCCACTTCTGACGACAATGGCCTCAAACATAACTGAAAGTTCACAAAGTTATCATAATCTTATTCTTCTATCTTATAGAAGTTGTTGAAGGATAAGATCATAACCTTGCTGAGTCCTAAGCCTCTTAAGGAGCCTTACCCTAATTAATATGATGGAAGCACTTATTGTCAGTACCATCAAGTTAATGGACATGATACCAAATGTTGTATGTGGCTACGTCATGAGATACAGGACCACATTGAGGATGGTACCATTCATCTTGATGGGGGTAAACAAAATGCTAACAAATCATTGGCGAAAGCTAATAGTGAATTGCAGATATGCACAAACCCATTTCTGACACATTTTGCTAACATTGTTATTGATCCCACTGATTCTGTTACTTAACTCGAGGCCTATGTTAACATGGTCACAATGACTCCTACTGCACAACCTATGACCAGTTCGCCGCATATAATTTTTACGTCGCAAGACTTACCTTTAAATAACAAGCCCTCACCTCTTTATATTCCTACTCGCCTCAATGGTAACATTGTGATAGGGGTCCTAGTAGACCTCATGAGATGAGTGAATGTTATCATAGAAGAGATGTGGCTTCACTCGCTACATAGAGAAAAATATGAAGAAAAAAAATCTACCATCCGTACCCATGATGGTATGTGTCTTAAACCATATGACTCGATAACTTTGTCTATACTAGTTGGACCTAGGGCCATTGACACGGTTTTTTATGCTATTCTAGAGTCATATTTATTTAGGCTAAAGCTAGTTATACCCTGGATAGATTTCATAAATGGAATCACCTTGGTTGTTCACAAATGTTTAAAATTTTCCCACGAAAATGTTGTGCATGTAGTGCATGACACTGGATACCAACCCTTGGTGTCTCGTGGTGGATATCCTTTGAATCACTTTTGGCCTGTCCTAGTCAGCCTGCTTCCTTCAAGAATAGACCTACTTTACAAGAATTATGTAAAGTATAAGACTAGGGACAAGGGATAGTCGAAACCAACCCTTCCTGTGATACAACAATCGGCCACCTCTTCCCAAGAGGAGAAGGAGAAGCCTGCACCGACCACTCCCCCTTCTTGGAAGGGAGAGGAGAAGTCCACACCGGCTCCCTCTCCTTCCCATAAAGGAAAAGAGAAGGTTTCCTTTTCTCGAACTGCCTCGTGCTATCCCCTTTCTTGGGAAGAGTATTGGATGAGTCAGCCCGGCGGTTATCCACTAAGTCCGATGATACCTCCTTGGCACAAGCCCAAGCTCGGGATCTTGGATCTCCGTAATGAATACCATGGACCGTGGTACAACTTATAGGACAAAAGGAAAGGCTCCCAAAGGGAATTCAATCCTTAGCCTCCTACTATTCCTATTCCCAAAGCAGTGAACGGGAAGAGGCTCATTGACGAGGAACTTGAGTTGACTCCCCCCGCTGCTTCTCAACCTATTCCTCTTGTTCCCATTCAAGAATTTTTTCCTTTTCCAGAGACGGCTATAGTGGACGTTCCCATGGTTGAGCAGGAGATTTTTGTTCCTTCATAGCCTCCACCCTCCAGTTCAAAGAGTCAAAGAAACTGCCTTGTGCGCGAGCGCAACCACCGATGAAAGGCCCTTTTGGCTAAGCAGGTCGCCTCACAAATGAAGGAAGAAGAGATGACCACCCCTGCTTCAAGGCCTCCCATAATGTCTCCCTCTCTCCTTCCCTATGCTTCCTTTCAGCCTAGTTTCGTATCGCTTTTAGCTTCTGCTGCGAGTGCAAATGCACCTAACCCCAAGGGGCTATAGGTATTCATCACTCCTTTGGTGGAGCCATCTTTGTTGATGTTTTTTCTAGATATCCCACCTCTCTTGAAGCTCGTAGATATGACGAACAGCTTGATCGTATCTACTGTGGTTCTTTCCTCCTCTTCCTTTGTACCTCTAGCCTTGTCTATGGGGAGTTTGTCTCCTCCGGCGAAGCAAAAGGTGGAGTGTGGTCCTTCTAGCAATGGAGGACCTAAGAGGAGCCCACCTTCTCCAAAAGGTGGCCCCACAATGACTTGTTTTATCCTAGTGACGGAACCAGTCCTGGCTTCTCCTGAGTTCGTCATTTCTCTTGAGACATTCAACAAACTTAGCAGTGAATCTCAAGCGTAGCCTACCCTGTCCATTGAATTTAAACACGACACTCTTCTAAGATGCATGTTTAACTCTGTGGATGAATTTTTGGCCTTTTTAGTGATCTTCACGATATTGCTAACCCTAGCTCCACAAAATATTGATGGAGAGGACCTTGTGAGACCCTCTTCCTTAGCCCTTATTGTGAGAGGGTTTGATGGTCCTCCTCTTAACATTCCACCACTGCAGGCTCATCCTCCTTCCCCCTACAGTGATCTAAAGTGGGAAGAGGATGACCTCTTGGTCAATCACTGTTAGGAGGAGGGCTCTTCTTGATCTTTATATTAGATGTGTGTGTGTTGTCATGTGTTCCCCCATGATCATGCTATGTGTTCCTGGATGACCCTCGTCACCCCTATTGATGCTTGGATACATGTGTGGCTTTTGTGTCGTAAACCTTCTTCTATTTGTATCATCACTCTTCCATTTTTGTGATTGATTTTCGATAAATTGAGATGATGCAAAGTGTTGGGGGCATTTAGGCTTCTCTTCCATGTTGACCCAATTTTTTATTTTTACTGTCTTCTCATGCATTCTTCACATGGCCTGATATAATAGGGGGTTGATGACAATTCATTTATATACTATTACTATACATATATATATATTTATGAGTAGTTCTAACCCTCAAATATCAAGCTACCCCTTTGCCCTTTGTTCATGTTATCTTTTCTCTTTTTCTTTTCCTTTATCTTTCTCTCTTCTTTTCTTGAATTTTACCTCTCATGTGTGACAATGTTGCTTCTACAACCTTTCAATTTTTAGAAAATGCATTCATTGCCAACGAATCTTTTCTCAAAAATATTCAAAAAAATTTCTTCAGAATCGCATTCTCAACTTGGAACCCTAGTAGAACATGTTTCCTTCATCATGGGTTCATAAAGAAAGAACTTGAAAACCTTCCTCCAAAGCGAGAACATCTTTGACTTTCCCCTCACATGGGGGCATATTCTTCCTTTTGAATTCCTTGATGAAGTGAACATCTTTCAAAAGGATCCCTTAATGATGGATTGATTCGAGAAAGAAAACATCTACTTTCAAATTGTGCGTCCCTTAAGTGGACCCCTTCTTCACGACGGGTTCCCAAGGGACCCCTTTGAAAGTTTTCCAACTTATCATCGGTATGCACAAATATCTGCTTACTTGCCTACATGGCCACTTCCTAACTCTGTGGAGTCAGCTTTTCTAGGTTTTCTCCATGCGAGAGATCTTGGGGGATACCTCCCTGCAAGTCTGAGAGCCTGTAGGATGCTTCCTTTGAGCTTCCTCCATATGAGAGATCTTGGAGGTGGCTCCCCTGAAGGTTTCCGAGTCTGTAGGGCACTTTCTTGGGTTTCCTTCATGCGAGAGATCTTGAATGACACCTTCCCTACAAGTTTGTGAGTGTGTAGGGCGCTTTCCTAGCTTCCTCCATGTGAGAGATCTTGGGGGACGCTTCCTAGGTATCCTCCATGTGAGATTTCTTGAGGTACACCTTCCTTCCAGATCTACGGCCCTGTAAGGTGCTTACTTCACGAGGCTTCCTTCATGTGAGATATTTTGGGGATTGCCTCCTTGCAAGTCTACGGGCCTATAAGATGCTTTCTTTCTTCAACTTCATGGTTCTAAGAAGCTATGAAGTCCTTTGCTTGCCATGGACCTTCAGGTTTGTCAGATAATGGTTTGCTTCCCCGATAGTTTAGGTATACATTTCTAACTATACTATTCTTCGATCTACTTTATCGAAGCATTCATCAATATTCATGCTCACTAAAGTGGGGGAAAATGTATAGAAGTGAATTTACACCCCTTATGCAAATTCTGCTTTTTTCCTCTCTCCACTTTAGAAAACCAATTTCAAAGGCTAAATTCCACATAAGTCTGTTTCCTTTGTTCCACTTGCAACTTTTTTTGAGCATTAGTGGAGGAATTTATGTTAGGGATGCCCGTGCGGTGCGTAGATGCCTGTGTGGTGCGCTTACATCCCTAGCAGATTCTTGTAGCTGGAGCCTGCAAAGGCATTACACTTCTCATTGGAAGTTAACTTGTAATGCCCTCTTCAACCAACCAACCCAAATATGGTTGTTTTCTTCATCTTTCTTTCAAATTCCCTCCTTCTACATGCATTTTAGATCTTATAAGCTTTCAACTCAACTTCTACACACTCTCTTGCACTCACTTCTTGCATTCGCAAGCACTTTTAGCAACACTTTTGCACTCCATAGCAACAAAAAATTCACTCCATCACTTCAGTAAAGCAAGTGTGGGACAACACCATTGTAGTAGAGGCTTGAGTACTCTCATTTTCTCCTCCATTAGCCTTGAGTGCTCTTGGTGGAGGTGGTAAGCTTCCCACTCCTCTCCTCTATTACTTGGTTGAGTAAGCACATTTGCTATTTTGTAGTGTTTTAGTGTTCTTTATAGTATTGCTTCATTTATCATACTATTTATCCATTATCACTTGAATCTTGGTTGTCCGTGGGGGTGGAAACACCTAAACGGGGGTTTGACTAAGGTAGGCCCCTATACAGCCACCCAACAATTTTCCTCTTTTGTGTAGGTGGACATGCTTCCGGGAGCTAGCTAGCGAATGAATTCATTTTTGAGATCATTCTTGCCACCTTAAATCTTGTGTTTGTACGTTATCATATTAGAGCATATTTTGTTTACTTTATAGCATTGTTTTGGCCCTTTGGAAGTAGCTAGTTGGGTCATTAGTCTGTTTTATTGAGTTTAGCCTTATCTTTTTAGTTCTCTAGTCATATAGATGATAGTGCACCGTGCTTTCATCCTTGGATAGAGAGTTTCCTGAGGCGTAGTGTGAAACCCAAAAATTGGCTCACCTAACCCTATTTTGTATTTCAAGTCTATAGGGTGATTGAAGGACTTTATTATCCTCATCATTCACATCTCGCATTTCCTAACACCCCATTAATCTAAGGTAAGTTAGAGAAGCCTTATACTCTTGGCTCTCCGTGATCTAGGGCCTTGAATGTGGTTGGTCCCCCTCTCTTACACTCCATAAATAAAGACACCAACCTTATAAGCTTAAGTTAGTCATAATATTTTTTAAATCAACTAAAAATCTCATGTTTTTTAACTTATAAGTGTATTAAATCTACAAAATTTTATAATTTTTTGAAAGAATCAATATAAAGGAATCACTCGAGGAGTCTTTATCATACACAAGATCAATGGTTTTAATTTTATTAAAATGTATCTACCTACAAATCATAAATCCAAATTGTAGTGCAACTTTTTTGTATTCTAAGAATCCAAGAAATTGTTGTATGGCAATGAGCAATCTAATTAGTAGTTTTGAGATAGAGCTCATATGATTGAGGAGGTGAAATGGGAAATAGAGGCATCAACCATTAAAATGATTGCACAACTATTAGAGTTTGTAAAGAATTCCCACATTCTAAACAAATGTCATCTTATATAAAAAAAATATGAAACTAAAGAAAATAATATACAATTATTAAAATATAATTTGAAGTATTTTTAAAATGAAACACAACCATGAAAATAGGATGTATTACCATTAAACATAATATGTAACCTTTAAAAAATATAATGCATATATTCAAAGGAGTGCAAACAAAATTCAATTCCAACACAAAGGCCATAGGTTTTAGTCTTTGGCTATGAAATAAAGCATAGACTCTAGCTCATCTCTCTCTAAGTCAATAACACACTATTTTGATACTTTTAAATTTTCTTTCCTTTTAGAAGTCCATTATTGCTGAAATTTTAAGGAGGAATGGAGTTTAAGTGTACTCTTTTTCTTTTCTTTTTTTAGCTCCGATTTGAATGATTTTATTTAAATCATGTTGAATTTTTTTTATTAAAACATTTATAGAATAAGATGGGTGATGGAAATGGAAATGGGCCAATAGAGTTAATAGGATTTTAATATCAAATGATTTTAAAAGGGAATTTATAGCTCATAGGAAGAATAAAGTAGAATCAAAGAAGAAAATAAAGGAGGTTTGATATATGCAATGGAAAAGAAGATTTTAGCATGCGAAAAGAAATTAAACAATGAGAAGATTAACGTCAACAATATAGGTGTTCATCATGCAAAGAATAAAGAAAATTTTGGATTTGTTTTTCTATAAAAGTTTTTCTTCTCATTTCTTCTATAAAAATGTAATAGTTTATTTGAACAAACAAAATAGAAATTTTTCTATTAATGAAGTTTTTTTTGTTTTGGCATTCGAGTCTTTAAGGAAAAACGTTTTGTAATCATTTATGCTCATCACTAAAAATTGTGTGACTATAAAATTTGAATTTCACATTTTTTGTTAATTTATTTAATGAATGAATATTTTTTTCTTATTTTGATTATGTTTCATTTGATTTTGCTAGTATATTTTCTTTTGCTTCTTATCTTGCATATGTGGCCTTAATTCATAAATCTAAAATTAATTAACCTCTTACAAATTAATGATTGTGTAATATTTTTCTTTCATTATTGCATTTGAGTTTATTTTATTTCACAACTCTATATTTGGTTTAAATCAATTATGTGGGGATAGGGTGTTTTTAATTGACTTTTTATATTTCAATAGTCTTATTTAGATTTTCTCTTCCTCTTTTCTAGAAATTTTGAAGTGAATTATTTTTAAATACTACAAAGATCTATCTTCTAAATTATTGAAGTTTATCTCACAAGCTACATCCCACATTTATGATATTTTTCATGTTGATGTAGGTTTACATGTAGGTACAAATCTAAACATAAACATTTTTGACACACCCAATGGGACTCAAGTTAAACATTTTAGTCTATGTATCATTTGATCATAGATCTACATTTCATGATTTTGGTGGTAAATAAAAAAATATCAACTCATAGGAGCATGCATTCCACCTACATCGATCTCAGATGTGGGATCCTTGTTGTTGAGATCAGACCTTTAGAGAACATTGGGCTCCTTTCTAACCTAAATGCAATGATGTCAATTCAACCCAACACTAGATAACTCTAAACTAACCCTACAAACAATATCTTGTAGAAGGAAAAAGAGGGAGAAGATAAATATAGAAATCAAATAGGTGGTGATGCACCTAAATTATAGTTATTCTTCCTACCCACTACTACACAAAGGATCAATTAAACTATCAAAAGGATTCACATGATTATCTATTGTGTCAATTTCTAAAAGCATATAAAGTCTGATCAGCATGAAGAGGGATGAATGGGTATCTATATTCAACACTTACATCAAAATTAATATAACATATAGCTTATAAAATGATAGAACATGCACACTGATATGGAATTACTTACACACAAAAAATAGTGAGGAGAGGTAAAATATAATAATTTTATTAAATCTTAAGGCTTGGGGCCCAGTTACAATAATAAATTTGTATAAAATATGAGTCTTTTTAGAGAATAAAAGGAAGGACCCTTACAAAATGAGCCTCAATCAGGCTTTATTATGAGATAGAACACCAAAACCCTAGAAACCTTAGCTACTTGTAGAACCGATGGAGATCATACTCCTGTCCAAATCAATCTGATCTAATGGCATGGGAAACATATTCCTGACATCCAAAACATCTTAGTGTTGACAACCTTGAGAAGTGCAAAAAAACCCCACAATAATCCATTACAAAATGTAGCCAAGGATTGACCTTTAACATAAAAGGGTTGAAATTGCTAAAAGGGGCATGGGAATCACAAAATATGATCTAGAAGCACTCAAGCTAGCATTGTAGATAGCTCCAAATGATTAAAATTATAGTTGGGAGGGTTGTTAAGAATTCAATTTGTCATCCCTACAAGCCAATGGTGTTCGTGCAAAGTTTGAATCTTCTGCTAGCTATTTTTTGGAATTTAAATAATGACTTTCAATTCGCTTTTAAAATATCCTTGATTGGATGACCACCACACTATTGTACATAATCCCTTATAAGACAGTTGATAAAATCAAGCTATGAAGAGATAGCATGCTTAAATAGAAAATAGACACATAGATAAGTGCCCTTGAGCTATAGGTGGGCCCCATAGATCTTGCTTAGGATTATAGACATGCTGAAAGCCTTGGTCATTATGGTTGACAAGTAGTAGTAGAGAGTTAGAAAATCTTGTAAGAATTTTATATTTTAGATCTTACACTATGAAGAACTAGCATATTGCAATGAGAATACAACACCTGATAGGTATTTGTTGGTTTCAACCTTTGAGTAATTAAGGAACATGACCACCACACACAACACAAGATTATTGAAGAAAAAGATACATCAAACAATGTCACCTCAAGGATGACATGTGACAACCAAGTGCAATAGAAAAACTTCAAAAGAACAAGTGCAAACAAAGTTGTGCTATGAAGAAATGAAGTTTGAAGTTGTGTCAAACTTGGTCACTTTTGTTCTCAAAATTTGTTGGATCTAGTAATGTTTTGTTGACATCTACAACTAGATGTTAGATATTTATAGAAGAAATCATCCCACTTTCCTTGACTCCAAAATATTTGTTTGTATCGATAATGAATACATTCTTGTAATAGATCTCATTTATGCTCAATGTAGGGCTGCTAGGGTTCATATTTTTATTCTACACCTTGTGAGACCAAATTGACGGTACTAACACGTTAGGTTGGGCAAGTGAATAATAATCAAGGCATTATTTTTTTTCCCTAGTTTTTATAATGTGTCTATGCTATAAAGATCCAACAAAGTCTCTTAAGAGATTCATGGGAAAAAAGGTGCCAAAATTTAACACAATAGTTCTCATAATCTATGAAACAAAAGAATTTTAATTTGTACCTATATGTGCATGTTAGGTTATTTTACCATAACCTATCTTAGTTTCCCTTAATTCCAAATTTGTAATAATGTACTCAATGAATACATTCATGTAAAGCATCTCATTTGTGTTTAGTGTAATGGTGTTAGATGTCATATTTTTATTTTGCATCTCACGGGACTAAGGTGATGCTGCCAATAAATTAAGGTTTTTGATGAACTCTAGTGGAGGTATGTTTTAAAATTTTAAGGGTCTCAATCCTTTTGAACTATAGGGATTTAGCAAAGTCTCTTAAGATACCTAAGAATGTTCCATTTCCACCTATAGGTGCATGTTAGGGCCAACTATAATAGTTCATTTCTTAGTTCATATTTTTTTATTATGCATCTTGTAAGACCAAAATTATAGTGCTAACATGTAGGATTGGTTAGTTGGTATCCAATGGATGCCTCATTTCATTTATGAAGGGTCTCAATCCTTCAAGGCTATAGGAATATAACAAAGTCTCTTAAAACGCTTATGAGAAAAATGTGCTAAAATGTGATGCAATGATTCTCAAAACTATGGAAACAAGGAATGTTTTATTGCATCTATAGGTGGATGGTTGGTCTATCTATAATATCGTATCTTAATTTCCCTTAACTCCAACCTATTTGATCATGTTAACAACAAATGTATTTTTAGATAATGTGTCATTTATGTTAAGTGTAAAAGTGATAAAAGTCATATTTTTCATTATACATCCCATAGGAAAAACTAATTGTTCTAACACATCAAATTGGCCTTAATGGTTTCCTCCTAATTCTTATAGGCTATAAGGATTTAACAGTCTCTCAAGAGACCTAAGAGAAAAAGGAATCAAAATTTGACACAATAGTTCTCAAATTTTGTGGTACCTAGAATTTTCTTATTTGCACTTACAAGTACATGTTTAGTTTGTCTATAATACCCTATCTTTGTTTCCTTCAATTCTAAACTATTTGATAGTGTCAATAATGAATGCATTCTTGCAAAATGCTTATTTTTGTTCAATGTAAAACTGTCAAGAGTCATATTTTTTATTTTACACCTCATGAAACCAAGTTGATGGTTCTAACACATTAATGTGGGTGGATGAATGCTATTAAAGATCTCTTTTCATTTTTTAAAGGTCCCAATCCCTCTAAACTATAGGGATTCAATAAAGTTTCTTGAGAGACCTAAGAGCAAAAAAAGTTCCAAACTTTGAAGTACAATAGAACTCTCAAAGCCTATGAGACCTAATAATATTTTGTTTACACCTATAAGTGGATGTCATGTTTTTATATAATAACATATATTTTTTTTCTCTAACTTTAATTTTTTTAACCATGGCAAAAACAAGTACATTATTACATAATTTCCCCTTTACATTTAGTATAGGGGTTCCAAGATTTTTTATTTTATTTTTTTCACCTTATGGGACTAAATCAACAATGATAAAATATTGTTTTGGGTGTGTAAATGCTATTGGAGGCCTTATTTTGGTGTTTAAGGGTCTCAATCCTTTTGGGGTATTGGAAACTAGCAAAGTCGCTTAAGAGATTTAATAGTAAAAAAGTTTCAAACTTTGTTGCAATGGTTTTAAGAATTTGCATCCCTACAAATTATTTATTTGCACCTACAAGTAGAGATTGGGTTCTTATACGATAATCTACAATCTTTGTTTCCATAAAATCCAAAATATTTCATCATGTCAATAATGAATGCATTCTTGTAAAATGTCTCATTTACATTTAGTGTAAGGGTGCCAAGAGTCATTTTTTTCTACACCTTGTAGAAATAAAACAATATTGTCAAAAGATTTTGGTGGGTTGGTCAATGCTAAAGGAGCCCCTTTTTTAATTTTTGAAGGGTCATAATAATTTTGAGATACATTGACCCAAAAAAGCCTCTTAAAAGAATTGAAAGCAAAGACGACAATTTTTGACATTGTGGTAAATGTGTGGTACCTAGGAATATTTTGTTTATATCTAAAATAGAATATTAGGTTAATATGCAATAACCTGTCTCAAATTTTCTCAACTCTAAACTATTTAATCATGTTGAAAACAAACATGAAGGATATAAGGTATATTTCATAATTGATAAGCCTATATTTATTCTATATAGGATGGGCCAAGGAGTCCAATCTCCCAAAATAACAAGATCATATATATTATGAATTCATTTTCTAAAAATCTTGAGAGTCCAAGTAATTCATGGATTCTTAAACAAAGGCAAGATGAACATGTTGATAATGAGGTAACATTATCTATGTTATGGCCATTAAAGTAAATATTATCCCTAAACTCATCCCTAGAAATAATTGGATGAATGTTTCATTGGATTAAAAGCCTTCCAAATGCTATAGTAACAAATACTTATTTAATTTTTTTTAAGGTTGTGTGAATCCAACTATTTTCAAAGCCTTCTTTCGATAAGGTAGATCAACAAAAATACAATTCCTAAGGAGAATTTTCTAAGCCTCAAAAAAATTGTTGGCTTTAACTATACATATGGTGTAAAGAACAATACTATATCTACAGACATTGATGATCTATCCATTTCCCCTTTATCTTGTAAAAGACAATAAATTTCCAAGAATCTATATGAAATTCTCAAGTTTACTTGGTATTGACCCAAGAAAAATATGAAGTCACTTAGTAAGCTTGTAAAAGCCTTCTTTGTATGGATCCCAACATGAGGAGTAATAAAAGATTTATG
Source organism: Sequoia sempervirens (assembly GCA_007258455.2). Lineage (NCBI taxonomy): Eukaryota > Viridiplantae > Streptophyta > Pinopsida > Cupressales > Cupressaceae > Sequoia > Sequoia sempervirens. Next base: position 586,748,117 of record VDFB02271358.1, on the reverse strand, counting down.
GCAAGAAATTTAGCATACATACAAAACTTAACAAAGAAAAGAGGCTTGGCAATATAACAAGTATTTCTTTCTCCACATTTTGTAATATATACATCTAATGGATAAAATGAGATATATAAAAAGAAAAGAGAATGTCACTTGGAACTTACTTATTTCCCCTTTTCCTATCTATTGCAGTTTTTCAAGAAGGGAATCAAGACTCTTCTTGATTCCTTTCCATAACTTGGAGCCAAGGACAAGTTTCATTTGTTCATTTAAGACTAAGAAACCTATCTCGAGCTTATTTCTATTGTGCCACTAGATGTCATCCATAAGATTGGAGTTCATAGTTTAAAACCATGGTAGAAAGATTGGAAATGATATCCAAACACACCATTTTATAATCATAAGCCTCATAAGGGGTATTGTTTGCTTCACCCCATTTTCCTTAGGTCCCTATTTTAAACTAGAGATGGTTACTTCAATCTCTTTTGAGTATTTCACATTGCAAATTCACCACTATTTAATTGTCAACCATTATTCCACCCAAGTTTGCTCATTTTTCTTAGTGTCTTTTAATTTAAGGCTTTCTTGTTGGTTCCAAAATTATCCATCTTGGAATTAAGGATCCCATATGCCTTTTTATGGTCTCTAGGAGATGCTTAAACACCTCTTTTGATTTGTTTCCGTGTGCTTAAGCAACCTAGACCTGAATATATGATTTCCTCAAGCCTTTTCAACTTGATCCTTTTTCATGGAATATAGTTTTACTAGGGGATTGGCGTTAGATGATCCATTCCAAAATTATCTCAAATTTGGCATACTTCCAAGGTGGAAATTCTTTTTAGTATTTGGAAGAATAAAAAATTCCTTTATTTTCTTGCAATATAGTTTATTCTAGTTTCTCGCTTTATTGTGAAGTTATGATTCTCTCCAATATTATTCTACAGAGACAATTGTAGGCAAACAAGGTTTGCCTTTGAGGATGCACGTCTACATGTGTTTCTCAACTATTGGGGTAATACCCCTACATTGTGGCCAAAGTTCCCTTGACTCCTACCAGTAATCGAGGCCAACCTCCACCTCTTGGGTATTGCAATGATTTTGTCCAATGCGACTATGATCATTCTCATGCATCTCAATTTCCTGGAAGAAGAATAACTACTTAATGCTGGTGGCTTCAACATTTTCACCAAATCGATGTGTTTCTCCTCTAACCCTTGGTCATGGTCTTATGGATTGGTAAAGTTTTTATAAATTTCCAAAGTTGGCTCTTGGCATTCTTTTATTTGCAATACTCAAACTGAAGGTCACACTAAAATATTTTATGTTAATTAGGAAACTCATAATGAAGGGTGAGACCCCCCAATGTCATCTTGTAAACCACTAATGTATCAAGAAAAAAAAAATGATCGTCACCCCCTCTTCCATCTAGTTGCATAGCTCTTGTTGCTTAATGGCATCTTGTTTTGTTGGTTTATGTTTTATGGGTTGTTGCCCATTTGAAATTTAGTACCTACTTTTTGTTGAATGAACAAGACAACTGAGAGGGGGGGTGGTGGGGTGAATCAATTGTAGAAAATTAAAACATCAAAACCCTAAAAAATAATCAAATCCACATGCATTCATTAAACCCTTATTCTATTAAAATGATTAAACATGAAATGAAAATAACTAAAACTGAAATAACAACACCATATACAAGATAACACTAGATTTACGTGGAAAACCCAATGATGGAAAAACCATGGTGAGGATTAGCTCACAATATAAGTAATTGTAAAACTGGTATAAGGGCTCACTACCAGAATAGGACACACTATCCCAAAGGGCTCACAGCCACAGAAAGAACACAAGAAGATAGAAGAGAAATGTTACACAAAGAAAAACTTTTCAATGCAATAAGGAATCCACCACTAATGCTCCAACACTTTTGCAACCTTGCATGAAAGATTTTAGACACCTTCAACTCATTGCTTTTAAGAATCCAAACACTTGAAATTTGCACGACTTTGCTCAAATTCACATCACACACATCGCTTGCATGGATCTTGCATATATCTTTCTTCTCTATTGTATCTCACATCAACATTACTCTTATTTATAGCAACCTCTACTTTGAAAACCTTCTCTAAGGTCAATATCTAACCATTATATTTAAAATTTCAAATTAGGTCGGCACCTAAACATTCATGTGGTGGATTAGGAATGAAGGCGGCCTAGATAAATCTTTAATTAGGACCCAAATAGATCCCAAGACACTTCAACATGCTTTCATAAGCCTCGTATATAGTGTTAACACAAGTTCGGCCAACACCCATGCAAAACACCATAAACATTAAGTGCACACTTCCTTAAATCAATCTAAAACTTTTAGAAAACATAGTTCACTTGAACATGATCTAGAATAATCTTCAAATTATCTGAGATCCATCAAACACTTTTTCCATACTCGTATCATACAAATACTCCAAAATAGAACATTTGGTGAAATTTAGTCGCACACTAACACATGAAACACACACTATATTGCACCAAATCAAGTGAAACTTTGAATTCTGAAAGATACAAACTTTATAAGGAACTCCCAAATCTGCACAACTTGAAGCCAAACTATAGAGAAATGTGGAGCAAATACATTTCTTCTAGGCCACAAAAAATATCATTGAAAAACTGGTTCACACACTGGTGAAAGTATCTCACACTTTACAACAATCCAAAAACCCAAATTTTGAATATAACAACTTCTAAAAACCTTGAAAAAAATATAAGATCCACATAGGCATAGCATCAATCTAGAAGAAATGTGAAGCACAACTCGAAGAATGTTTTGAACACTTGCACAACATTGTTTTCTTTGTTTATCAAATTTTCTCAAAAGCACTTGGAAGCCAAGTACTGGGGACATCATCTCAACTCATTGATTCATTCCAACACATCTCCAAACACTACAACAAAAAGATGGCTTCATGTACTCACAACACTTCCTTAATATCTCAACTATACATGCACAACTTGCAACAACCTATTCTCCTCTTTTTCACAATTTTCTCAATATCCTCGACAATAAACTTCCTTAGCACATAGTTGAAGTCAATGACAATCCTAGTTAGTAGACATCCTATTGACATCAATGACAACACCTTCATACTTGCAAAAATATCCCCCTTCATCATTGATGGCAACAAATGATGTGAAAAACCATCAAAGGAAACAACTTTGAACATACTTTCTTATGATTTCCTTCCTTTCCTCCCACTGAGTAAATAAAAATTTTCACATGATACTTTTTCCCCATTTGAAATCAATGGAAAAGGACAAAATGTTTTGCATTATTTCCCCCTTTGAAACAAAACCAAGATACTTGCTCTGAATACTCCCCCTTAAGAGTACACCCAACCAAATCAGTAACTTTGCAACAATGACAACACTTGATAATACCCACTCCCCCTAAGAGCTAGCCTCCAACATTAGTCCAGAAAAGATATAGATCCATAGATCCACTAGAATGATGCATCTAGTTTAAAGGAGGAATAATAACCCCCAACTTCTCTGGAATCTACTCAAAAGTATCTTTAGAAAAATCCTTAGTGAATATGTTAGAAATCTGATCCTTTGTAAGTGTATACTCAAGTTTCACCTCGATCTTCATAACCTTCTCTCAAAAAGTGATACCTAATAGATATATGCTTTGTCCTTAAGTACATCACTAGATTCTTTGAAATGTTAATTGTGTTAGTGTAATTAATATTTAATTACACTTGTTTAACTTTACTTAGGTAATATTTTAATTTCTAGGTTAATTATTCTCATCCTTATCTTGTTGAGCTATCTTGTTGCTCAAGATAAGATTAGGGTTATGCATACTTGATTTTATAAAGCAAATTATCTCATGTAATTATGAATTCCTAAATAATAATATTTTGCACATCTTTTGCAAAGCTTTTTTTTTTTCTCTTCTATGGAAGGATTTTCTAGTTTGCATTTCAAATCTTGGTTTCTAACATGGTATCAGAGCCTTGATTTGCAGCCCCTTCTCAGATTCTTTTTGAAAAAATCATTATAGAGTTCGTCCAGGGTTCCTTGAGGTTTTCATACCTTGAGTTTGTCTCTTTATTTGGGTGCTCTTGCATGGTCACTTTTAGCACATGTTGGAGGAAATTTGAGCTCATATTTGAGTTCAGGGCTATTGAATAAGTCAAGATCGACTTTTGTTTTTCCTAAATCCAACATTTTATGCCAGAGTTATGAGGGTTTGAAGATTTTCCAAATATGGGAGTTGTGACAGTTTTGGTACATTTTGAGGCAGATCAAACCTCACCATCAAATATAGAGCATCTGAGAGATGAAAAATGACATATAACTTGCCTATATTCGGCCCCAACTATTCATGAGGCAAAAAAAATTTACCCAAGAGGTCATACGGCCCGCTAGGTACAGGGTACGATTTGTAGAATTAAAAAAAAATTCAAAAAAATTCTGCATGTATTTTTTTTTATTAGGCTATCCAAGTATTTGAATTGGGCTTTAAAATTTATGTGGGGCATATATTAAATTTTATATGGCGGATATATTTTTCTAGGGGCATTTGTTTTTACAGGGGTCATACCCTGCAGTTGACAGCCCGCATCATTGTCCTTTCTCTGGCCTTCGTGCCTCCCACCTGCTGCTATGCCTTTTCTGACCATTTTTCTATTGGCCCCTCTTTCTACAAGCCACATTATTTATCCACCGCCCTCCATATTTCTCCCGCCAGTTAGCTCCTATCACTGACAGCCAAGCTAAATCCACCGACATTTCTTTTATCAGCCCCGTTCTATGTTTTCTCCCGAGCTCCCGGTTCTATCATAAGCCCCGGGGGGCTCCCAAGACCAGTGGTGGTGCCACCCTTGCACCACCTCCACTCCCCCACAAGCCACCCGCCTAGTGGCGGGTTTTATTTTTGCTTTGGCAGTGCCCGCGGTCACATGGAGGACCAAGGGCCAGTCTGAAAGGAGCTTAAATTTTGTGCCCATTTAGCTTGCCTGTACCCTAAAGTGCCCTTCTACAGCTATTTTTTTTTTTCATTGTCATAACTTTTGATCCCAGAGGTGAATTTTTTGAAATGAGATATCGCCGGAAAGCTGGTGAGCCCAATTTTCTGATGGTGTAATTTTTTTAAGAAATTTTGCTGTTTAGTGGGATTTTTTACCAGTTGAAGTCAGATGTTCAGATTTCGCTTCAGAGGGCATATCTTTAGACTTGGTGATCCATTTTTTTCCATTCTTCCAATGTTGGAAAGCTGGTTCAGTCCTCTACACAAATCTAAGGTCTATTTTTATTTTTTATTTATCCACATTAGTATTCTCTTCTTTTACAATCATTAGGTTATTGTAATAAATGAATTGAGATAAAGTTCCATTAGGGGGGTTTCTTGCATAATAATCTGATTAGAGTGTGCATGCACTTTGATCTTCATCTCGTTTTGATAGCTTGCATGGGTTATATCTAGTTTCTTAGTTTCTTTTGGCCACATCTTGTCTTAGCTTGACACATATTAGATTCACATCGGTTCACACTTTAGATTGAGAGTTTATGGTTATTAATCCGCATTGGTTCAGATCCTTCTCAGTTTGAGGGCCATGTTTTTATGGTTAAAGTTCTAGAGTCTTTATGGTACTTGTTCCCATGGAAGATTTTTAGTCTTAGTTTGGCATCGACATCGAGATACATGGTTTCCAAATTTTGTCATCATTTCATCTACTATTTCTTCATAGATTACAGGGTTCCAGTATGTGAGTTTCCAGTGTTCCTTGGCATCGGGTCTGCTATTGCATTTATGATTTTGTTATGGTTTCTTGCAAACAGAAGTATCTTTCCTTGCTTGCCAGTTTTTTGGGTTCCAGCGTTACTTCATCAGAGTTCTTCCAGTGATTCTTTGCAGCAGTTCATCTCATTGAGGGGGGGTTTTCCCACTAGGTTTTCTCTCTCTTTGCATTTGTAAATGGGTACCTGATTAGGCCTTGTTGCCGAGACCCATTCATTCATGCTTTCTTGTATTCATCTTAGTTTTAGGTGCATGCTTTTTTAGTCTCTCTAAGTTGCACTTATGGGGGGTGTTAGTGTAATTAATATTTAATTACACTTGCAAAACTTTAATTAGGTAATATTTTAATTCCTAATTTAATTATTCTCATCCTTATCTTATTGAGCTATCTTGTTGCTCAAGATAAGATTAGGGTTATGCATACTTTCATTTATAAAGAAAATTATTTCATGTAATTATGAATTCCTGAATAATAATATTTTGCACATCTTTTGCAAAGCTCTTGTTTTTTCTAATTTTCTCTTCTATGGAAGGCTTTTCTGGTTTGCATTTTAGATCTTGGTTTCTAACAAATTGCACTTTATTATCACAAAAGATAGATACAGGCTCATCATACACACTCTAATATCCTTCAAAGTTTGTCTCATCCACAAAAATTGTGTACAACATGATGTTGTTGTAATATACTCAACTTCTGTAGTGGATAATGAAATTGCATCTTGCTTCTTACTCAACCTTGACACCAATCTACATCCAAGAAAGAATTATCCTCCACCTGTACTTTTCTTATCATTAACACAACCAACCTAATGTACATATATATAAGAACTTAATGTGAAATCATTATCCTTAGGATACCACAAGCCATAATCTAGAGTGCATTTTAAGTATCTAAATATCCTCTTCACTACTACATGTGTTTCCTTAGGTTTTTCTTGAAATCTAGCCACAAGACAAACTGCATGCATGATATATGGTCTAGTAGCAATTAGATATAACAGTCCACTAATCATAGATTTATATTTACTTTGATTAGCCTTAGGTGAATCATCATTTTTGCTCAATTTGCAACCACTCACCATAAGAGTGTTTACCAGTTTGGAGTCTTCCATTCCAAACTCCTTCAACATTTCTTTGACATACTTTGACTGTGAAATGAAAATCCATTTATTTGTTTGATTGATTTGTAACCCAAGGAAGAAATTCATCTCCCCAAACATTGACATCTCAAACTCCTTCTACATCTCTTCAGCAAATTTCTTGTACATAGCTTTGTTTCCTCCAAAGATAATATCATCCACATACACAGCCACTATCAAGATCTAACCTTGCTTAGTTTTGAAGTAAAGATTAATGTCTACGGTGCCTTTATTGAATCCTTGTTATATCAAATATTTGTCCAATCTTGCATACCAAGCTCTAGGAGCTTGCTTCAATCCATATAATTCCTTCTTCAATCTACACACCATATTTGGTTGATCTGACAATTAAAATCCTTCTAGTTGTTCCATTAAGCCTCTTCTCCCAATTCACCATTTAGAAAAGCAAACTTCACATCCATCTGATAAAATTTAAAGTCCTTATGTGTTGCAACTGTCAAAAACATTCTAATAGCTTCCATCCTAGCCATAGGAGAAAATGTCTCCTCAAATTCTATTCCTTCCACTTGTGTGTAACCCTTACACACAAGTCTTGCTTTATTTCTTACCACTTCTCCATTCTCATTCAATTTTTCTGAATACCCACTTAGTTCTAATTATGTTATCTTTATTTCTAATTATGTTCTTGTTTGTTGATCTAGGAAACAATTCCCAATTTTGATTTTTCTCAATTTGCATAAGTTATTCTATTTACTTCATCCAGTTTTCATCTTTACATGCCTCACTCATTGTTTTAGGTTCAACTTTAGAAAGTAAAGACAAATTCACTTCAATTTCATCAGCTCTACTTCTTTTAATACTCTTTTCCTCTTGTCTCCAATGATCTGATCTTCAAAATGATTCTTTTTCACATAATTAGGGGTCTTAGGGGTCTTCTTCGAAGCTACTTCCTCTTCATTTTGCACTTCTTTTTTATCAACTTTTTCTTCTTCTTCTCTGTAATCAAGTTCATCTAACATGCAACCATCTACTGTAATTGAATTCTACAAATTTTCATCAACCTTCACATTTTCACTTTAAACTATCTTTTTCAACCTTTTATTGTAACATATGTAAGCTTTGCTTTTAGTAGAATATCCAAGGAAGATACCTTCATTAAACCTTGAATAAACTTTCCTAAGTTTTCTTCATCCCTCTTGATATACCATTTGCTTCCAAATACTCTAAAGTATTTCACAATATAAATCCTTCCATACCATAACTCATAGGGAGTCTTTGTGTTGTAGCTTGAACTTTGTTAAGCATGTAAACAGTAGCATGAATTTCTTCTCTCCAATAGACTTCCTATAGATTTTCTTCTTTCATCATAGTCCTAGCAGCTTCTTGAATAGTTTGGTTTTCCCTTTCAACAACTCCATTATGTTGAGTTCTAGGGGTAGACAAGTGCCTCTTTATTCCATGATCTTCACAAAACATGTTAAAATCATTGGAGGTGAATTCTCCATGCCTGTCATACCTCAAACATTTGATTTTCACATTCATTTCATTATTAACCATAGCTTTAAATTCCTTGAATTTATCTAATGCATCATATTTTTCTCTAAGAAAAGTAACCCATGTCATCCTAGAGTAATCATAAATCAAAAGCATAAAATACTTTTCACCTTGAAGACTTCTCATCCTTGTAGGACCACAAAGATCTATTTGAATTAATTCTAGTAGTTCAATAGTAGATTGTTCCTTTCCTTTGAAACTACTCCTTGTTTGTTTTCCAAATTGACAATCCTTGCAAACAACATTGATAGGCTTTGTGATTCTTGGTAAAGCTCTCATGGCATGAACCGAACTGATTCTTACCAAATTATCAAAATTCATGTGACACATCCTCCAATTCCATAACCAACTATCATTAATTTGAGACATAAATAAATGAACATAACACCCTTAAGCTGATAGATGTTTCTATCTGTCCTTTTACCAGTAGCAATCACAATTATGGGCCCTTTTTCTGATCTCACATGTTTCATCCTTAAACACAAGGTCATATCCTTTGCTACACTTTTATCCAACACTCAAAATTTTATGCCTTAAACCCCTAACATAGTAAACATCATTAGTATTATGTTTTCCATCAAAATTGATTGAACCTATTCCACAAATCTTAGCTCCTGAATCATCTCCAAATTTAACTAATCCACCGTCATATTTCTCAAGTTAAACAAACTTAATTTTTTATCTGATCATGTGATTAGAGCAGCCATTGTCAGCAACCCAATAATTCTTATCTTCTTTAACATGAAAGGTAGAAACCAAAGTACCTTCAACTTTATCCTTCTTCTCCGAAACACTTTCCTTCACACAACTTTCAGAGTTAGCAGAACTAGATTCTTCTTTTATAGCCAAGAACAAGCATTCATTATCATCAAAATCTCCATAGTCAGATTCATCAACAGAAATACTAGCATCTTCTCTGACATAGTAAGCTCTTTTAATCATCTTTCCTTTTTTCTCCTTAATCTTATTGTTTATAGCTCTTTTTGGACATCTTGAAGCATAATGACCTATTTCACCGTAGCTAAAACATTTGAAATTTAGTTTACCTTTGTCCTTATCAATTCCCTTTTTCACCCTTCTTACAAAGTTAGCCTCCACATCATCAAGATCATCTTCATTTGAATCTTCAATCTTTTCTGATTTTCCAACCTTAAAAGCAGTCTCTACTTTTGTACCATTCTTCAAACTGAGGTTTCTCATCTCAAAATAGGTTAGTGTACCAATCAACTAATCTTTAGAATAGTTATTAAAATTTGCAACTTTCTCAACCAAAAATACCAAATCACTATAAACATCAGGAAGAGTTTCGAGAAATTTCTTTACCACCCTAAGATCTTTATCTTGTGCACCAAGACCTCTCATAGCACTTACCAATTCATCAACCCTCTACATGTAGGTTGCAATTGTTTCATCTTCAGAAATTCACATGGTTTCAAATTGTGCCTTCAAATTCTACAAATTTTCTTGTTTGAACTTTTCATCTCCTTCATAAATACTTTTAAGCTTATCCCAAACTTCTTTAGCAGTCTTAAGATTCATAATTTTAACCAATTCATAATTTGAAAGACTTCACAATGATAAATCTTGTTTTAGCATTTGTACTGTAGAAAAATGGACCTCTTGCTTGACATGGGAATAATTCATAATAAAGTGGACTTAATGAGGCCTTGATTTAGGTGTTTTGAGGCATTTGATGCATCCACACTAGGTTTTGGACACTTACAAATTGAATAACATGCTTTTATTGATGTGTTGTAAAGGTGTTGTAAGATAATTTCATGCTTTTTTAGACTTAATGAACCCATTTCTCCCTAATTCAACTTTATAAAATATTTTTAATATCATCACACCAATCGAGAAGGTTTTTGAATTAAACTTAATGATAAACTAGTGTTGTAATGTGTCTTCCACATTCACATTGGTTCTTCTGCCTTCCTAGGTTGTGTGGGCCTCATTTTAGTGTTGTAAAGTGCATTTAATCACACTTTCACATTGAATTATGTGTCCCAAGCCCTAATTAACCTTTAAATCGTCATTAATAGGCCCCTATTAACCCATATTGTGCATCCTGAGGCTTAAATTGATCAAACACCCGACAAAGTTACAATTCTAATCTTGTTTCCTTATCTCATGGCATCCTAGTTGTCAAAATGCCTCCTGTGTGACCCATTCACCATGCATGGAGAATTAGTCCCATCCAAGTGGGACCCTGGTGAATGAGTCCCATTTGGCCCAATTTTGACCTTTGAGTAGGAAGAAAGTGAAATTTAAGTTTATTATTTCTTTATGTCAGCCTGTGATGAGGTATTAACAGGTAAAATAGGTGAAATTCCTAAAAAAATAAGTTTTTTAACCCTAATTAACATCTCTTCTCATCCATTCATTCATCATTCTTCCATCTCAAGTCAAGCAAGTTAGGGTTTTAACATTACAAGTCACTTAAGATCAATTTTTAGACATTCAAGGGAAGATTCTTCATATTTTGCTCTAGAAATTCAAGATCAATTTTCATGGCAAGATAATCAACTCCATTATTGCATGTTGTATTACATTCTTTCATCATTTTGGTTTAATTACCTAAAAGGGGTTTGACCAAGGCAAACCCCCATGCCCTAACATTCAACATTTCTCTCTTGTCTTATGTGTTTGTAGATTTAGGTCTTTTGGAAGCTTGGAAATCATTAAGAATCAAGTTACAAGGTTTCTCAAGTCTTCTCTTCATTCAAAAAGTCAAAATATCAACAAAAACTCATTTTCAAGTTTGGAAATCAAAGTTTCAGAAGCAGACACCTATAGGGAATTAAAGTGTAGACCGAGAGCTTCGGATTCCACCTTTGAATATTCAAAAATTCAAAAGTGGAATCATTTGCCATGGGTGGCGAATGAGTCCCACTTCCAGGTCAATTTTGAGTTTTTTGCATTTTTAGATACCCTTTTGTCAGAAACAGGCTTTGGAATAGTTTTGCAGAACTAGGACTGATTTGCCCAAAATGGTGAATGAGTCCCACCAAACCTGAAAATTAGTATCAGAAAAATTCCAAAATCCATTTCCAATCTCCATCCATATTCCAGGTGCACACTTTCAATTTCATCCATTTATGTTTAGTTTTACATTCATTTCTAGGTGTTTTTTGTATAACACAATGTGTTTTCAAACATCAAATGTGTCTTAGGTTTTGCATTCATAATCAATCAATTTCTTAGCTTAGTTGCATTTAAATAATCTCATTTAGCCTTAATAACATCATATATATCTTAATTTGAGTGAACCACCTAGATTTTGGCTGTGGGATCTATCTTTTTCCATTAGGTGAAAGACCCTAATTGAGTAAAAGAGACTTATCATTCCTAGCCCCTAAAATCCACCATTCAACATTTACCTCATGTGCCTTGATCTCATAACTTTTTCTCGGACCATTTGCAAGTGGAATATATGGATTTTTATAAGCCTTTTCAATATCAAATCCCTGACATGCTAGATATCCTTCCATCTTTGACCTCCAAAATGCATAATCTGTTCCATCAAATCTAGGGTAATCAATTTGCTTCACCCTCACAGATCTACCTTAAGTGGTTAAGCTCTTCACCAAGGAACCTTGCTCTGATACCAATTGTTGAATGAACAAGACAACTGAGAGGGGGCATTGAACTAGTTGTAGAAAATTAAAACTTCAAAATCATCAACAATAATCAAATCCACATGCATTCATTAAACCCTTATTTTATTAAAATGAATAAACATAAAATATAGATAAAAAAAATGAAATAACAATACCATATACAAGAGAACACCAGATTTATGTGGAAAACCCAATGAGGGAAAAACCACGGTGAAGATTAGCTCACAATATAAGTAATTGCAAAATCGATATAAGGGCTCACTACCATAATATGACACACTGTCCAAAAGGGCTCATAACCAAGGATCAATGCCTCAAAAAGAACACAAGAAGATAGAAGAGAAATTTTACACAAAGAAAAAATTCTCAATGTAACAAGGAATCCACACTAATGCTCCAACACTTTCATAGCCTTGCATGAAAGATTTCAAACACCTTTAGCTCACTGCTTTCAGGAATCCAAACACTTAAAATTTGCACTGCTCTACTCAAATTTGCATCACACACATCACTTACATTGATATTGCATCTATCTTGGTTATCCCTTGCATCTCACATCAACATTACTCTTATTTATATCAACCTTTACTTTGAAAACCTTCTCCAAGATCGACATCTAACTGTTATATTCTAAATTTCAAATTAGGTTGGCACCTAAACATTTTTGTAGTGGATTAAGAATGAAGGCAACCTAAATAAATCCTTAATTAGGACCCAAATAGATCCAAAGACACTTCAACATGGTTTCATAAGCCTCACATGTAGTATTCACACAAGGTAGACCAACACTCGTGCAAAACATTGTAAACATTAACTACGCACCTTTTTAAATCAATCTGAAACTTTAGGACAACATAATTCACTTGAACACAATCTAGAATAATCCTAAAATTACCTAAGATCCATCAAACACTTTATCTAAACTCACATCATATAAATACTTCAACACATAACATCTGGTGAACCTTATTCACACAATGACACATGAAACACACACTGTACTATACCAATTCAAGTGAAACTTTGAATTCTGAAAGATACAAAAAGTATAAGCAACTTCCCAAATCCACACAACTTGAAGCCAAATTGTGGAGAAACGTGGAGAAAATACATTTCTCCCAGGCCACAAAAAACATCACTTAAAAATTGGTTCACACACTAATGAAAATATCTCACATTGTACAACAATCCAGAAACCCAAAATTTGAATATGGGTATGTGCAGGATCATCATGGAAAAAATAAGCCCTTAAGTGGCAAAATTCAAAAAATCGAGTTAGGAAACTTGACATAAAAATTTGAATAAGTTATCTATATTATTTCAAAAATATATAAGAATAGAATCTGTAGCAAATTGAATGTAGTTTGTAAACTACTAGGTTTGTTTTAAAAAAAAAATCTATTTGGTGAAAATTTGAAATTTCAATGCAGAGTACTTAAATTTCAGGTAAAAATAAGAAGTAGGTCCAATCACCACCCTAACCACAATAAAATGATAAATTTTTTATAAGACTTTAGATATAAGTAGAAGACTCATGTCCCGATGAGTTACACATTTTTTGTAATTTTTTCAAAGTAAATAATTAATTATGAATTTTTATTACAACTTTTAAAAAACATAAAAAACTTGTATGTCTAACCACCGTAACTTAGTCAAAACTTCATGAAATTCAATTTTTATTTTTTTAATCTTATAGTATGCAAAGCATAAAATGTGACATGTTTTAGATTCAAAAAATGTGATACAGTTTGAAAGCTATAGAGGTTTTTCAATCAGTCTATCAATCAGGACTTTAGTTGTAATTTGAATAGAAAATGAATAATAATTACTTCTTAAATTCAAAGTAAAGCATAATTTATATTGGTGGAAAGCTGGGAATCTTCTTTAAAAACCCTTTTTGTTTCATCAATTTTGGGTAAAAAAATAGTTGTCAGCCACATACCCATCATATTACCACTTTTTAGCCCATCATGATCCTACACATACCCATATAACAACTTCTAACAAACCTTGAACAACATATCAGATCCACACAGTCATAGCATTGTAGTGTCAAAAAAAAATTTCTGTGACATTGTCACACTTGTTTAGGTCCTTTTAAAAATTAAGCTAAATGATGCCTTGACTTAGTGTTGTAATGTGTTTAACACACTCACATTAGGCCTTAGGCCCTTATAAACTAAAAAAACTTAATCAGATCTTATTTAGAGTGTTGTAAAGTGATGTAATACACTTTCACATGCAACTTTCTAGGGTTTTATTAAATAATTGGCTTCTTTATACTTTAATTGGTCTTATTTTGCATCCAAAAGCCTTAATTAATGCATCTTTTTTAGGATAATCCTGACATAAATCAACATCCATTCATAATTCAGGTAGTTTTAGGTTGTGTGGCCTAGATTTAGTGATTTGGGACTCATATTCCAGCTTGGGTGTATGAGTCCCACCCAGGATTTTGGGCCCTGATGTAGATTTTGCATCATTCTACGTATTTTTGAAAATGTGTCCCATAATTATGCCTAATGGGACTCATACACGACTTCTGGCATATGAGTCTCGTGTCGCCCAAAATTAAATTAAATTCAAATTCTTGGCAGAATTTTATTCTTCTAGATTTAATGTCGGCTTTTAGTGTTGCAATTTTAGGAAATTTGGCATAAACAAGTATAAATACAAGTTTTTTTTAGTCATTTTACACCTAGCAAGTTGAATGAGCATCCTTATAGAAAATTTGAGTTCACAAGAGCATTAAAGTTTTTACAAGAGTATTCAAGGGCTGATTATCAAGTATTTTGTAGTATTATTCAAGCATCAAGCATCATGTCAAAGTCATCATGCATCATGTTTGTTTTTGAGCTAACATTTGTGATATAAGGTTTTATGATTTAATCTAGCATTCAACTCAAAATCTATCACATTCAACTAAGAGTCAAGATATACATCCATTGGAGCCATTTCATACATGTTTGTAGCACTGTATTGATAGGGTTTGGTAAGTTGCAACATCACATTTTGTTCATTCATCATTCTCTTTTCCTATTTTATTCCATTTCAAGGTTTGATTACCAAAATAGGGTTTGACCAAGGAATGCCCCTTTCTACTAACAAAACAACATTTTCCCCTCTCTTTAGTGTGTGATTTGCAGATCCAGGTTGAAGACATATTAAAGAGAAAGTTTGGATAAAGTTGTCAAAGCATTCAAAGTTGTCAAAGTTGTCACCTTGCATTAAAGATCACTGGAGAACATCTACAGGCTACAAATTGAAAATTCAGATCCGGAAATCATGTGGAAAGGACATAATAGACATTGAGGAGAAAAATAAAACTTTGAATTTCTAGAAAACCCTAACTAGACCGATACACAACTTTTGGTGTATGAGTCCCATTTTGGTCAATTTAGTAGATTTCAGGAGTTTTAGTCATCTCTCTGCCAGATTTCAGTTTCTACTTAGAAACCCTAATATACGACTAAATCGCCCAGACTAGCATATGAGTCCTAGTAGGATTTAAAATTAGTGTTTTCAACATTTAAGGCCTTCGTCCAGTCTTCTTCAAGTTTCCAAGTGCACACCTTTCATCTCTCAACTTTTTGTTTTGATTTACATGCATTTTTAGGTCATTTAGTGAAGTCTTGAATTGCATTAGGTTTAAGAATTAGGTCTTACATTTTATTTGTCTTTCCAAGCCCTAGCTTGGTGGTGAACCCCTCTTTAGTTTATAATCAAACCCTACGACAACCCTATTCCAATATCTCTTTCTCCTTTGTACACCTTAGGTTGAGATATCTAGGGTTTTCCTTGAATGAAAGAGTGTGAAGATTGTTATTCTATCTCCAAGTATAGAAGCAACAAAATTTCACCTTTCATTTTGGTGAACCTACATTTAGAACATCATAATTTTGATTTGGAGTGCATCATCATCCTAAATCTTGCTTGCATTAACTTTGCATTAGGGTTTACACTAGTTAATTGGCATTCCAGGGTTTCTAAATATTGCATTAGTGAAAGTGCATATAACTTGCATTTTTACATCTTATATCATTGAAAATCATCTAAAATCTACATTTTCACTTAGGTTATAGATCGTACACACTAAAAAGCATAAAAAACAACTAATTTTTGTTTGAAAATTTTGAAAAAAACCCTTACTAGGACTCATATGCCACTCTAGACGATTTAGTACCAATGCAATTTTTAAACTGCATTTTCTAGAATTTAAAAGTCTGTTTTTGTGCTCCTATTTGTTGTTGATAACTTTGTGTTTTAGTTTACAGAGTTTTTGTTATATTCATTTCATTACATTGAGTTTGCATTGCATTTTCATTCATCTTGCATTTAGTATCCCTTGCATTATCATTTCTACTTGATGTCCTTTTTCTAATACTATAGTGAGACAAAGTTCGAGACTCATGCCATCTTGTGATAGTACAATCATCATGGATCTCGGGTTATCTAGCTCTTTCACTCCTAGTATTGACACTAGTGCACTAGGTATGGACCATACCCTTAATAATTCCTTACCTTCAAGTAGTGTGACACATGATGAAACAATGGTTGCTAGTATTCCAGAAGAAAACATAATCCAAATTCATGAAGACTTAGCAAACCTACAAAATAAAATAAGTATTGAGAACATTTTAACTACTACAATCCATACCATAGACAACATTCATCACATGCTTGAAAGTGAAGACGGACTTGACCTTGTGGATAACATAGTTCAAATCTTTGAAAAACACTTTACCATAATGACTAATTGTCATTTACCTATGAAAAATATTACAAGCCAAGGAGGAATTCAAATTCCTCCTCCTACAACAATTGCCTCTATCCCTACCTATACCAACACTCAAGTTACAACAACAATACAACCAACTAGTAATGTGATCCATTCCTTAGGTATTTCCGCTAGCATCTGAGTACCTTTGTGGCATAACATGTCATATCCCCCACCACTTTACCACCTAGAAGCATTCCATTCACTTGTACTTTGAACACATACACACTTGCACCATTTTCACCTCCATCTCACAATAAAAGCAATGACCCTTTTATAAACCAACTTTTCCAAACCGTTTCATCCCTTCAAAAACAAGTTTCCACTATCAACCAAAATCAAAATGGGCCACCTACATATTATGTCAAAATTAGTCCCTTGTCCTTGGAGATATCACAAACAATGATGCCACAAGGTATAGAGGTGCCTAGATTCAAGAAATATGGGGGAAAGGAGATCCTTCTAACCATTTTTCCGCTTACATGGCTTTATGCAGTGACTTTGTTCTTGATGATAAACTCTTGGCTAAACTTTTCACTAGGTCATTGAAGGATATTGTGTTAGAATGGTTTTCTTTGTTATCGAACAACTCAATTCACTCATTCAATGAGCTTGTTGAGGCATTTATAAACCATTTCCAAGTGCAAATGACACCTAAGATGACCTTAGCTGATTTGATGAGATGTAAGCAAAAAGAAGAAAATATTACTGACTTTATTTCATGTTATCAATCGCTTTATTCCCAAATTGATGTAAAGGTTCCTGATCCTCACCTTCAAAAGTTGTTTATGTAGAATTTTAAAAGTAAAATATAAGATAATCTTACCATGGTTAAATTCCCCTTCTGCATGCACTTATGCACTGCTCTCTGTGATTAACGAAACTTGGTTAGTAGTCGTGATGCAAAATCCACCTCTAGCTGAACTAAGAAGTTTAAATCCACAAACCAAAACAATTACCAACCTTTTAGTAAGAAGAATAAAGGCTTTGTTCAACTTATTCCCCCTCAAAAAAAAAGTCAAACTACCAATACCCAAGTAGCTACCATAAAATCAATGATACCCTTTAATTATGGGGACTCAAAAAGACAATTCACCCCCCTACCCGATACCCTTCATAACACAATGTCACAACTTTTACAACAAATGCACACCTTACCTCTAAATTAGGACCAAAAACACTAGATGTTTCATTATCCATCATATCGATGTCAGATCAATTCCATGTGAAGCTTGGTCACCCATGGCTATGCTCCATGGGGGCGGTCCCATCGGTTGTACATAAATGCTTAAAGTTTCCCTTTTACAATGAAATTTTCACTATGCATCATAGTGGTTTTAAACCTTTATCTTCCCGTGGAAACTTTTTCTTATAATTCTTCTGGCCCAAGCCTATGGAACCTATTAAACCTTGTGAAGAATTGTTTTCAAATCCTACCAAAATTTTAAGGAAAAATGCATAGCGAAATTATCCCTTAGAAACATGCCTCCACCCACCATCGAGCCTAACATCCTTGAAAAAAACATGATTAAACTAGAAGACATTTAAAACAACCAAGAGCAACCTACAACAAAACCTTTGCCTATTTCCTACAAAAGACGAAGATCTATAAAAAAAAAATCCAATCAAGCCTCCTAAAATAAAAAAAGTTTACAAAGTTAAAGAGAAAGTGGTTGAACAACCTTCCATGGTTCCTTCCATTCTTCCCCTTAGGGAAGAAAAGAAACCTATGGTTGATCAACCTGCTCCTACACAAATGCAACTTGAAAACTAAACTAAAAGAAATAAAGGTGCTAGAGAGTGTAGGCGTAAATGTTGTGCCCTTACTCGAAAGTTAAATGAAGAAATAAACAAAGAAAATCAAGATGCAAACTTGACTGAAGCAATGCACAATGAGTATTCCCCTTCGCAAAAAAAAGAGAGATTATACCGCAACAAGAGCTAAACCCTTCTTTAGACATTATCATTCAACATCTTATTGTGATTAATTTGGATGACGATGATGAGATTGCAAAGATTGATGAACAAGTGCATAATGAATTGAATACATTGTTTCCTCTTCCATAAACCTAAACAACAATTATCCTAAGAAGAGTGTTAAACCTGGTGATGGCCCTAGTTTGGCATTTGCTATTGTCCATTTGGCTAGTTGTCTACCCTTTGTATACAATCAACACGATTGGGATGTGAACTACCTGCTAATAGGTTGACTTGCATGTGCCTTACTAGTATTTTGCATTATTTCCTTTTTTTTATGATTGCATATGTGTAATGTGATCCCCTGTACAATTATGTTTGATGTATCTCTCTCTTTGTGACATTCCTCTATTTTTACCCTCATTCTTCTTTATGTGATAAGTATTTTACCTTTTCCTTTATCTTTTTGTGTGTATTGTATTTTCCTTTTGGAGATGACGCAAGGTGTCGAGACATTCATGTCTCTTCCATGTTGACCCAAAATATTTTCCTTTATCTTTTCATTTGTCTTGTGTTTTTCTTTTGGGGATGATGCAAGGCATTGAGACATTCATTTCTCTTCCATGTTGACTTGAAAGGTTTTTCTTTGTTTTCACTCTTTTTGTGTCATTATTCCAGTTCTATGAGTATTTGGGGAATGATGGCAGTTCTGAGCTCTCTAAAAACATTGTAGCAAGAACATACTGACCCCAAATCCATAAATCTCTTATATGTTTGGAGTTTCATTTTTTTGGGGAAACCCCTCTCTTTTCTTTTGTATGACGTAGCTTTACTTGGAAACATGTGACTTGGCATAGTTCTTTTCAAGTTAACTCGCATGTCTTGTTTATTATTAGCATTTATCATTTGCTACTTTAAAATAATTTCTCACAGCATGGTGTTTAGCAATTTCTTTAAAGTAGGGGCATACATTGACATTATTCTTTTTTGCATCTATCATGTTTTATGGTGTAGTCTTCTTACTTCATGAAATGTGTCTTTTGCTTTGTGGTGACATTGGGTGTGATGTCCTTTAAAAGCGTGATCTCTCTTAGCAGATTATATTCCTCTTAGTGGTTTGATGTGACACACTGCACCCCCTACGTTGTGAATCTTCTATTGTTTGATTGGTCCTCTCTTGGAGACATTAGGCATAATGTCCCCTAAGTTTAAGACCTCATGTGAACTAAGCAAGACTCCTTTGAATGTTCTTTACATTATTTTTGCATTTACAATTTTGGTTATATGGCCACCTTGCATAATACATCTTGCATGCCTCTGGAGCCATCTTGTTTGTTCATAAGTTTCAAGCATACAAGGCTTTGCTTGCCTCATGAAGCTCAAAGTTCATTATTGTGTGGTGCCTTATCAAAGTTATCAGAAGGTATAGCTTTGGTATGGTTTGACGGGAAGCCCAACCAAGGCATAATTTTCCCATAGCCACTCATGTGTGTGTGTGTGAGTGCATACCGGCCATGTGTGTATGTGTCTCACCTCTTTTGGATACTCACCCAATGGATGGATTGAAGTTCTATTGCCTCAAAGTGAGCATGCATTTTTGAAAAAATCATGATCCACATCATGCTAGGCAAATGGTCGAAGCTTGATCCATCCACCCTTTTTGTATTGTTTTCTTTTCTCTTTTTCTTTGGCAATGTATGCTTGTGCCTTAATTATGCTCTTTATATCATTTTCAAGTGTGTTCTTTTGTGCCTATGTTGGTTTGCCATGGTATTTTGATCTTGGGGGCTTGATCACCCCTCTTGATCATTGTCATCCTATCTTACTAGCATCAGTGCACTTGGACACCTCTTGAAGTGAGTTTGTCTACTTTAGTGTGAGTTTGAAGCAAGTTCATCCTCTCACTAAAGTGGGGGCTAAATGTAGCACATCAAAAAATTTCATATGTGACATTTTCACACTTGTTTAGGTCCTTGTTAGAATTAAGCTTAATGATGTCTTGACTTCATTAGGTCTAGGGCCCTTGTAAACTAAATAAACTTAATCATGTACCTTATTTAGAGTTTTGTGACACACTTTCACACTTTTTTATGGTTTTATTAAATAATTGGGCTTCTTTATACTTTAATTGGCCTTATTTTACATCCACAAGCCTCAATTAATGCATCTTTTCAAAGATAATCTTGACATAAATCAAAATCCAATCATATTTAGGTGTTTATAGGTTGTGTGGCCCAAATTTAGTGATTTGGGACTCATACGCCACCTTGGGTGTATGAGTCCCACCTAGTTTTTTGGGCCCCAATCTAGATTTTGCATCATTCTAAGCATTTTTTAAAATGTGTCCCATAATTATGCCTAATGGGACTCATGCACCACTTCTGGCATATGAGTCTCATGTGGCCCAAAATCAAATTTAATTCAAATTCTTGGTGGGATTTTAATCTCCTAGTTATGATGTCGGCTTGTAGTGTTGTAAATTCAAGAAATTTTGCATAAACAAATATAAATAAAAGTTTCTTTCAATCATTTTACACCTAGCAAGTTGAATGAATATCTTTATAGAAAATTTGAGTTCACAAGAGCATTCGAGGGATGATTATCAAGTGTTTTGAAGCATTATCCAAGCATCAAACATCATGTCAAAGTCATCATGCATCATGTTTGTTTTTGAGCTAACATTTGTGATGTAGGGTTTTATAATTCAAGCTAGCATTCAACTCAAGATATATCACATTTAAGCAGGAGTCAAGATCTACATCCGTTGGAGCCATTTCGTACATGTTTGCAACACTTCATTGCTAGGGTTTGATGAGTTGCAACATTACATTTTGTTCATTCATCATTCTCTTTTCCTATTTCATTCCATTTCAAGGTTTGATTACCAAAACAGGGTTTGACCAAGGCAAACCCATTTCTACTAACAAAACAACATTTTTCCCTATCTTTAGTATGTAATTTGCATATCTAGGCTGAAGAAATATTGAAGAGAAAGCTTGGAGAAAGTTTTGAAAGCATTCAAAGTTGTCAAAGTTGTCACCTTGCATTGAAGATCATCGAAGAACATCTATTGGCTACAAATTGAAGATTAAAATCTAGAAATCAAGTGAAAAGGATAGCGGGCATTGAGGAGCAGAATCAAACTTTGAATTTCTAGAAAACTCTAACTGGACTAATACACCACTTCTAGCATATGAGTCCCAGTTTGGTCAATTTTACATATTTTAAAAGTTTCAGTCATCTCTCTACTAGATTTTAGTTTCTGCCCAAAAATCCTAATCTAGGACTAAATCATCTAGACTGGCATATGAGTCCCAACAAGCTTTAAATCAATGTTTTTAGCATTTAAGGCCTTCATCTCATCTTCTTCAAGTTTCCAGGTGCACACCTTTCATCTCTCAACTTTCTATTTTGATTTACATGTATTTTTAGGTCATTTAGTGAAGTTTTGCATTGCATTAGATTTAAACATTCGATCTTGCATTTCATTTTTCTTTCCAAGCACTAGCTTGGTGGTGAACCCCTCTTTAGTTTACAATCAGACCCTAGGAAAACCCTATTACAAGATATCTTTCTCCTTTATACACCTTAGTTTGATATCTTTATAGATTTCCTTGAATGAGAGAGTGTGAAGATTGTTATTACATCTCCCAAACTTATAGAAGCAACAAAATTCCACCTTTCAAGCATATACCTAGAAGAAACATGGAGCACAACCCAAAGCACATTTTGAACACTTGCACAACACTATTTTCTCCCAATTTATCAAATTTTCTCAAAAGCATTTGGAACCAAGTACTAGAGGCATCATCTCAGCTCATTGCTTCATTCCAACTCATCTCTAGACACTACAACAAAAAGATAGCTCCATGTACTCATAGCACTTCCTCAATATATTAACTATACATGCACAACCTACAACAACTTGTTCTCCTCTTTTTCACAATGTTTTCAATATCCTCAACAACAAAATTCCTTAGCAAATAGTTGGCATCAATGAAAACACTAGTCAATAGACATCTTGTTGACATCAATGACAATACATTCATTGTTGCAACACTTTTTTTATAAGTATGTGTAATATTATTATATTTCTAATGCTTATTAAAAAAATAAAATAAGAGTGAAAATAGGAGAAAAGTAAATTTGATGTAGGAGCATCCTTTGTTGTAAAGCAATCTTGTATCAACAAAAAACATTTTTTCCTTTCATTTCAGTCTATAGCAGTTTTTGCAATTCATTTTGCATTTCACTACATTGTCATTTCACAGCTCATGGAGTAGGATATAGTACCTACATGAGTTCATCTACATGATATCTAGAATTCATGAAGTTTTAATTTTTTTGCATAAAGTTATCATTGTCAAAATTCACTATCATTTCACAATTAGAGCATTTGGGGCCGACCTGGTCTAGAATTCATAGTGCAGACCTATTCAAGAGTGTACAAAGCTTAATGGGACATCATACAAGAATTTTGGGTCCAATGGGATCTTTCTTGGAGATATGCAATCTATTTCATTTCATGAAGAATTATATTTTATGTTTTAAGGCCAACCTACATGCTTGATCATTCATTGGGGTTTGTAAACCCTTGAGGCCGACACAAATTTTTGTTAGAGCTAGAGAACCATATTTGAGATCAATTATAATTCATAGGAAAGCAATTAGTTAGGATTTCAAGATTAGAGCTTAGAAACTTTGATCTACCCAGTCTTGGGATTGTAATAAGGCCTTGTGCCAGTTGTAATGCCCATGTAATTGGCCTATGAGCCCTAAATATCTTGCATATGATGCATGTAAGACTTCTAGTTATAAATCAATGAAAGTTCATGTTTTCTAATCAATATCTCGTGTTTATTTTGTTGTGGTTACTCTAAGTTGCACATTTGGACAGTCCTTTCTAGGCCCTCCATATGTGAATACACCAAATGGTATTAGTGTGAGTTTGCAAGTCCTAAAGGCATTCTAGTTGTGTGAACAAATCACCAACTTGAGGCAAACTGCATGTGTTTTCAATCGACCACTGATTGTGAGGTGATTGACACCCTTGTAGCTAGATCACTAAATAGAGGCAGTTGTACTAGACTCAAAGGGAGATATGTCATCAAGGAGAGTGTTTTCTATAGTGAATGTCATTGGAAGAATGGATGAGATGTTGGAAATGATCTGAGTGATGCAAGTTCAATTAGATGTAGTAGAAGACTATAGAAGGCAAGGTTTAAACCCTAGACATGAGGATGAAAGTGATGATGAGTTAGATCATGATGTGAATCAAATTGAAGAAGCCTTAGAAGAAGAAGAATAATCATATCAAGTGAAGATGTTGAAATCTATTTCAAAGATTGGTAAGCAACCTAGAATTGAAATTCAAAATTACACGAAAAGTTTAAACCCCGAGGAATTGAGTGACTGGATCAATATTATGGAAGAATTCTTTGAATATTAAGAAATTGAAGATCTAGAAAGAGTGAGATTGGTAAAAAAAAGTTGAAAGGACATGTTGCTATATGGTGGAAAGAAGTTCAATTGGGTAGAAATAGAAGAGGAAAGGATAAAATCATAAAATGGTACAAAATGGTGACAAAGTTGAAGAACTATTTTATACCAATTGATTATGAGCTTGAATTGCTAAAAAGATTGGAGAACCTAAGGAAAAAGGAGAGATCTATGAAGAAGTATACTAAATAATTCTACAAGATGATCATCAGAACTGAGTATAGTGAAGCAAGCAAAGAAAAGGTTTTAAGGTACATCAATGGACTAAGAACAAGCATTCAAGAAGAACCTTGTCTAGTGAAGATGACAAAAGTTGAGGAAGAATACCAATTTATATTGAAGGTAGAGGAAAAGTTGAACAATAAGTTTGAACAAATACAAAGGAGTGCAAGAGAAATATTCTAGAGGAGAGAATCACAAAATAGAGAGAGACCTTATGCAGAGTAGAACAAAGATGGGATCCTACTGCAGTGAAGAGAAGGATTGTAATACATACCATAAAGGGAGAAAAGATAGAAATTTCTACCACATTAACACATGAGGTCATAATTCTTACCACAATGAAGGATATAAAAGAGATAAAAGGAATATTTGAGAAAAGACTATTAAGAGGAACCTATTTCAAATGTGGAGGTGAAGGACATAGAGCATTTGAATGTCATCAAGAGAGTACCGGTAAGAAAACTAAGCATACTGAAAGAGAAACTTATGTGGATGAGGAACCTATTGGATCCCTTAATTAAGTTGGGAAACTTGAGAAAGGTGAATCATTGGTAATGAGGAGAGATTCGATGCATGAAGAAGTGACTAAGGAACAACCACAAAGGAATATTTTGTTCAAAACAAGATGTAAATTTGAAGGAAAGGTATGTAAAATTATCTTTGATATTGGTAGCATTGATAATCAAGTTTTAGAAGCGATGGTAACCAAGCTGAATTTGAAAAGATTGAAACATCCAAACCCCTATAGGATAGCATGGATTCAATATGAACATAATATATTGGTGAATGAGAAATGTTTAGTGAGATTTCATATAGGATCATATCATGATGAAGTGCAAGTCTGATATTATGCCAATGGATGCATGCTATTTACTATTAGGAATACCATGGCAATATGATAGGAAAGTCATTCATGATGGAAGAAATAATACTTTACTATGACTACAAATGGAAAGATAATTAAATCAATAAATTTTCAGAGGAAGAGGACAAAAGTGAAGTTTGTAGTGCTGCTAGATTATGCTTGGTAGATCAAAGGAAGTTTCTTGATGGATTGAGGCATGACCATATGTGTTCTGTACTGATTTCAAAATAGGTTGGTATATCATAAGTAGGGAAGGATGAAGATCCGCCATAGACAGAAGTAGCAGAACTGTTAATAGAGTATGAAGACATCATATCAAAGAATGTATCAAATGGGTTGTCACTAGTCCAGAGCATCAGTCATCATATAAGTCTAATATCAAGAGAAATTTTTCCAAACAAGGCAACACATAAGATGACACCAACATAGAATGCATAATTGAACCGACAAATACAAGAGTTGTTGGAAAAAGGATTGATCAAAGAAAACTTAAGCCCATGTGCAGTACCTATTGTACTTGAACCAAAGAAAGATGAGAATGGAGGATGTGTATAGACTCAATAGCAAGGTGATCCCACAATAGTGAGTTACACTTTTTGGCCAAACTTGACATTGAACTAATTTTTTTGACTAAATCTTCACTTTCAGACATCTATAGCTACTAAACCATGAGGAACTTGAAGATGATTCAAACAAATGATTTGTGACATTTTTTCTGTAGATTATAAATATATATTTTTCTAATTTTTTGGAATCAAATTGCATTTCTTTTTCCATCTCTTTTGAAAACTAGTTTTTAACAGTAAACACCATTTTTAAAGAGGGGTGTGTACTTGCTAACACAACTTTTTTCTATGAAGGATAAAATTCTAATTTTTTCAAATTTAAATTTGTAGCTACAATATCTAGTGCATGAAATTAGTTTCATAGTGTTTAATTGAATTTTTTTTCTTAATTAAGTTTTGAAGTCAAACTAGTTACAATTTAGACATAGGTTGCTAACACATAATTTTTTTGTATGTATTGAAATTATTTTTTTCTTTATCATGGACATCAATATCAAGTGCATAGATATTTTTTAGATTTTTTTTTTATAATCTACTATTTTGCTACATGTGCAGAACAAAGAGTTTAATTTTCGGTGAAAAACCTACATTCACAAGAAATAAAAACTAGATATAATAATAAAATTAAATATATTTAAAATTATATGTTTTGGGAAGCTTATAATAAGGACTACATACTTACAAAAAATAATTTTTAAATGAATTCATTTAATCTCCTAAAAGGTAAATCAAAAGTGGTTTTTTATCAACATTTTGATAGGTGTAAAGGAGACTTCATTATAGGTATGGTTTAAAACTAGTGGGGTTCTATCTAAGGGGGTTTGATCTAAGGTGGTTTGATCAAACCCTGTTTAATTGGAACCCTTTAAATGAAACTTTTCGAGGCTTAAATCATTATACTTTCTAAAAATATGTGATTTCAACAAAAAATAAGATGTCCCAAAAAGTGTAACCCATTATTATGGCAGCACCCAACAATCAATAAGATCACTATCAAGCATAGATTCCCACTACCAAGGATGGATGGAATTATGGACTATTTGAGTGGAGTAAAGTATTTCACAAAGATTGATCTGAAGAGTGGATACCATCATATCAAAATTAGAGAAGGAGATGAATGGAATACTACATTTAAGAGTAATGAAGGATTGTATGAGTGGTTAGTGATGCCTTTTGGATTGATCAATGCACCTAGCACTTTCTTGAGATTGATGAACTAAGTACTAAGACAATTCTTAGGTAAGTTTGTTATTGTCTATAATTTTTGGATGATATTTTAATTTTCAGTAAGACTAGAGAAGAGAATTTGTGGCATGTCAAACAAATATTGCAAAGATTGAGAGAGGAGAAGTTTGTGATTAATGTCAAGAAGTGTATCTTCATGAAGACATAGTTGGTATATCTGGGTTTTGTCATTTTTGCTAAAGGATTGAATATGGACCCTAAAAAGGTTAGAGAAATTGTTGAGTGGCCTACATCAGTAAACATTAGAGAGGTAATATCATTTCATGGACTAGCAAGTTTCTATTGAAAGTTTATCATAATCTTTAGTAGCATTTACACACCTATGAAAAAGAAAATGAGAGGAGATATGAGACTTTAAGTGGACATATAGAGCACAAAGAAGTTTTGAATTGCTGAAGCAAAAAGTGACTGAGCAACTACTGTTAGGATTGCCTAATTTTGACAAAGTATTCCAAGTTGATTGTGATGCTAGTGGAAATGAAATAGTAGCAGTGTTGAGTCAAGAAGGAAGACCAACAACATATTTCAGTGAGAAGTTGAATAATTCCAGAAGAAGTTATTTAGTTTATGATCATGAATTATTTGCCATAATTCAAGCCTTGGAGAAGTGAATGCATTATTTTTTTCCTAAGAAGCTTGTGTTGTATGCTAACCATCAAGCCTTGCAATATTTGAACAATCAAGGGAAGTTAAATCAAAGACATATGTTGAGTTCTTGTAGAGCTATACATTTGTGTTGAAACATAGGTGCGACAAGTCAAACAAAGTTGTAGATGCACTGAGCAAGATAAGAAATTGTTTGATAGAGATGAGGGTAGAAGTACTCAGTTTTGAGGAATTGAAGCACATGTATGAGGATGATCCAAATTTTTCTGAAGCTTGAAGAGCATGTAAAGAACCAATAGTGACAGACCAAAGACAATGGTTGGATTATTTTATTCAAGAAGGCATGGTGTTCAAGTTAAATCAACTATACATTCCAAAGAGTTCAATGAGGGAGAATGTGAATAAGGAGAAGCATAGTGGACGATTAGCAAAGATATTTTGGAGTGGATAAGACAATAGCTTTGGTGAGTGAATACTATTTTTGGTCGCAGATATACAAGGATGTCAGGAAATATGTTCAAAGTTGTAGAATTTGTCAAGTAGAAAAAGGGAGTAGTCAAAATACTAGATTGTATAAACCTTTGACAGTACTAGAGAGACCTTGGGAAGATATAAGTGGATTTCATATTGGGATTACCAATAACATAGAGAGGACATGATTCTATAATGGTAGTAGTGGACATATTTTCTAAGATGACACATTCCATTCCTTGCAAGAAGACTAATGATGTTGTACATGTTGCTAAACTATTTTTCAAGGAGATTGTGAGATTGTATGGATTACCAAAGAGCATAGTTTCAGACAAGGACACTAAATTCATTGGATAATTTTGGAGGACATTGTGGAAGAAGTTGAAGACAAATCCAAAGTTTAGTTCAACATATCACCCACAAAATAATGGAAAAATAGAGGTAGTAAACCGAAGTTTGGGAACTTATTGAGATTTTTGGTTGGAGATAAAGTAGGAAATTGGGATATAGTTTTACCGCAAGAAAAGTTTGCATAAAATAATTCTATAAACTAAAGTATAGGGAAGACACTATTCGAGATTGCAACAGAAATACATTCCAAAGGAGTTGCGGAACTTAGAGACCTCCGTATGGAGAATAAGAGGAGTGAAAAAGAAAAATAATTTGCAGGATTCGTGGAAACATTGCAAAGTTAGGTCCAAAAGCATTTGGAGGACATTAACAATAAATACAAGGAGAAGGAAAATGTGAAAATGAGACATAAGGAATTTGTTGTTAGAGATGAAGCTATGGTATATCACAAGAAGGAAATATTTCTAGTAGAAACATACAATAAGATAAAGATGAGGAAGTTGGGACCATGTTTAACGTTCTCTGGAAGTTTGATTCAGGAAATGCATATGAAGTGGAGTTATCAGAGACGCTTGGTATATCACCTATTTTCAATATTACAAACATCAATGAGTATCATGAAGGATAGTCAAGTGGTAGTAACACAAAAGTAGATTTTGAAGGAACATTCACCACATCAACTGTCAGAGGAGATTGAGAAGATAATGGATACTAGAACTAGAACCTGAGCAATAGGAAAAAGTAGTATAAGGAATATTTGGTGAAGTGGAAAGAAAAACCAATGGAGGATTCCTCATGGATTTCTCAGGCTGAGGTGGACCACTTTGGTTTTCCTCTAGCCTATGAAAAGTGGGGGATTCAATTTTTTCCCTACCTCGAGTGTCTGATGTAGGGGCATCCCTAGTTGTAAAACAATCTTTTATCAACCAAAAAAAAATATTTTCTTTCATTTCAATTTGTAGCAGTTTCTGTTGTTCATTTTTTATTTCACCTCATTATCATTTCTCAGTTCATAGAGTAGGATATAACACCTACATGAGTTCATCTACATCATATCTAGATTTTAGGAAGTTTTCATTTGTTTGCAAAAAGTTATCACTCTTAGAATTCACTATCATTTCATAGTCAAAGCATTTGGGGCTGACCTAGTCTAGAATTCATAGTGGCATGGACCTATTCTAGAGCATACAAAGCTTAATGGGACATCATACAAGCATTTTGGGTCCAATGGGATCTCTTTTGGAGATCCACAATTTTTTTATTTCGTGAAGGATTATCTTTCATGTTTTAAGGTTGACCTACACGTTTGATCATTCATTGTAAACCCTTAAGGCTGACATAGATCCTTATTGGAGATGGAGAATCATATTTAAGATCAATTGTAATTTCTAGCAAAGTAGTTAGTTAGGATTTCGATATTAGAGCTTAAATATTTCGATTTTCCAAGTCATGGGATTGTAATAAGGCCTTAAATGCTAGTTGTAATGTTGTAATACCCTTGTGACAGGCCTGTGAGCCCTAATTATTTCTCATATAATGTATGTATGACTTCTAGTTATAAAATAAATGAATTTTCATTTTTTCTAATCAATATCTCACACGTTATTTCTGTGGTATTGACTCTAAGTTGCACAGTTGGACAATCCTTTATGAACCCTCCATCCATGACTGCACCAAAATTTTATTTTTACCCTTTACAAATAGGGAAGAGAGATTTGAGCTTGATGAGGGAAGACCTAGCAAGAGAAATAAATCACATTCTAGTTCAGAAACATCACAATGAGCGTGTTTGAGAGTATGAGTAGAAGGCATAAGACCATTAGTGAATTCCACTTTTGCAAGCTTTCCTTTGCATTTATTACACATTTAATAAGGAAATAATAGGTTAAGCATATACATTACAGGTTGATTTTCATCCTATAGCATATATGAAAACATAAATGGCATAGTCTTAGGGAATCATGGCATATATGCTAGGGATAGTAACATATATGCTAAAATAACATATACATAATTAATTGTAACATACATAAATAGTCTAATGGTGTATATATGTGGGATGGGGTAGCATATTTACATGTAGTAGTGTATACACCTAAGAATGTGGCATATCTATTGAAATGATATATATGTTAGAACAAGTAGGGGAGAGGGTCTAGTAGTCATGCGGGCAAATTGTCAACACATAACGATTTATTGGAATATTGTAGAACCTTCATTTTTTTTTGAAATGTGGATTGGCCTTTTATCTATCTATAGCTAAGGTTTGGAGGTGTGAATTATCATTCAACTTACCACATCAGCACATCTATTAAGAAGGGTCTAAAATTTGAATTTTTAAAGATTCGACCAAAACCTAATCATGGGACCCCCAGTAGTTGAACCAAAAAATATCAGTTGTTGCTTGTAGAATATCCTATTTTTATTTAAAATAAAACTAATATGTAACCTAAGTAGACCAAATACCTATTGGTAACCATAAATATTTGATATCTCTAGCTTTTATATTCAACACATATGGACCAATAGTTGAACACAAAAAAACTATTTATTGTTATAAAAACAACACATATTTATTTAAAATACAACTTATATCAAACAAAAATGGACCAATAGTTGAACACTAAATTTTTTTAAACATCCTTCATATTTAATGGGAAAATACATGGTGTTTATTGTGCTTGCCTTTTATATTTGTGATAGGACAAACTATTAATAAGAAATACTCCAATGCTTTTACATTGATACCCTAATAGAATTGTACACATAAGAACAATATTTTTCACTATGATAACAATACTTGTTTAAATGAGTGTCTTATTTTATTAATTGAACATTTAATTTTATAAATGGCACACTTATAATGGATAGTTATGATATTTTATTTTAGACAAAAAATACTTATTTCACTTTTTTATGAATGACTTTAAATGTTTTTTTTTATATATAACAATTAGAGGTTCTCATGTGTTCAAGTATGGGTCCATTTTGATCAAAATTTGGTTATTTTTTATTTACATGTGGACTATTTATTTACAATATATAGTATAAATATATGGTAAGATTGAGTATTATAATCATAATTGACTGCACAACTATTAAACCCTATAAAACTACTAGCCCCTCTCCCCTATTGTATATGCCAAAGTGGTGTATGTGGGGGTTGTTCTAGCATATATGCTTGAAATAGAATATATACATGGGGTAGAATGGCATACTTGCTTTATGAAAAAATGATTCATAGTTAGGGGAGGGGACCCAATGTGTGCTTTTGTGGTGCAATTACAGGACCCCTTATAGATGATAGTAGTGCAAGGGAGACATCGATTAGTAGTGTCGGTGGAGACAACAATTTGATGTTTCTAAGTGGGGCATGTTGGAGGTGGTAGGATTATACTACGTGGCAGATATGCTCAAGATCCATAGGGAGATTCATGCTTACATGCTTGTTGAGAGATGGCATTTAGAGACTTGTACCTTCCATCTTCCAAAAGGGGAGATGACCATGTTAGAAAATGTTTGAAGGATTTTGTAGATTTTGATTTATAGACAAAAATAATAAATTGGAGAGGT
Source organism: Sequoia sempervirens (assembly GCA_007258455.2). Classification (NCBI taxonomy): domain Eukaryota; kingdom Viridiplantae; phylum Streptophyta; class Pinopsida; order Cupressales; family Cupressaceae; genus Sequoia; species Sequoia sempervirens. Next base: position 586,715,966 of record VDFB02271358.1, on the reverse strand, counting down.
AGGGTACCTCATGCATCTCTATGCTAGTTGAAAGAGAAGGATGATATGTACCTTTAATGAGAGTTGTACTTAAATATAAATGCATTTGATAGAGTGGTTTCCCTTGGTCTTGATGATAATTATTGGTGGCATATCATTGTTTAACAAGACAAGTAGGTTCTTTATGATGGGATTCATGGATGTAGAAACAAACATGTTAGATTTTGAGGTGGATTTTGTATGGGGGTCATTTGTGTTAGTGCTCTTATATAAATATTTGCATACAATTGTATATAGGGGTGGGAGGAGTATAGGTCCATCACTCCTACTAGCAAGTGTGGGTTGAGAGAACATTATTATTAGTAGGTTAGAGGGAGTACATGTAATGTGCAAGTAAGATGATCACATGGTATATGGATAGAGGATAGTTTGAGGTAGCTGGTGGAGGTAATTTAGAGATGTCACTACTACAGCCGAGCTATCAATGAGCTATGCTTAGGGGACATGACATGTTGACCTTATTGGACATGACATGTTGACCTTATTGGGACATGACATGTTGACCTTATTGGACATTAATTCTCCATTATTAAATCAATATTTTCTTATTTTGGGTAATCTTGTGACATGTGACTTCAGTCTCACTACATGGAGTTTACCCTCAATTTTAAAAATTCAAATTCATTTTTAACTCCTAGCCATTTCATTCTTGTCTTGAGTTGACTTAGTACATGTTTTATGTGATGTATTTATATGCATTGGTATGTAAAGACATTCAATGTGCAATCATTTATCATGGGTTATTATTTGCATATTAAACAAATCATTCCAAAAATATTTCAATTCAAAGCACTATTTAATGAACCTAAATTTTACATCAATATCCTAGAATTTTTGCATGAGTAACAAGTGTTGTCTTCAATCATTTTCATGACCATAAATCTAGTCTAATCAAGGGGATCAACCTAGAATAACTTCGTCATTAAGATCCATTGATTTTCCCAAGGTATTTTAGAATATTGTTAGCCCTTATCAATCAACAAAAAAAAAGAGATCACAATAAAACATGCATTGCATTAATCCATTGTTAATAGGTTTGTTCCCATGTAAGACATCATATATGTGTAAAAGCTCATATCCACTAATCTACAAAACTTAGAGTCAATTCCATGATGAGTAATATTAAGACATCATATATGTGTAAAAGCTCTTTTACCATCTTTTCAATTTGGTTATTATTTCTCTCATTTATTTTTCTAGTATCCTCTCAATTTGGTTTTCATTTCTCGATTCCTCTCTCTAATTTTTTGTCTCATTTAAATTCTTTTGGGGTTGTCTCTATTACCGTGGTATTTTTTGTCTTTGAGGTGATGTCCTCTTGGTTTTCTCTTTTCATTTGTGTTGTATATATATATATATATATAATCAACCTCTATTTTTATTCATTTGGTATTTAATTTTTACTTGTATTAAGTCTTAGAATATAATATTTTATTATTGTTAATACAATTTCATTTTAATTTTTGAGTTGTTTTTAATGTTATGTTTATTTATTTTTGCATGTAATATGTATATATTATTAGATTATATTATTGATTACAATTTTTTACCTTTATTATGTTAATTTTTGCTTGTATTAAGTCTTAGAATATAATATTATATTATTGTAATACAATTTCATTTTAATTTTTGAGTTGTTTTTAGTGTTATGTTTATTTATTTTTGCATGTAATATGTATATATTATTAGACTATATTATTGATTACAATATTTTGCCTTATTATGTTATTTTTATTTTTAGTATATTCTTGGGGTTTACTTTTCCTTTTTTGGTTTTGTCATATCAATTTATTATGCTTTTATACATTCTTTTCTTGCTTCTTATCCCTTGGTTATTTTATTGTTTTTAGTATTTGAGTGGTTTCCTCTTATTTGCTCCTTTGCTATTCTTCTTCTTGGTCTTCCAATCTGATTGTTTTTATGTATTTATGGCTTTCATCTTACCTCATTGCTTTTGAGTATTTGTTCTTTTTTGTTTTATGCTTTTTATAGCATTTCCCTTGTGTTGCGTGCCTCACCCTAACCCCTTCATCTTTCCTCCTCCCCCTCTCTTTTATAAAAGCTTGGTCTGCAACTTATCTCTTCTCATCTTTTTCAACTCTCCATCCTGATGATGGCTCACTGTGTGTGATCCGAAACGTTGATGAAAAAAGAGTCCACACAATCAAATCCAAAAGCAATAGATTCAAATATTAATCTACCAAATTTTGAGAGTAATTTAGTTTGAGTTTCACCATTCTATTTCCAAATATATAAAAAATCATATTTTCAAAATACAATTCAAAAATTATAACCAAAATAACAAATATTTCAAAGTATCAAAATTCATGAATGTATTTATTTCTAATATTTTACTAAAACTATAAAATAACTCTTAAGTAAATAAAATAAAATAATTTTTAGTAAATATCCTAACAATGAGACATTTTGGTAGCGAGGAGTTAACGAGAAATTATTTATGTAATATGTATGGTTTTATGATGGTGTAGGGTGGTGTCCTACTCATTAAGAAGGTTGGTGCTTTAGTTCTCTCATCATTATTTTGTATTTGTTAAGTATGGTGGGATAGGAACCTAGCTATGCTTGGTGGGGGTGGTGTTGGTAGAAAGAGGGGGTTGAGTCCAAGGGGAAGGGCATCATGGTGGATTTGGCTCCCAAGAAATGAAAGAAATGTCTCTTTGGGGAGGAAGTGGTGGTTGGTTTCATGACAATGTTCAACAATGAAATAAAAAGCCTTGGTGTCACATTATGGATGGAACAAATGTGGGTGTTGGTGAAGGAGATGGATGGACCTACCTAGAGGTATGTATCCACCCTGAAAGCTTTTGCTTGATCTAGGGTATACTCATGAGCGTTAGAACATGTTTGACATGAGTCAATCCCTTTAATGTGCTTTAATGTTATCTATAATTGGGAGCTCTTTCCTATTATATAATGAACTAGGAGATGTTCTTTATTGATTGGATGCCCACTTTGATTATATTTTGGGCCATTTACATGCCAAAAATTGGCATCAAATTTGCCTCTAGTGTGTTATTCAAAAAATTACGAAGTGATTGAAGGTCTTCCTACCTGTGGAAGCTATTTCAATGGTCTTTGATTTTTGTGGCGACACTAAGGATTTGGAAGCAGAGGTAGTGGGAAATTATGATAGTTTTGTAGAGGAGAAGAATGTTGTTGAGTCTTTAGGTCTTCGAGTATATGAAAAATGTAAATGTATGTATGGTGGAGCTATGAGGGTTGTGTAATTTTTCTAGGCCCATGTTGCTCTTTTTGTTGCAGTGCTTGAACATGGTTGTCAATTTGTCTAGGGTACTTGGAATAGATCTTTGATTAGGATTATCAAAGATAATGGTCTCTTGATCTAATGACTCATTCCACTTGTTTTGTTGCATTTGTTTAAACAATTTTCTAAAACATCATGATCCCTAAATCCTACACCAAATTTTGTAAAACAAAAAATTAATAAATAAAATAACTTTTAACTAAATAAAAATAACTCTATACATAGAAATAAAATAGATAACCTATATAAAATAAAATAATTGTTACTTAAATAAAAAGTAAGTTGAATTAAATTAATTGATTATCTTATTAACTAAAACATAATTTTTGTAAGGGAATTTCTTTGTTTTGTATTTTGTGAACTCTAAACCGTACTTACGAACGTTTGAAAATCCTTATTTGTTTTCTTATATATATTTTGATCAAAATGATTTGACGAGATGTTTCATATATATAATTAGATTAATATCACGACATGTCGATCTAATCCTACACCACTTTTACCTCTGGTTTTCAATTCCGATTTATCTTTTTAATGCTGGAAACACTAAATTTAAGATCTGGTCTAAATTGCTTTTTCTTCAAATCTATTTGCTATTAAAAGAAACTCGTTAATCTAAAATTATGTTAAATGCTTGGATTAAGTAACAACAGATCTCACCTGAGAAGCCTCTTCTGACTTTGCAAGAAATTGCAGCCGTTTCAATTTATCTCGATATTCCATAACCTTCAGAAACTCGGCACAGATTTCCCGCTTCTCGTCATCTTCAGGAAGCCCATCCAATGCTTCTTTAAGAGCCTCAACTGCAACAAACTTCCACCCATCTTCAGTTCGGCTCTGCAATTCATGGTAAAGATGAAGGAACGGCCATACATCCTTTGCCTTAGGCCGTACCATGTTTGCAACATGGGCTTGAATCTGTGCAAGAAAGGCAGAACCCACAAACGCCCCATATATTCTATTTGTATCGTGTTTCTGTAAGCTACCCCTGATGTCATTTCTGGTCACCAGCTTAGCTAATTTGAGAACAATGTCGAAGGGTAGATTGCGGTTGTCTACAATCTGTGTGAGGGCATGGCGGCCTTCATCTGAACTGAGATAAGAAATGAGATGTGTTGTGGGAATTGCATCTTGATCGTTTAGCCATCTCTCGATTTGATCTGCAGATTGTAGGCGAGATGTGTAGAACCGATTGTTGCTCCTGGATGCATTCCAGTTAGCATTTCTGCTGTTTGTGTTATTTCTATTCCACTGTCTGTTGTTCTTGAATGGCTGGTGCCTGCGCCCAGACATGGAGATTTTCCAGCAATCACACGATGCCTGCAACTACAACAAATCTAATGAACTCCTGTTCATAAGCCAGACAGACAGAGAATGCTAACAAACTCCTATATGAAAAACTAACTATTAAAACTATGCTAGAGAAAGAGTAAAGTGTGCCTTGACGAGGAATAAATGCTTTACTTAGGAATGAAGCAACCATTTGCTCCACTGTACTGAAAAGACGATTTGAAGTTACTGAGGACATGATATTTTATTCTTGTATTCAATTTTGTACAATACCCACCTAGCATTCTTGTAAGAATACCGAAAGCAGCGAAATTTTCTGTCAGAAATATTGTACGAAAGTACGAGTTGAGTGGATCGAATTATTATGTTTTATGTTAAGCTGTAAAGGGAAATGCTCGGTTATTATTAAAGTTGTGAATAGTATAAGTAGCTATTTATTCTTATTGTGTGGAGGGAACGTCAACGGACATTGCAGGAAAGCTGATGATTGTCTATGTTAATTTAGCCGATAGGCTTCTTATTGTGGACTTGCCAGTCCACAAATACTCGATATACCTGTCTCACACGCTGTTAAACCTGTTCATCCCTGCCAGAAAACAATTTGAAGGTAGTTATTTGCTGTTTTCCTACTGAAGTAAATGCAGATCACTTTTGTTGGCGTGTATAAATAAATGCAGATCAATCTTCATAAATATTTGCAGTAAATGCTTTCAGATGAAATCAGATCTCCAAATCAAATTTGATTTCCAAGTCGGTGATGGTAATCAAATCAAATGTTAATGGTTTCAGAGCCATCTTCCCAATGAAACGTTGGTGGGTTTGTTTATGTTTTAGATAGCAAGACCTGACTTTTCTGCGAGGAAATGGGACCAGAGAGAGATCATCGATTTTGTTCATGGTGTACTAGTCTTTGTCATGGAGATGGTTGCGGTTTCAAGACTTTGCGCGGATGCCCTGCTCCTGTTTCTGCTTATATTGGCCAATGTGGAGGGCTCTATGGGTTCTGCCGGTGTTGTATGGGCGATCGAGATTTCATGAAAATTTTGAAGAAGACTTGTGATGGCTCGATCGGGCAATGCTTTCCAGAGGAAGAAATGATTATGGATTTGGAAATGAACAAGAGTATTCTGGCTACAACTCAGTACATAAGCTATGGTGCGCTGAGAGCAGATTATGTGCCCCGCAGTAAGGCTAGGACGTCTTATTATGACTATGGGAGTTCTGGGCAGGCAAATCCTTACAGCAAGTCTTGTACTCAGATTACTCGTTGTGCAAGGGATACTAGTTAAGGGGTTCTCCTGGACTTCTTTCTTTCCTCCTTATCATTTTCTATCTGTAAGTTAATAAAATCCTTTTGGGAGTTTTTCTGTTTTCTTTTTTCTTCATGGGTTGTGCTTTTATTTGCAGACCTCCTTGAAGGGCTTCTCATAAATATGTACTACTAAAAGCTTTTGTTTCCATTTATGATTTGGTGCCTTCAATTCACTTTTTTCATATATTTGATGGTGGAATTTGATCTATTTGATTGACATAGAAATTCATTTTTAGAAGTGGTGAAATTTGATAGTAATTTGTCTTTTTTGAGAGGGGTAATGGTTTTGATCTGGAGTAATGAATGTGTGAGGTTGGGGTATCTCATCCTGAACATACATGGTTATTCAGAACATAAATGCAGTTAGTGATCCTGACCTACGCAGGGAGTTACTCGATGGGTCGCAAGACCTTCCGTATCGCAGAAGATGATGCCCTGGGTGTACCCCGCTAAAACAGGTTCTCTAAATATTAGTTTTAGAGCTTCACGCCTTTGTCTAGTGTTCACAGTGTATAATAATTGATTTCAGTTTTATCTTTTTGGTTGATGAATGATTAACATTTCTAATATGGCAAAATGGAAGTTTGAAAGCTTGCCTCTCCCGTTCATTACCCAATTATACATTTCCCCCCAATTCTTCATTCTGCCAAACGAGAAGTTCCCTCATATCAATTTGTCCAATTACATGGCTAATTTGGTGTAAGCGTTTGTCAAAAATGTAATTTACCCACCCTCAAGTCCATATTTGGTGATAAATTCAACTCCCTAGAAGATGTGAAGGATTTGCAGCAAAGGAATCCCCAAGTCTATCAATTTTGTTATGGATCTTAGTCGAGACCTAAATCCCCTTCAAATGGTGAAAGGATTGCTCAACACGCAGGACCAAGCCCTCATCAATTTCATAGTTCCCCAAGTTTTGAAGGGGGAGAGATCAATTTGAAGCGATTTCTTCTGGTACTACTTATCAAGTAAATACTGTAGCTGATACTAAAATTTCAAATTTTTGTTTGCCACCCACATGCCTAGTACTTTAGCTGAGTCCTAATAAGAACATCGATTAACAGTCATTCCTTTCTACTTTGTAATATCTAATTTTGTCATGCCTGTTGCTGCACTGGTGTTGTGCAACAGCTTGTGGGGAGTGTAGGGGAGAGAGGCGAAGATTTACATTTTTTTAAAGAAAAATGAAATGTCCTGTAGTTTATTGTAGATGAGGATCAAGATTATTAGGGTTTATATTTCATCTGACAGATTGTAATTAGTGCTACAATATAACAAAATTATTGTATTCTTGAAAATCTCTTTTAGATTCATTAGCTCATAGAATCAATTGAGGGTACAGTTCTGTGGTTGAAATCACTTAAGTCTTAAAATTTAAGAATCTAAACATAATGTTTCTTGTATGTTTAAATGTGACATTGGGACCAAAAAATGGCCATTGAAATCCTTTTCTTTATATCTTATTCTTTCTATTTCTGTTCTTTTTATCTGTGTTGATGAAAATAAGCAGGAATTTAACATTTTATTGGTTTGTCTGCAGTCAATTTGGCCTTCTAGTGGGTAAGCATTATCTCCCAACTGAAGAAAACTTCAAATAATTCATCAACTTTCTGGGGGAAAATAGCATAGACCACACCAATGTGCAGGTTGGTGTATATTTGATAACTCCTCTTTCAATTAGTACAGTCAATCTATTTTTTAATAATTCTCTCAAAATTTCTCCTCTTATTATATGTACATACACGATATACCCCAAAATCATGCACTACAAAAGTACTCCAACTACAGACACATTATACAACACATCTAATTCAAGACAAATATACTAAAATGATTACTGTGGAAATCTGAATATCTTAATTATATAACCCCAACTCTACATTAGATCTCCACATGAATATCGATTCTTAAACCTAAAGACCAAACTGGGGTCTTATTCAAGTGACAGCTATTACCACCTATCTCCTTATCTCAGTACATTGCTTGAATATTGATGCAGAAGACGTATCATGGAACTCATGGAAGGCCCAAGACCACGAGATCTTAGGGCTACATTTGAAGAATTTAGGAAAAAAGGCAGAACTGCTAGTTAGTAGAAAATTTATGGGCATACATGCCTCCCATGATGTCATGCATAATTAGAATAGAGCTGGGTTTATGGTAGTTGCAATTTGAATTTCTTGAGGAGATTTTTGGCTATAGATTTAGGTAGGGGAAAAAAGCTCTACATTGGTCGGTGGTTTTTCTTCTTCCGTGTATAAAGTGAGAAGTAATTACTCGTGTTTAAAGGTACTATTGGTTTCCAGCTCTGAGTGAGCTTAATTCTTCATTGCTGCTTGAGTCTATAGAATATTTACAACTGCCTGTTATAGAGACAGAGCCTTTTGTATTAGGATGCAGAGCATTAGATCTGCAGGTCTGTCCTAGAGGCAACTCATTGAGTATTTTGGAGGCAAAGCAGCAATTTGTGTCGCTTTCAATCTAGTCCACTTAGCATTACAACTGATTTTGCTTTCTGGGTTCCCATCTTTGCTCTGCACAATTAAGAGTTAATTCTATCATTTATTTAGATATCTTCATGGTAATGGATCCTTAACCAATAGACCAAATAGGCATTCTCTGCAAGGTACCCACTATCACCACCCGTCTCCTAATGCCAGCAAATTCACAGTTGAATAAGAAAATCTGCTAATTTTTCACTAAAACCGTTGACAATTTTTTGTCTATCTGCTCTATGCAAGTCAGAACCCACTTACTTGAATGCATCAGTTGTTTGTAGGAGCTACAATATGTTAAATCAGTAGTCTAATTGATACTAGCAACAATGAGCTCACACAGATCTAATTTACTGTAACTCTCATCTGGTCTCTTGCATTTCCGTTTCATGCACAATCTGGGTGTAATGTGATGATGGATGCTTACCTTGTTCTAGTAGGAGTGAGCTGAAACACAGCAGAATCCAGAAGCATGGTTTCTTTCATTGTTGAATCTCCTCGATTTCAACTTGAGAAACACACATCCACAGGGATCTTCACCTCAACAGATCTGACTCCATGGAAAAATAGTATGGATATAAAATAGAAGAGGGAGAGCTTGAGCTAGAGGTGAGCTTGATTGATCTGTCAAGTACCCATCTTGGGATTACAATTCAATGATTGAAGGGGTATTTGGGGAGTGCCATTGCCATGAGTGATTATAACCATGGCACTGATCCTTTTTGATCAATTTTCAAAATACACAACACTCTTTATACTCAATTTAGTATGTAACTTGGGGAATAAACCCACCAGTAGAATTAATTTTTATGTCTAAGGTCATCACTGTAGAAATAAGCTCATAAATTAACTAACATGATTTGGGAACTTTGCAAAGTATAAACTTAAAAGCTGTGGTTTCTATCTTGCAGTCAATGAGAGAACCACTCAACATGCTAATTTTTGTTTACTTATTCTTGTTAGCTGCCATTTTGATTCGTTCTAGTTCTCACTTGATCCAGTTTTGTTTCTGGCAGTGTTAGATGTACAAGATTTATGTTTAAACTTTAAAATCTTTCAGGGTTTATATCAAACTTCCAAGATTAACATGATTTCTTTATTCCTTTTTCAGAAGGATCCAGCTAATGAAGATGTATTGCCTGTTGATGTTGAAGAGAACTTGATGACTGGTAGTGAACCAATCTCGAAGCAAAGAGATGAGCAGCATTTGGTTGAAAAGCTGGAAAAACTTCATTCACAGAAGGAATTTATATGCAGTTCCACTATGGTAAAAGAATCATAAATTTTCTGGCCTTCTAAAGGAACAAAACAGAGGAAATTTGCACTATGTTTACACCTCGTGGGTGTAAGGATTCAAATGAAGAAACGTTTTCTAATGACTCTGAAGTAAACATGCTTCTTCAAGAAGGGATTGTACTTGAGAAGAGAGATAGCAGCGCTCAAGAGGCACATAAAAGTGCAGGTTGTCAAGATAATCAAGAAGTGTGCTACAAAAGGAGCTTGTCAGATAAAAACCTTCCAGATACTAGAACAGAGGTGCCTCAGAAATCTCTGCTCCAAAGGCTTCACTCCAAAAAATCATTACAATCTTATCAGCTGGGAAAACATTTATCTGTCAAATGGTCAACTGGTGCAGGTCCACGAATAGGCTGTGTTGCAGACTACCCTTCAGAACTATGTGACAAGGCTCTGGAGAAAGTAAATTTGTCCCCAAGGTATCGTAGGTCAACCAACAGTTCAAGGGGGTTTATGGATTCTTCATGGCATCCCACGTCTCCAAGAATTTCCTCATAGATACAGATTCCCCTAGCAATACTCTTTTCTTTCTAGCATTCTTTAAAGGAACAAATCCTAACCCTGTTTTTTCATATTATCTTTATTAATCCCCCCAAAAAATTGCCATCATAATTCCTTTGTATCTTTAGTGTAACTAATAGCGATAACACCCATCAAGGGGTGCCAAATTTTCATGTATTTGATTTTCTCAAATGTTGTTTATTTTCGATAAGATTAACTTTGAAGTGAACAATCACTTCTTCTGCCAATATTACATTGAAGACTTACAGGATCACCAAGATTGCAATTAAGTGACTTACTTGTTCAAAGCAATCTAATCAACATTTTGTTTCACTTCATGAACATTCTATCTCTTTTAAAGAGGACCTTCCAAAAAGACAAATACATGTTCTTACGTAAATTTGACTCATGAAAACTCACTACAAATTGTTTAAAGGGATTTCATTGGTTATAAAAAACATATCCAACAAAAGAATGTACCTACTTATATTATACAATACATGTATCTATACAATATATTTTAATACAACTATTACATAGAGTTACAATTCATTGACAATTTTTCTTTAATTTCCTATCGGCGTCTCCCTTGAACCTCCTATAGGTGCAAGTGCTAGTTTATAACATTCTTTCATTCAATGGTTTGTCGCATATGTCACAAACATAAGCTGGCAATGTCACAAACATCACCATTCGTCCAGAGCTCACCGAATTAACCAAGAAACGTAAAGCATGGGGAACAACCACAGTACGCAACGAACCCAAAGTAGTTTGTAAGTGGTTATATGAAGAAAGCCAAATAGGTAACTCTGAAAAAATATTTGTGAATGAACATGAGGCCCCTAAGATCAATCTTTTCGATAAAGGACCAAAAAGGGGAGGAGGAGAATCACAAAGGGAGAATAGTGGGTAAATTCTTAAAGGCAATTGTTGATCTTAATGTTGGGAGATAATTAAAGTGATAACATTCAAAATGATATATTATAGATAAAAAAAATGGGAGGAGAATCACAATAAGAATAGTTGATCAATTCTTAAATGATAATAGTTGATCTTAATGTTGGGAGATAACTAAAGTGACAACACTCAATATTCTAAATTTAGCTATATTATAGATCAAAAAAGGGGAGGGGAATCACAAGTGAGAATGGTTGGTCAATTCTTAGATTATAATGGACAATTTTAATCTTGTGAGATAATTAAAGTAATAACACTAAGTAATACTCCAAATTTAGATTAAATATATGCATCAATGATATATTATTAATAAATTCTAAAAATTATCTAGATAATTGAGAAATGATATTTTAAAAAACAAATTGAATTTTTTTTTATATTAATACATGCATTTTTCATATGACAGATTTTAAGAAACTATATAGTTTTGTATTTTCTTATTAAACATATTTGTGTTTGTTTTATGTATATTGCTATGAAATTATGAACAATATAGAATCATGATAAAAGTTCAATCAATTTATCTTTTATCCATTTTTTTAACTTTTGACAATGTGTAAGGTTAAGGTCAACCCCTATGTGGCTAATAACATTTCAGCATTCCTTTGTTTGTGTTTCATTGTGGGCTAAATGGATAGATGCATGGTGCAATTCATAGATGTGTTGGTGTATCAACTGTATTGGTGAATCACGTGGGTTAATTCTTCCTTGAGCTTATGAAGAAAACTTAATTATTTTGTTAAGAGAACCTTGCATAATCTTTTATGGATTGACTATCTAGGGGATTATTCGTCTTTTCACCCTCTTACATAGTTGAATCTTAATGATGTTAAAGACTGATATGGGTAAAGTTGGAAACTATGAATCGTTTAAATTTGGAATGAATGGTTGATGTAAGCTATTTGATTATTAGTATGAAATATGAAATTGTGATTGCCTAACTAAGATTATGATAATGATTGATTCTTTTAAAAATGAGCTATTTTCAAGAAACAAGATATAACGAAATTAGTGAGTAAAATATGGTTACTAATGTGGTATTACATTTTAGTTACACAAACTTACTAATGAGTCGAATGGATGATGGGAGTTAGGTCTCAAGAGTTTCACAACAACGAAAGAAGGCTGTCATGAAGCATGTGAGGAAGCAATTCAAGGTAACAATAATAGAATAAATGATCAACTTCAAGTAACTATAAGAGGTAAGTAAATGAGCTTAATATGGATTATTGTATAGGAAATTTAGGGCCAATGGGGAGAAGGGGGAGATGTAATACCCCTCATGCTACTGTTTGATTTTTGACATTCTTTGTGGTTTTTGTTTGGCACATTGTGGTTTTGATGGTACTGTTGATATCATGTTGTGGTAGCATAGACTGTTACTGATTATATACTCTTATGATGCCATGCTTATTATGATGATGTTTTTCATTATGATCATTTGATGAAATTATTTGGAATTTAGTAGACTAGAAAATAGTAATTGATGATATTAATGCAAATTAATGTAAATTTTATAATGCTTTATATGATGTTATGTTTTGGTGAGGGGACAGGTAGCATCACTCATTCGCAAGCGCCCTGCTACACTGTGAATCCTTCTCACGATGCTTTGTAATTGATTATATGTATATATGTTGTATATCACCTTGTTGGATGCAGACTTTGTAGGAATAAGACTCGATTCCACCTATTTCGATAGGTCTGGGCAAGCATTGAACCAACCCAATGGCAGGAAGTTGAACAAAGGTGGCATGAAAAGTAACTCCGTTCCAAGGTGTCAACAGTCCTGTATCTTCTTGGTTTGTGCATATTGGTCACATTCATTTGTGTAGTTGCATTGGTCTTTGTATGTTATTGCGATTTTATGATTTGTCTAAAGTGGTGAATGGTTTTATGTGGTAAATTAAATAATTAAGTAATTAATAAAATAGAAACATAAAATAATAATTAAATATGGCAATGAATAAATATTAGTAGTAGTAATAAAAATATTGCATTTATTTTGTATTCTACAATGGTTGATTTTAATTGTTTAATATGAAAGTAATTAGTTAATAAAATATTATGGAAAGATATATATATATATTTATTTAAATAAAAAAAAATTCATGTTTGTGGATTTAAAATTTATTTAGTTTTAATTGAATGCATGAAAAATGAAAATGAAATATGGAAAAGGCAACAAAAGGGAATTAAGGTTAAATATTATTTGGATTTATTCTTGAAATGTGACCTCTGGTATTCACGGGAAGAGGAATTGAAAGGATTCCTGGGCATGGAATTTAATAAGGATTTTTCTTGTTGGAGGGGATGGTTCGAAGGCTGGGAAATTTTACTCTCAATTATTTTTGTCTTTGGTTTCTTTTCTGTGTTCTGGAGAAATTGGTGAAGAGGAATAAAGATTGGGATTTGTGCTGGAAGATCAGCAGCAAGGAATTAGTGCAGCAAGAGGATCAAAGCTTCTTCAATTTTCTGCAAGCGAAGGATGCCAGGTTCTTTTCTTTTAATTAATTATCTTCTGTTAAAATAGGAATTGCCCCTGTGAATGAAATTTGTATTTAGGGTTGAAAATTAAATAATGGTAGGAAGAAAATCTATTGGGGTTACAGTTTAATCAAAGGAAATTTTAGCAGGGAATTGGGATTTGTTATTCGTTTAATGGAATTTTTTTTGGGGTTTCTGGGTTATTGTTGATTGAAAAAGGGTTTTATTGCAATCTGGAAACAAACAGTAGTTTTGTTGTCTCAATTGTTTAAAAAGAATAAAATATACATATTTGTGTAGGGACAATTTTTATTTCAACAAATTTTTGGGTGTGATATTCTGGGCTGTACATATATTTTATTAAAACAGTTCTTTTTTTATTTTCAATTTTGTACAGTGAAATGTACAGTATAAATAACTTACCCTATTTGGGGCATACTCAAATTTCAGTGTATATATATATTGTTATACCCACATATATTTAAACTTATGAAATTTTTTGAAGAAAAATTTAATTCGCCGAAAACTGTGCATCGCATTTTATTTTCGTTTGGGTTTTATATATAATACTAATGGATGTGTGGGGGGGTTCAGCCTCGGCCGTACCCACCACCCAGCCACCGAACGTGTGACAGTCTGCGGACTGTCCACGGCAGTCCGTAGACTACCCACGGCTGGCAGCGAAGTTCCCCGTGACTGTGTGCGTTGGGAATAATAATTCCCATGTAAATTTATATGTTAAACTTCTTTTTATCCGCAAATTTTTATATGTTATTTTCTATGCGGATATTTATCTTTATAAATATAAATATATATATATATATATATACATATATTTATTAATTAATTGAATTATTATGTTTTCTCTGATTTAAATAATGTTGTATTATTTAATTCTGTATACAATATATTCAATTTCTTTCTGATCAATATATTCTGTTAATTTAACTGTTAGTTAAACAAATGTATAAATATATTCTGTTTTTGTTTCTTTTCTGATTAAAATTATATTTTCTGTTAATTTAACTGTTATTTAGAAAATAGATATTCATATATAGATTATGTTTCTTCTCTAATTAAAAACAAAGCAGAATTTGTTACAATGAAAATAATAGTAAAATAGAAAGAAATCTGTCTTATTGATTTGTTAAATTACAACCTTGAGAGGATATTGTTAGCAGAAAAATCAATTACGAAAGTAAAACAGCATTGTTTATTTATTATGACTGTATTTTAGGAATGGAATTTATTTTGGAATCTACTTTGGAATTAAATAAGTTATCTCTTTTATTTATATATTCTTGAAATTCAATCTTGTTGCATTGTTGGGTTTGGGACACTGTTAATTCCTTGATGTGGGAACCCGTTTGTGAACACTTTAGTCTTCCAGAGGATGATGATGTTGTTGAGTTTTATACTTTTCATCTTGATTTTGATGAGTTATGTTTTATTAATGGGGTGTACCGAGTTATGAGATTATGTTATGGTATTTTATTTGCGAGATGGTTTATGCCTTGTGTATTGCTTTTGTTGTCATATTTTGATGATCATGATTTGGTATGGTACAACCCCTGTTTCCTTTTTGTTTTGGTGGGTCTCTAGGGAGAGTGGCTCCTCGTGGGGGTCGGCGCCCCGTTTAAGGGGAAGGGCTCAGGATAACCCACGAGTGAGTTAGTAATCAAGTGAAAACCTAATAATTAACCTAGGAGGGTTGGGTAGTAACATCATTACAAGATTTAAAATATGGATGCCTCATCTTCATTAGTGCTTCCGCAGGCTAATGGAAGGCTGAGAAGGCCGTGGTCGGCAAGGTCGTAACGTCGTCCTCTTTAGAGGTTTATGGCTCCACATTAGTCACCCTATGGACCGACACCTCCAGTTGGGAGGAAGAGCACAGGACAGCCCATGTAGGACTATGCGATGACACTCTCCCCTAGTTGTTCATGTGTTTGCGTTATTGTGTTCCTCTGGAAGTGGGATATGGGAGTTGATTTAGATTGTTGTTTGAATCGATTTAAATTAATTTATGATTATTGTTTTGATACATCTTTAGCATGCATTGTATGATCTCATTTATATTTTATTTACAATCTTGCATCTTTATGACATTGTGATATTATGTTATTGGTTGCTCATTTTTAATTGGCGTATTGTGTGATGGATCTATGTTGGTACTTTTTGTATGGTTGTACCTTTGTTGTCATTCTTGGTCGGAGTTACTTCTTTGTCACCTCTTAGCACGGGGGTGGTCAGGTGGAACGTGCTTCGCACACCGTTGGGTTCCCCATAAGCGTTCGTGGCTTCAGTCTCATCCAGTTGAAGATTTATTCCAGTTGATCTCCTTGTATTTTGATAAGCTTGTATATTGTATTCATCCCACATGTTTAGGATTCATGATGTAACTATATTGATGATGTAAAGTTTAAAAGATGTTGTAATCTACTTTATAACTTTAATTGGCTATGAAATTTCTTATGGGTTTATCTTATGTTGGACTCTATGTATGTATCTATTTTATGTTGTCAATTATAGTTCCTTTTGATATCTTATGAGATGATGTTTAGTAATGTCTATTTTTGATGTGACCTCGTGGGCCCCAAAGGACATAGTTGTTTACGTGTTTGTGTTTAAATGGAATGAAGTATATGTGTATGTATATGATCATTTAATATTGGTATGATGATTATTTATCTTTCTTTAAAAAAAAAATATTTGTGTCTTTTGTTGTTTGTTCTTTGGGGCTTGCACGGAGGGCGTTACAACTTGGTATCAGAGCCAAGGTTGCACACATTGGGGTCTCTGGGTAGTCATGTCCACTAGGTAACCTTTGCATGTTGGCCCTTGAGCTCATGTGTACCTTTGTCTTGTTGTGCAAAAGCATGCCTAGAGGCAGAGGTAGAGGTAGAGGTAGAGGCCGAGGAAGAGGCCGAGGTAGTGGCCGTGGGGCCAACCAACCGAATCCTTCACCGCCAAGTTCTCATGGTCCTGAGTTTGAGGAGCAACAGAATTCTCAGAACAATCCGTCGAGTGGTGGACCGAATCCGGAACAGCCGGGGGTGGATGGGCAGTTGCAGCATCTTTTGGGTGAGCTTCTTGATAGATTGGGCCCTAGACTTAATGGGGATTAGCCGGTTGAGAGAGAAAGAGAAAGGTCTCCAAGGCACAGGGGAGCTTCAGTTGATCAGGATGCTTTATGAGCTGGTCATATGAGGGATTTAATGAGAGCTCATCCACCTACCTTCGATGGCTCTGGAGGAGGGTTGGAAGCTGAGACCTGGTTAATTGATTTGGGCCGATGCTTCGCAATGCACCCCTACGGTAGTAATACCTAGGCTCGATGTGCTGTTATGCATTTGTAGGGTTTCGCGTCCACTTGGTGGTAGCTTGAGGAACAGAAGTTGCATATGGATATCAGTATGGTAACTTGGGAATTTTTCTTGGAAAGGTTCAGGGCTTGATTTCTCTCAGATCATTGGAGGCAGCGCAGTGCAGATGAGTTCCACGATCTTAAGCAAATGGCAATGTCAGTAGAACAATATGAGCGTCGCTTCTATGAGCTGAAACAGTATGCAGAGATTAGCCATGATGAAGGGATGTTGGTTCAACACTTTGTTCAAGGTTTGAACGCACGCATCAGTGGTGGTGTAAGGGTCTTTGAACCTAAGACCATGGAAGTTTCTATCAAAAAGGCTCGTTTGGTAGAGGAAAACTTGGCTATGGCGTTGGGAGGTCATGTAGGAGTGCAGATTAGTAGTGGGCCCGCTCCTAGAGCTGTTTCACAAGGGGGTCAGACACAGTCAACAGGACCTTCTAAGAGTCATTTTGGGCCTTCAAGAGGGGGTCAACAGCAGTAGTCTCAATCGAAGCACAAGAATGCTACTTCTCAGCAAGGTGGTCACTTTCAGTTTCGCAAGGATCAAAATCAGAACCGTACCTATTCGGGGCAGCCTGCACTGAGTTTTCAGTCTCCACCTAGTCGTGGGAGTTTCCAGCAATCGAATGCTCCATCCGGGGGAAGAGGATTTGGTCGAGGTTCTGGATGTTTCTCGTGTGGGCAGCAATGGAATATTGCTAGGATGTGTCCTCAAAAGAATGCTTCAGAGTTTAGTCAGAAACCAGCTATGTTCGAGCCGACAGTGGGAGACGCAGGGAGATCTCACCGAGTCTTCGCAACAACGGATAATCAGTAGGCAGATCATCAGAGCACCGTCATTGAAACTACAGGTTCTTTACATAAGTTTAACATTTCAGTACTTTTTGATTTTGGTGCATCTGATTCTTTTATCTTTCCTTTAGTTGTTGTGCGATGTAAACTGGGGGCAATAAAGCAAAGCGAAAAGTGGCAGGTTGAGTTAGCTTCGGGATCTAAGGTGGTGGTCGAGAAGCTTGTGCAAGGTTGTAGGTTAGAGTTAGGGGCAATGTCGACTAAGGTGGACCTCAGAATTCTTCCACTTGGGTCTTATGATGTAGTCTTGGGCATGGATTGGCTAAGCTCACATCATGCTTTGATTGATTACCGCCATAAAGCAGTGCGGTGTGTGGATGATTTTGGTAAAGAGGTGGAAATTGTGGGTGTTCAGAGGCCTGTCTCTTTGAGAATGATTTCAGCTATGCAGTTAAAAAGGTGTTTTCGTCAGGGTTGTCAGCTCTTTGCTGTATCGGTTAATGACCTTGAGTCGGAGGATAGTCGTAAGGTATCATTGAATGATTACCCTCTTCTTGCAGAATTTTTTGATGTTTTCCCTAGTGAGATACCAGGTATGCCTCCTAAGTGAGAGGTGGATTTCAGGATTGATTTGGTGCCTGGGGCTAAGCCTATGTCTCGGGCTCCTTACAGGATGACCACTCAGGAGCTCCAAGAGCTCCGTCTGCAGTTAGAAGAATTGTTATCTAAGGGGTTTATCCACCCTAGTGTCTCTCCGTGGGGAGCACCAATGATCTTCGTCAAAAAGAAGGATGGGTCTCTCCGCCTTTGTATCGATTACCGACAATTGAACAAGGTAACAGTAAAGAATCGTTATCCCCTTCCCAGGATTGATGACCTCTTTGATCAGATAAAAGGGGCAAAGGTATTTTCCAAGATCGACCTTAAATCAGGGTACCATAAGTTGCGGATAGCAGAGGCCGACATTCATAAAACTACATTTCGTACTTGGTACGGACACTACGAGTTCACAGTGATGCCATTCAGGTTAACGAATGCACCTTCAGTCTTTATGAGTCTAATGAATGGGGTGTTTCAAACTTACTTGGATAGGTTGATCCTCGTGTTTCTGGATGATATTTTGATTTATTCTAAGTCTATGGAGGAACATGAGGTGCACCTAAAGCAGGTTTTGCAGTGCTTAAGGGATAACCAGTTGTATGCCAATCTCTCAAAGTGTGACTTTTATAAGACTGAAGTTCAGTATTTGGGCCATGTGATTTCTGAAGAGGGAATTTCTGTTGATCCTGCTAAAGTCCAGGCTATCATGGATTGGCCCGTGCCCACTAATGTCTCAGAAGTTCGCAGTTTCATGGGATTAGCTAGGTATTATCTGCGGTTCGTTCAAGGCTTTTCTAGGATTGCGCATCCTATCACTTCACTTCAGCGGAAAGGAAAGAAATTTCTTTGGACAAAGCAGTGTCAGTTGGCATTCCAAACCCTTAAGGAGAAACTGACTAGTGCTCCAATTTTGGCAGTGCTGGATCCTTCAGGTGATTTTGTGGTTTGTACTGATGCTTCGTTGGAGGGTCTTGGAGCTGTGTTGATGTAGGATGGGAGAGTGATTGCCTATGAATCTCGGAAGTTAAAAGATCATGAACTCAATTATCCCACACATGACCTTGAATTGGCCGCAGTTGTTCATGCTCTCGTGAGATGGAGGCATTTTTTGTTAGGGCACCGGTTTGAGTTGCATACAGATCACCGAAGTTTGCAATACATCTTCACTCAGCCGAATTTGAATGCAAGACAGAGAAGGTGGATGGAATTTTTGTGTGAGTATGATTTTGAGGTTAAGTATATTTAGGGTAAGGAAAATGTGGTGGCTGACGCTCTAAGTCGATGAAGGCATGAGGTTTCTACAATATCTCTTGAGGTGGATTTGAAGAATCAAATTCTTGCAGCCCTTCCTTTAGATAGTTGGTATTCAAAGGTGAAAGCTGAGGTAGAATCAGGTAGAGCTTTGGAGGGGAAATTTGCTGGTTATTCATTGGATTCAGATGGTGCTTTGTGTTTCTCTGGACGGTTGTATGTACCTCCTTTTGAGGGTCTTCGTACCTTAATTTTGACAGAGGGTCATCGAGCACCTTACACAGCACATCCTGAAGTTAAGAAAATGTATGCGGATCTTCGTTCACTCTATTTTTGGTCAGGAATGAAGCAGGATATCGCTGACTTTGTGGCTCGATGTCTTGAATGTCAGAGAGTGAAGGCTGAACATCATCATCCAACAGGATTGCTACAGCCTCACCTTGTTTCAGAGTGGAAATGGGATGTTATTTCCATGGATTTCATTGTTGGGTTGCCTATGTCATCTAGACGACATGATGCTATTATGGTCACAGTGGACAAATTGACTAAGGTAGCTCATTTCTCTCCTGTTCGATCTTTGTATACGACATCTTATGTTGCTAAGGTGTTCATGAATGATATAGTTAGATTACATGGGATACCATGGAGTATCATTTCTAACAGAGATTCGGTATTCACGTCTGCATTGTGGACATCTTTGCAGCAGTCTTTGGGAACGAAGTTGAATTTTAGTTCTGCTTATCATCCTGAGACTGATGGTCAAACTGAGAGGGTTAACCAGGTGCTTGAGGATATGCTTCATATGTATGTCATGGATCAGCAATCACGTTGGGAGGACTATCTGTACTTGGTTGAGTTTTCTTATAATAATGGGTACCATAGTTCTATTGGTATGGCTCCTTTTCAGGCTTTGTACAGTCGTCCTTGTCGTACTCCTCTGACTTGGGATCGATTGGAGGACAGGGTGCTTCTTGGGCCCGAGATGCTTAGAGATATGGAGCAGCAGGTGTCTCGCATTCGGGAGCATCTTGTAGCTACCTAGGATAGACAAAAGAAGTATGCTGATGCTCATAGAGTTGATCGGCAGTTTGCAGTTGGTGATCGGGTGTTCCTTTGAGTGCGCTTGTGGAAGAGCCCAATTCGTTACGGAAAGGGTTCGAAGCTTGCACCTCGCTTCGTTGGACCCTTTGAGGTGTTGGAGCGGATTAGACCTATTGCTTACCGTTTATCCCTGCCACCCAGTTTGTCGCGGATCCATGATGTATTTCATGTTTCTGTTCTTAGACCATACTTTCCTGATGTTACTCATGTTTTGGATTGGAATGCTCTTCAGGTCGAGGACGGGCAGCTGGCACTCGAGCCCGTGGCCGTGCTTCAGCGTCAACGACTTACCCTCAGAGGCAGAGAGATTGATCAGGTGCAGGTTCAGTGGGACCCGAATGATGAGGCTTCAGCTACTTGGGAGGATGCCTCTCGTATCAGGGATTCTTATCCTTATCTTTTTACTGGCTTCCAGGAGTAAGCCGAATTCTAGGGGGGGAGGATGTAATACCCCTCATGCTACTGTTTGATTTTTGACATTCTTTGTGGTTTTTGTTTGGCACATTGTGGTTTTGATGGTACTGTTGATATCATGTTGTGGTAGCATAGACTGTTACTGATTATATACTCTTATGATGCCATGCTTATTATGATGTTGTTTTTCATTATGATCATTTGATGAAATTATTTGGAATTTAGTAGACTAGAAAATAGTAATTGATGATATTAATGCAAATTAATGTAAATTTTATAATTCTTTATATGATGTTATGTTTTGGTGAGGGGACAAGTAGCATCACTTGTTCGCGAGCGCCCTGCTACACTGTGAATCCTTCTCACGATGCTTTGTAATTGATTATATGTATATATGCTGTATATCACCTTGTTGGATGCATACTTTGCAGGAATAAGACTCGATTCCACCTATTTTGATAGGTCTGGGCGAGCATTAAACCAACCCAATGGCAGGAAGTTGAACAAAGGTGGCATGAAAAGTAACTCCGTTCCAAGGTGTCAACAGTCCTGTATCTTCTTGGTTTGTGCGTATTGGTCACATTCATTTGTGTAGTTGCATTGGTCTTTGTATGTTATTGCGATTTTATGATTTGTCTAAAGTGGTGAATGGTTTTATGTGGTAAATTAAATAATTAAGTAATTAATAAAATAGAAACATAAAATAATAATTAAATATGGCAATGAATAAATATTAGTAGTAGTAATAAAAATATTGCATTTATTTTGTATTCTACAATGGTTGATTTTAATTGTTTAATATGAAAGTAATTAGTTAATAAAATATTATGGAAAGATATATATATATTTATTTAAATAAAAAAAAATTCATGTTTGTGGATTTAAAATTTATTTAGTTTTAATTGAATGCATGAAAAATGAAAATGAAATATGGAAAAGGCAACAAAAGGGAATTAAGGTTAAATATTATTTGGATTTATTCTTGAAATGTGACCTCTGGTATTCACGGGAAGAGGAATTGAAAGGATTCCTGGGCATGGAATTTAATAAGGATTTTTCTTGTTGGAGGGGATGGTTCGAAGGCTGGAAAATTTTACTCTCAATTATTTTCTGTCTTTGGTTTCTTTTCTGTGTTCTGGAGAAATTGGTGAAGAGGAATAAAGATTGGGATTTGTGTTGGAAGATTGGAAGCAAGGAATTAGTGCAGCAAGAGGATCAAAGCTTCTTCAATTTTCTGCAAGCGAAGGACACCAGGTTCTTTTCTTTTAATTAATTATCTTCTGTTAAAATAGGAATTGCCCCTGTGAATGAAATTTGTATTTAGGGTTGAAAATTAAATAATGGTAGGAAGAAAATCTATTGGGGTTACAGTTTAATCAAAGGAAATTTTAGCAGGGAATTGGGATTTGTTATTCGTTTAATGGAATTTTTTTTGGGGTTTCTGGGTTATTGTTGATTGAAAAAGGGTTTTATTGCAATCTGGAAACAAACAGTAGTTTTGTTGTCTCAATTGTTTAAAAAGAATAAAATATACATATTTGTGTAGGGACAATTTTTATTTCAACAAATTTCTGGGTGTGATATTCTGGGTTGTACATATATTTTATTAAAACAGTTCTTTTTTTATTTTCAATTTTGTACAGTGAAATGTACAGTATAAATAACTTACCCTGTTTGGGGCATGCTCAAATTTCAGTGTATATATATATATATTGTTATACCCACATATATTTAAACTTATGAAATTTTTTGAATAAAAATTTAATTCGCCGAAAACTGTGCATCGCATTTTATTTTCATTTGGGTTTTATATATAATAATAATGGCTATGTGGGGGGGGTTCGGCCTCGGCCGTACCCACCACCCCGCCACCGGACGTGTGACAGTCTGCGGCGAAGTTCCCTGTGACTGTGTGCGTTGGGAATAATAATTCCCATGTAAATTTATATGTTAAACTTGTTTTTATCCGCAAATTTTTATATGTTATTTTCTGTGCGGATATTTATCTTTATAAATATAAATATATATATAAATATATATATATATATATATATATCTGAATATATATATATATATATCTGAATATATATATATATATATCTGAATATATATATATATATTTATATATATACATATATTTATTAATTAATTGAATTATTCTATTTTCTTTGATTTAAATAATGCTGTATTATTTAATTCTGTATACAATATATTCAATTTCTTTCCGATCAATATATTCTATTAATTTAACTGTTAGTTAAACAAATGTATAAATATATTCTGTTTCTGTTTCTTTTCTGATTAAAATTATATTTTCTGTTAATTTAACTGTTATTTAGAAAATAGATATTCATATATAGATTCTGTTTCTTCTCTAATTAAAAATAAAGCAGAATTTGTTACAATGAAAATAATAGTAAAATAGAAAGAAATATGTCTTATTGATTTGTTAAATTACAACCTTGAGAGGATATTGTTAGCATAAAAATCAATTACGAAAGTAAAACAGCATTGTTTATTTATTATGACTGTATTTTAGGAATGGAATTTATTTTGGAATCTACTTTGGAATTAAATAAGTTATCTCTTTTATTTATATATTCTTGAAATTAAATCTTGTTGCATTGTTGGGTTTGGGACACTGTTAATTCCTTGATGTGGGAACCCGTTTGTGAACACTTTAGTCTTCCAGAGGATGATGATGTTGTTGAGTTTTATACTTTTCATCTTGATTCTGATGAGTTATGTTTTATTAATGGGGTGTACCGAGTTATGAGATTATGTTATGGTATTTTATTTGCGAGATGGTTTATGCCTCGTGTATTGCTTTTGTTGTCATATTTTGATGATCATGATTTGGTATGGTACAACCCCTGTTTCCTTTTTGTTTTGGTGGGTCTCTAGGGAGCGTGGCTCCTCGTGGGGGTCGGCGCCCCGTT
This sequence comes from Sequoia sempervirens, assembly GCA_007258455.2. Taxonomy (NCBI): domain Eukaryota; kingdom Viridiplantae; phylum Streptophyta; class Pinopsida; order Cupressales; family Cupressaceae; genus Sequoia; species Sequoia sempervirens. The sequence goes on along the minus strand of VDFB02271358.1, from coordinate 586,691,833 downwards.
TAAGGGGAAGGGCTCAGGATAACCCACGAGTGAGTTAGTAATCAAGTGAAAACCTAATAATTAACCTAGGAGGGTTGGGTAGTAACATCATTACAATATTTAAAATATGGATGCCTCGTCTTCATTAGTGCTTCCGCAGGCTAATGGAAGGCTGAGAAGGCCGTGGTCGGCAAGGTCGTAACCTCATCCTCTCGAGAGGTTTATGGCTCCGCATTAGTCACCCTATGGACTAGTGCCTCTAGTTGGGAGGAAGAGCACAGGACAACCATAGGTGGGACCGGCGCCTCGAGTTGGGAGGAAGAGCACAGGACAACCCATGTAGGACTATGTGATGACACTCTCCCCTAGTTGCTCATGTGTTTGCATTATTGTGTTCCTCTGGAAGTGGGATATGGGAGTTGATTTAGATTGTTGTTTGAATCGATTTAAATTAATTTATGATTATTGTTTTGATACATCTTTAGCATGCGTTGTATGATCTCATTTATATTTTATTTACGATCTTGCATCTTTATGACATTGTGATATTATGTTATTGGTTGCTCATTTTTAATTGGCGTATTGTGTGATGGATCTATGTTGGTACTTTTTGTATGGTTGTACCTTTGTTGTCATTCTTGGTTGGAGTTACTTCTCTGTCACCTCTGAGCATGGGGGTGGTCGGGTGGAACGTGCTCCGCACACCGTTGGGTTCCCCATCAGCGTTCGTGGCTTCAGTCTCATCCAGTTGAAGATTTATTCCAGTTGATCTCCTTGTATTTTGATAAGCTTGTATATTGTATTCATCCCACATGTTTGGGATTCATGATGTAACTATATTGATGATGTAAAGTTTAAAAGATGTTGTAATCTACTTTATAACTTTAATTGGCTATGTAATTTCTTATGGGTTTATCTTATGTTGGACTCTATGTATGTATCTATTTTATGTTGTCAATTATAGTTCCTTTTGATATCTTATGAGATGATGTTTAGTAATGTCTATTTTCGATGTGACCTCGTGGGCCCCAAAGGACATAGTTGTTTACGTGTTTGTGTTTAAATGGAATGAAGTATATGTGTATGTATATGATCATTTAATATTGGTATGATGATTATTTATCTTTCTTTAAAAAAAAATATTTGCGTCTTTTGTTGTTTGTTCTTTGGGGCTTGCACGGCGGGCGTTACAAGAGACACCAAAACCCTGTTAAAGCACTTCATTTGTTGAAGTGTTGTTTTGTTGATGTTAATGTGATAGTCTATATTGTAAATTGTCTTTCAATATTTAGGTTATTTATGATTTTGTTATTTGATATTTTCTTGGGGAAAAGTGTGTCATTTGATATTTTGTGGAAAAAATGTGTTTGATGTCAATGTGATAGTTATATTGTAAGTTGTCTTTTATTAATGTTTTATTGTTAATTTTGTTATTGCTAATTTTGTTACTTGATATTTTATGTTGCTCAATAAAAGAGGCATATTTTTCAAAAGGGTTAAAAAGCATTTTTAAATGATAAATTTTATTTATATTGGTGTTTTTTAAAGCCCTAAGTGTGCACCTAAGGGGCATACATCTTTTTGAGCCCATAAATTACATAAAGCATGAATTTTGAACCTTTTTAAATTTACTTTTTTGTTAGTGACAAAAATGGGAGTATGAACACCCATGTGAACACCATGCCTCTTAAATGAAAAAGAGGACATGGTGGTTGGGGGTGGGTGGAAGAAGAAATGGAAAGAAAGTGTTGCCAAGCATTCATTTTTTTGTAGTTGGTTTTTTTTTGGAGCTGGGAAAGAAAAAGAGCTGGAAAAGAGGGTTTGTAGGAAGAAGAGGGAGGTGCAATGGAGGAGATAAATCAGCTTGAGAGATAAGTTGTCTCAACTCCTATCACTATATCTTGGTTTGGATTGTGTTGTATTGGTTATATTGATTGTTGTTTAGTTTTTTTGTTGAAAATAGTGCAAAAATTTCAAGTTGTGTGACTATGTTCTTGGGGATTATGGGTTTTTGAATAAACCATAATGTGTGGAGTTTGAGGCTGTTGGAAAGTATCTCTTATGGGTTTTATGCAACATGTTGGAAAATGGTTTTTTTTGTTGCTGATTTTGATTATTGTTTGAATCTTGGGTTTTGGGTGCTCTCTCTTTGCTAGGGGGATGGCTAGAGCCTAGTAATGGCTTGATGATGCCATATAGGTTGGGTGGTGAGCTTTCTTCCCCCTATTGGCATGTTTTCTCCATTCTTAAGGTGTTGGATAGGTTTGAATGTTTTTAAAAAGCTGTTGTTGGCAAACCACTTTGAGGAGATTCTAATGTTGAACATGGATATTAAATCCTTTTAGTCCCATAATCTCTACCTTATTTGAATGAATATGTTGTACAAAGAAAAAAAGAGAAAGATGATTTCTTGTATTTTATGTTGAGGCTACTTGTGTGAGAGAGGAGATTATATAACACAATAGTTGTAGGAAATGAATGTTATTATGTATATTTGCCAAGCCGAATGAAGTAATCCTTCCTTCTCTTTTACTTGTGGGTTTTTAAACTTTCATAAAAATTCCTTGTAAAATGGTTGTGTAACTTGAGGAAATGAAATAAACTAGTTAGATAAATAAATAAAACTTTATTTACGAAGCCCCTCGGATAAAGTAAATACAAGTGGAGTGGAGGAATGTGCACACTCAACTTAAAATTTTGAGTATATTTCTTATTGTGAATGTAGATTAGAAATTTAACTTAGATATTCTTACTTTATCTTGTTGCAAATTAGAGCTCGCTAAAATAATATTGATATATGTGAACATATTTAAAATATAACTTGAACACATGTGAAATTAGAAGAATACTTACATATATATACAAAATTTATATATTTAAATGAGTATAAAAAATAATATCCCCATTTTTGTGTAATGAATATATCCATAGTGAAAGCAGTATATTTAAATATATTCAAAACATTTAATACTTAGCATATATATATATTAAAATAATAGATTTAATAACTATTAAATATGCATAAATGAATATAAAGTTAATAAACGAAATTTAAAAAAAATTAACTAAATAAATAAGAAGTAAAAAACATTAAAAAATAATAATAATAATAATAATAATAATAATAAAGAGCCCAGTCTCCCCAGACGGGAGCTATGGACTCCCTGAAGGAGTCGTAGTCTTCCCCAAGGGGATCCCTTACGTACTCCTAATTAAAAATAATAATAATAATAATAAAAGAGCTCAGTCTCCCCAGATGGGAGCTATGGACTCCCCGAAGGAGCCATAGTCTTCCCCAAGGGGATCCCTTGCATACTCCCTAAAGAGAGCTGCAACTTCTATGCATAGGGGGTTGCAACCTTCAAAAAAAAATTGGGTGATTGTTTTTATAAAGAAAAAAAAAATAATAATAAAATATAATAACTCACTATGAAAGAAAACACTGTCACAAAAAAATGACATGCAATTATAAAATGACAACTGCTCATAATAGAGAGGCTCGTTTGACAGGAAAGGGAAATATTAACAAATTTGCATAATATAATGTGATGCACAATAAGATTTGCTCAACAGAAATCGTGGTAATGGAATGTGAGGTTGCCTTGCTGTTAATTCCTTGTTGCAAATAACCTGGGTGTGCATCCATATGGAAAACTACAAACACAAACCCCCATTTAAAATTAGAATTTAATTAGAAATAACCACCAAGAAGGGGTTTTAATTTAAGAATCCCAATGAAAGAAGGAAGGTGTAAATGAAATCATAATGAAATAGGTAAGAGCTTTAAACCAACAACATTAAAAAAAATGGTAGACTTGCACTTCTCCATTTTTCCCTCTTCCAAATCTGCAAAACAAAAATAAGTGAAATGAGGGAAAAGCAAGTTAAAAGATCATCCTTATGATTTTAGGGCAACATGAAGTTACCCTAAAATCCGAGGGTTGAGATTTAAACAATCTAATGGAAAAAATTTGATGCACATTTCATCATCACTCAATTTGTCATTATATTAATTAATCCCACCTAATTTTCTAATTTTACCTTGGTGGGGGACAATGTAAATAGGAACCTTATTTAAGTGATAATTTAAAGTGAATTTAGAAGATTTTTAAAAATAAACTTTATCCTTTATTCTTAAAAATTTATGTTAATTTGTGGGCGGATGGGCGGGCATCCCTCCATGGTGGCGGAGGGAGATATCATGAGTTTCCATGGAAAGGTTTAAGTCTGTGGGAGGTAGGGAGGGCGTCCCTCCATGCTAGCGGAGGGAGGTGGCATTGGATGCCATGTTAGACAGTGGTAGGGGGTGGGGTGCTATGTTGGTGTTTCGACTGGCCAAATTTTCTAGCTTCTTTTTTGAGTGTTGTTGGCATGTGTGAAAGGACAGATGCAGATCATTCTGCTAAGCTTTTTATTGCAGGTTATTAATGTTGAGGCACCTGATCCCTGCATATGGAAAGGACACTTGCCCGTTGGTGGAGTACCATTCGTTGTGTTCAACGACGGATTGGTAATATGGGATCGTCCATTTAATGATGGTTTAGTTTTTTCTTTGGTGCTTTTTTTCTTTATAGGTGGTTGTGGTAGTTGTGGGCTCCTTTCTCTCTCTTGTCTGAGGTATTTTACATTGGGTTGAAGATGGTGAAGGGGGCGAAGTTTGTGATTGAAGTCTTTGTGGCAAGCCTCGCTCATTTTGGGGCCGATACATCCATCTCCTTGAAGTCGTCGTCGAGGAAAGCCTCATTTAGAGAGGTCACTGATCAAAGGCTCAAACACATTTTTCTCAATTATGAGTCGTTAGTGTTGGTAGCGGTAAAAATGGTTTTGGGTTCGGCCCATTTGGAGTGTAATGAGTATGGGAGGGACAATTTACATGTGTCCTCCTATTTCCTTGCCTCTCTTCTAGATAATCTCATCCTGAAGACAGAGGCTAAAATTTTGTTGGTTAATTTGTTCTGAGGAGACCTAGTGGAAGGTGTGGACGAAGTGTTAAGTGTAGTGCTTGAAGGAAGAGTTTTTCCACGACCGTGCGACCTAGAGCGGCTTCGTTCGAGGGATACAGTTAAAATTTACCCATTCCTTTTGGATTTGCATGGACCGGGTTTGATGAGGCACAAGGTGATAGTGGCAATTGCGGTCATTTTTCTAAAAAAAGTTTTTGGTTTCATGGCGGTTGATGATGAAGGGTGGAAAGAGAAATTCAAAGACTTTGCACATTTGAACAAGTTCCTATAAGATGGTCAATGGTGAAGGTTTTTTTGGCTTGTTTGGGTTGTTGCTATTTTTTGCCTATCTCGGTGGTGGTTTGGGCAGTTTCTCGCCGTTCATGGCTTTTTCATTGCATGTTTTTTGATTGGTTTTAGTGGCTTCTATTAGGTTTGGTTTTCTAGTGGGTGGTGTTCAAGAAATTTTATTGGTGGTTGGATGAATTTTTGATAAAATCCCATTACCTGCATAGCAAACGTTTGTATTTATGGTTTTAGCTTTATTAATAAAATAAATAGTATCTTGCATATAAAAAAAAAAATATGTTAATTGATTTTTAATTTTAAAATTTGAAAAAAAAAAACAAGTCAAATTAGAAATTTATGCTAATTGATTTTTTCTTTCTTTCTATTTTAGAATTAAAAAAAAACAAACACATCAAGTCAAATTATAAATTTATAATAATTGATTTAATTAGTGGATTTTAAGTAAAATCATTATCTCTAAATAAAATCTAGTAATGGTGTAGATTAAAGTATTTTCTTTCAAATATTTCATAAACATTGTTTAAGCAACAATATTGTTATTAAGGTTTAAACATACATTGGATTGATTAATAATAATTTTATCAACATAAATACTTGGGGTGATAATTAATAATATTATTAATGGTTGGATTGTGAATTTAATAACAATGTTGTTATCAATTATTTTATTTTATTTCCCCTTTATTTACAGTTAGTTGGATAAGGTTTGATTGATGAATAAACAAATGAATAGGTAATATGTCCTTATTAGTAACCTATGGATTGACAAATAAATGAATATTTTATTTAATTAAAGATTAAGCATTAATTAAATGACAACAATATCAATAAGACTTATTTTAGGATTGAGTAATATTATTATAAAATCAACGATTGAATGATGATAACTTTAGTATTACTTGTCTAAATAATAATACTCCTTTATTATGTTTAAATGATAATTAAGTAATATATTTTGTTTATAAAGTCTATTTGAATGATTAATATTAGTTTTCTTATTCATGATACACACACACACACACACACATATATATATATATATATCTTGATGTTAAACTATTGGTCAACAATGCCAATTTGAAATCTCATGGAATATGCCTTAGAGGTATGATGATTGATCATAACATGATATTATTATAAATGAAAAAAGATTTTGAAGTTCCAAATCAAATGTTCATGTACATGCACAAGATAGTTGTTCATGCAAGCATTAAGTTATAGGGTGAGTTGTTGCTATCAAAGAAAGTTGTGTGTGAAGATATTAAATATTTCACTTGAATCGGATATGTGTATCTAGGAAAGGATAGAGGGATGAGGTCCATTCCCCTATCAGATTATTCCTATAAGGGACTAGAATGGTAACAAAATTTATAAGTAAACTAAATTATAATTTAACTTCTTGCTCATGCATTTAAGCCTTTGAATGAAAAAGTAAACTAGACCTCTGTCAAGGTAATCAAGGATACCCATATACGTAGGATAAGCTAGGACCTAAGGTGATTACGAATGTCTTGTCAAGTAGTTGAGTATTACTAGTGACAACATCAAGGAGATTCATAACATGTAATAGTCATGATAATGGATTTAATAATGCATTAGATTAAACACCCAAGTAGTGTCGAGCGTTGTGATAAGACTCTTGGCATACATCTAGCCCTTGTTAGGGTATAGTAATACTTATGTGACATCTAGCAAGGTTAAAGTATGAGATTTTGCTACACCATAAACATTTAGTGAGATAATTAACTTTTAATGTATTAAAAAAAAATGTTGGTTGTTTTACATGTTCTCATGTAAAAATTGTGGGCATTACACAATGCATATGAACAATATTAAATTATAATTGTGCATGCTAAAAATTGAAGAATTGAATGATTTAAACTATAAATCGAAACCAATAATTCAACATAACATCAATGAAGCATTTCTTAAATGAAAACACATGCAAAATGAAATTAAGCTATGCAAAACCCAAAACACATGCATTCAAAAGAAAATCAGCTCTATTGTTTTCCTATTAACCATGATCTTGGTTTATGCATTTGATGCTCTTAGATTTTTATGAGCTCACAAGTGCAACAAGAAGCTACGATGAACGAAAGAGAGGATTGATAATGTATATGCTTTTTGGTGAGAAGAAGGGCTTTTATAGTTGTCCTTGTGGGAAAGATCTGGATTTCAGGAAGAATGTGGGATAAATGATTATGTAGAATTTTATGAATGTTCATAAATGCATGAATGAAATTAGGGAATATGAATATTTTAATGGTTACATAAATGGAGTTAATGAAATGATTGTGCAAATGAAGCTTATGAATGTGAATAAATGATTATGTAAATGTTTTAATGAAATTGGTTTATGAATGAATATACAAATGATGATAAATGTTTATGAAAATGGTTATGAATTAAACAAATGCTTATACAAATGTGTTTATGAAATGGGTGAAAATGGTTTAATGAAAGGGATATTTTAATGATTATGCAAATAAATTTCAATGAACTATGTAGAGGAGTAAATGATTATGCAAATGCATTTAGTGAAATATGCAATATTTTAATGGTTTAATGAATATGGAGATATGATTATGCAAATGATCAAACGAAATATGCAATGGATAAAAATGATTATGAGGACATTTTATGCGTCTACATTTTTCCCCTCTTTGAGACAATGCAGCTTGTTGTGTTGTTTCAAAGAAAAAAGAATTGATCAACTGATACATGCCCCAAAGATATCCTAGTAAGGATGATAAATATGAAATGCCCCCTCGAGAGATTAATCAAATGGATTGTAAGAAGATTGATCTCTCAATAGATTACGAGAAAATGATTAGGTGATTGATTGTGCAAGTGATTAAATGGTGATGTACATTTGATGAAAAGGTACAACTGATAGGTGTAACTGAAAAATTGATGGAAATGATCAGTATAGCTGGCTTGATGACCTGATTACACTAATTGAGATTGATGCTAGTGAAAAATAATGATTGATTAATAGATTAAGTCATCAAGGAGTATATTGATTGATTTTATATTTGGATTAAAAGACAAGCATCAACTATATGAACCAATTAATCATTCTTTGAAATAAGGAGCATGAAGAAAATGAAATGATGAAGGAAATGGATCAAGGAAGAAATGATGGATGAAAAAGAGAAATGAAGGTGGTGAAGCTTATTGTGCTTTACAAAGTGCTTTATCATCATAGAGCTTATTATATCACAAATTAGTATAAGTGTCTAGATAACATGAACATCTAGATGTCCTGAATACTATTTACATTTTTTATTTAGCAGTGAAGTATAAGCATCTAGGTATAAGGACCTTAGATGACCTAAATATTTATTGCATGGAAGACACTACCAAACAAGGAATGCTCTCATCCACATTAGACTCATAGGTCCTAGACCTGTGAATGAGAAACAATCCATAGACAACAAACAAGTGAACATGCCCCATCCTCGCCTCTCTAGTCCAAGACATCCTCAAGAAGCTAAAATACATGCCACCAAAGATAAAAAATCATAAATCAATCAAAAGACCAACAAACATACAAACATCATGTTTCAATGTAGAACTGATTCTTGTCACAGTTTATGTGTTTGGTTGGATTTGAAAGGGGGGTTGATAGGTATGTTTCAATGTTTGCTTGATTGTCAATCATGGCACATTTTGATTTTGTTGAAAGCTATGTGGCAATCTGAAAGTGTCGTTTTTGAGATTTTTTTTGGATTTTTTTGGTTTTTGAGATTTTTTTTGGATTTTTTTGGATTTTTGGGATATTTATTTTTTTTGGATTTTTAGAATATTTTATTTTTTGGATTTTCAAAATATTTGATTTTTTTGAATCTTTGGAATATTTGATTTTTAGGGATTTTTTCAAGACATTTTATGATTTTTAGGGATTTTTTAAGGACATTTTATTATTTTTATGGATTTTTTTAAAGTTTTTACGATATAAAGAGATAAATTACAAGTGAGCAGGAAGACAAAGAGGGTAGTTTCTCTGACCACGAGATGCCAAGTATCCCAATCCATAGCTAAGGTCAAGGAAGTTCCCTTGTGAAGGATAGGACCAACCTAGTATGCAAGGCAAAGCAAGCAAGTGAGGGGAATGTCGAACAATTTGCAATCCATGGTGAGTGTGGCAAGGCTATTTTGAAATGGAGGGTAAATGAAAATGGGATGGAAAGATCGACTGGAGCTCCAAAAGAAAGAGGAGTAAAGCCTCTACACATGGTGTCAATTTTTGTGTGATCCCACAATGTTGGTTTACATTTTTTGGCCAAACTGGACACTAACATAATTTTTTCTAAGTAAATCTTCACTTTTGGGCACCTATAGCGGGTAAACCGTGAGGAATTTGAAGATGATGCAAACTAGTTGTTGTGTGGTCTCACAACATGCCCTATTTTCCCCCTTGGCAAAATGTGGACCCCCTTTTGTTTTCCTTTTTCTTTGCTCTTTTTGATTTCGCTCGCTTCAGTGTTGTTTTGTTGCTCAGTTGGTTACTGATTTTCTCTTTCATTTTCACTTGGCTTCTTTGTTTTTATATCCTTTTGCTTCTCAGATTTGGTGCTTTAGTCTGCTCACAATTTTTAGTCTATTACCAAAAATTAGAGTCCCAGAATCCTGCGTTTGGGCCAAGAGAATTTGTATCTTCATAAGATTCTAGCTTTTCCTAGTATTTCATTGACCAAAGCTGTCAATCCCAATAATTTCCTTTTTACTGGAGTTTGGTATTTTATTATTTATTTTTCTTGAAAGTTAGGAACTGTTAGCTCTAATGATTTGCACCCAGACTGAGATCAAATACAACCAATCATGAGTAACATGGGAATTTTTCTAGGGTTGTGGGTGACCCTGTAACAGAAAAATACCTCCAGAAAAGCTAGCTCTTATTGATTTTTACCTAAAACTACTTGTCTTTTGAGGGGAAAAAGGTAAGAAACATGTAATACTGAAAATGAAAATTGAAACCTTGATATGATAATGAATTACCCAAAACTGACTAATGACATGCAAACTTGATTCTGTTTCACTTGAGTTAATAGATTAGCAGGAAACCTACATAACCATCTTTGCATATCATTCATAAAAGTGATTCATGAGAAGGTACTAACACAAGACTCTAAGAAAGAAAGGAATAATTTTCATAACTTAAACCCTTGAATTGCGTACATAACTCATAACCTGTGAAAATGAATATTCTCTTGCAAGAAAAGTACCTTTCTGAAGAATGCAGAAATACAGGGAAAATTCAAAATTTCACAAGTATACTGATCAACTTCAAAGGACATGTACACTAAAAAGCAAGTGATGAGAAAGTAGAATTAATCTATTATAAATTTTTCAAGGAACTTATAGTTTCCATGAAAGCATGAGTTACAAAATTATAGTGAAATATAAGGATGAACAATCTCCAGAACTCTGCCCATTCAAAACTGACTTACAATAATGATAAAAAATGACTAAACAAGCAAGCTTTAATGAATTCCCATCAAAATAGGAATGGAAACTATAGCTACCAAATTTTCTCCAAAAAGCTTCTAAGAAGGTTGAAAAGGTCAATTCCATCATAACAGTTCTCCTAAAAATGCTCCAAGTGTCCTCAAACTGACTCCTCAATGCTTGGCACTTCATAAATTCTCAACTATATCTCCTTCATGACTTGGCCTTATCAACACATGTTCTCTATTTTGCATTTAAAATAACACTTGATTAAAAGGTTTATAACTTCACCTTTTTAAACAAATGCTTTACACTTTGTAGTCAAGCAAAAATCCAAAGTCATGCTAAGACCCTCTTAGGAAATAAAACAAAAGGCATAAATTAGGGAATACCCCTAATTACTAAATGCATTTACTAGGTCGAGGGACTAATTTATTTGCAAAGTTTAAACATAAAGCAAAAATTCCTTAAGATTATGTCAGCCAAAACTAGGGTAGAAACCCTAACACAAAACCAATAGCAAGAGTTGCAAAGACATTTCATTTTCGGCTTTACATTTTAGAGTGCTCTCAGCCGCCAACATAGGGTTTGATGGAGCTTCTTGAAGGACTTCATGGCGGATTTCATAGCTTCTGGAGGAATTTTCTTTGCAATTTTTGTCAAACAATGATCCTTACATGCTGGGTAAGTATTTTTGGAAGCATTTTAATCCTTCCATTTCTGTTTCAGAAGAAATAAAAACTCAAAACCGAGCTATCTTTGTAAGAAAATAAAAGAAAATTTCACTTTATTGCTTCCACCATTTAAATTTTCAAAGATCTATGTTTTGTTGGCAAGGGATATGAACATTCCTAATTTCTATGGCCGCGGCTATGCTTTGCAGTTAACCTTCCTTTTCTGTGGGTATTTCAACTGCTTCCAAACTTGAAAAACTCAAAACCCTCCGCTATGTTTGTGATCTTTTGACTGTCATTTTATCATTTGCTCCATGATGTTGAAAGAGATGCACTCTTTTAACATAATGACTCTTTGAACGTGGCAATATTGTCTCTTTTGTTCCTTGAATATGCATCCTACAGGAACTTTTGAGGGTTATTGTTTCCTCTTAAAGGTTGTGGTTTTATTAGAAACCCCTATGCATTTTGTTATTTTGGGTTCATGATTACTTTGTATCTATTGTATCATTTCTATCTGGAGATCATTGAAGAATACAATACCCACACTTTGCACAATTTTCACACTTCAAAGGCCACTGTCATTGTCTTGAAATGAGCACCTTAAACCTATTTTACACTGCTTTTTTCCATGGCTCCTCATGAGCACTTTACTAACACTTTTCATTGAATCTTTATTTAATGTGATTGCCATTGCTTTCTAATTTGTCTTAAGACTACTACACTCAAAAATTGACATGAAATTCTGAGGAACATTTGGCAATAAATAAATGGCCATTTTCATTCCTTATTGATGCTTCTATTGTAAGAAAAAGAAAAAACCAATCCTTTTCTCCATGATGAAGTTTCCTTTACAGTCCTTAGTTTGAAAATCCTGCCCCTTTCTTTGATGACTGATTAGCCATTACTGGCTATTCCTTGAGTGGCACTAACATCAGGTTGTCAATAAAACTACCTTTTGAGTAATCTTCAAAAATGTTTTTATTCATAAAATCACTGCCTCCAATTCATAGTGAATAAACTGAACTATATGCCATTCTTTAATCTCGCTGTCATATGGCAGCCTATGATTATTCCTGAACCCTCTAAAGACTGTGAGTGCATCTTCTATGAAGTCCCTACCTACAACATTTGTTTGTGGACTGTCACTTTTGTTCCATTATAGGATTGCTACCTTGAAAATTTGACTTTTTTTTATAGAATGATCTTGCCTTTTCCTTTCATTACTATTATCTATCCTATGAAAAGACTGCCAATTGTTCACTAGTCTTGTTTATGGTTTTCATACAGATTCCTTGCAATTACCATTGTCCTATAGACTATCCACTGTCACAGGTTGTCCCCAAGCATTACTTTACAATTATCTTTCATATTTTATAGTCCTCTAACAATATTCAAGACTATCTTTGCAAAACACTATTATTTGATTGTTGATCTTTCTTTAACTTTCTTTATAGTTTCAAAAGCAATCCAAATAAAGCTGTATAAATATGATCATTAAAAGATCTCCTTAGCATAAAACAAATGCATTTTTTTTTTAAACAAAGTTGTTCCTGTAACTGCTCCTTGTACTTGGTTGTGTTCTTCTACAGTGAAAGATAAAAAAGATACATATAAAATCCTTCCTATGCATTGTTGATGATTTAAACATCACCTTCAACCATGTATGAATTGGAACAACTATTTTATGCATATCCTTTGATGGCTGCTTATCATCATTTATGGAATGGAAGACATGGTCACTAATTTGTCATTGTCACATCATAATTGCAGTCTTATTGCAGATTTCTGACATGTAATCTGTGTTGAATGCACTTGAATATACCTAAAAGATTGTCCATAAACTATGAGCTGGGCTCAACCCTTGTGGGAGCCACATTTACTCCACTCATATTTAATTAGATAGACATTTGTACCTATAGCTGCACATGAAACAAATAGTTAGAAAAAACATGACATGTGTTTAGATGTATTTGATCATTCTTTTCTCTCTCTTCTCTGAACATGAGTGACTTATAGCTTGTTTGATGCATGCAAAGAATAGTCTATACACTGGTGGGTGGATGTGTATGTAGGGTTGGATACTATCATTGTTTAGAGCTCTACTCTAACCATTGCAATTATTTTAGATGTAGGATATGAAGACTGAGAGTTGCAGAAGACACAAAACAAGCAATCTAGAGCTGAGGATCATGCAGGACGATGGACTTAAACCAGTCATCAGGCAATGACTGGCCTTTCTCTCTATATATGTATCTTTATTTTTTCAATCCATTCTTGTATACATTTCATTTTATGCACATTGGACAAGCTATATCTCATGGCTTGTGTGAGATAGATTTTAACTTTTGAATCAATAAAGATTTTCTTTCAACAATATTTGTGTAAATATTTTCAATATTGTATACATTTGTATAAGTGCAACAATCCATTACTGAAAATAAAAGCTTCTTGATTCTTATGTTTATTCACCTGGATGCAATATGGGGAAGACTAATATGAAATGCACCTCATTTTTTGGTTTACAACACTTAAAACTCACTCAACTTGATCTGAAATAAAAATGAGTAATAGGAACTAGAGAGTCTGCTTTGAAATATGTCAAATCTATCTTTTAGACTTGGTTTTCAATCTTTCCTTTCATTCCATTTTTCTCTTTCCTTAGAGGGTATTTCCCGAATCCCAGTGTTTGTTCCTTTCAAAAGCAATACGAAAAGTTTTTATCTCGGTGATCACCAATTGATCACATATCTTTAATGACATATACCTTACAGAGAATCAGTGTGACATTTGATTTCCACATATAATCACCGCATTGTCTTTCTTCTCAAATAGCGAGCCAACATAGAAATCTAGGTGTTCGTGATTTGGACCATAATCTGTAATGATTGCACCTTTATTCTAAGAATTAATGCAAAATAACAGGTAATTAATTAAGGTGGAAAACTACCTATGTACTTGGCACCACCTCAAGCATGCAATTGCTTTTACAACACTCCACTTTGCGTCATATTGCAAATTTGCTAAGGACATTGAATTAATGAAGCGACATTGGTGCGCAAAGAGAGGTAAGTTCGAGAAACCAAGATGCAGCTACCAAGGGTTTTGAAGTTGCATTCTGAAGAATCACCATTATTAACTAGAACCAGGTATGTTCCAAATAACTGATACTTGGTTAAGTGTTTCTCAAGCTGAAAAATATTGATAATGGTATTTCCCATTCAGAAATTGAAATGTTGATCATTCTCTGATTTGCTAAATTTAATCAAAAATGAATTGAAAGTTTTATGAAACATAAGTTTTGGTTAAATTTAACCCTAACTTGCACACAAGACACATATTCTAAAAATTGCAGAGCACATTATATACAAAATGGGTACTTCTGACACAGGGGCAGAAGATGAATTCAAGTATTGCAATTCACAAGCCGTACCCATCAACATAGTGGTTATAGACACTCATATGTGATGGTATTCCAACGTTGAAATTCGTTCACGGCTATTACAAGAGAATGCTTCTCAATGTACCAAGAATGTTGTGGAAAATGGGTTACTTCTTGCAGGAGGGTTCCCACTAGCAATGTAAGCTCCTGAATTAGTTATGCAATGTATAAATCATTACAACCTAGCCAAGAGGATTGTTGAGAAAGAAGGGAGAATTTACACAGACCTATCATAGAGAGGAATCATATGCACATTTGGTCTCCCCATTTACACACAGATGTTCAATGTTGACCTAAAGGCCAAAACCAAGACATATCAGAGCGTTGAAGAGAATAATAGAGAAATTATGAGCACCCAATGGTGCCAACAACCAATTACACAATAGACCAAGGTAATTTAGAGGTCTATGTTTAGACAAGAAATGCAAGATATTATAATTTTGTTGAGCAGAGTAGCTGGTTTAAGAGATGCAAGAAAATTTGAACCCTGGATGTTCGTGATAATATCCCGCATGATAGAGGGTCCTATGGAATTGCGTTGGGGAAAATTGAAAGTGATAGACTACATGAACAAATTACTACATTCCCCAAAACTAGATGCTTCTACATGTCATTGTATGTTATTTACTCATGTGCTATGAGAGCTAGTAAAGAAGGGTTGAAACAGATTGGTACTCTAGGCACAAAGGTTGGCAATAGTTTGATATATGTACATCTACCCCAGATCACCATCCATGGGTATAAATTTGATTACAATAAGGTTAATGATTTTTTCTCCATGAAATTGGTGATAATAATGGAAGGTGATAAAGCTAAAAGATTATCCCTAGAAGCACAAAGTGCTATTCGACCTATGGGAGGCTGGTACATATAGTTCCCAACTTACTCCTACATTAGAGTGGAGGGATTTGATGGACACCCATTCATGTTGCCCAGGTATCCTACAGATAAAATTGTTTTATTGGAATTAGTGAGACAGTTAAAACCATCTTGGGCTCTTCATAGCCATGCTCACAAAAAGGCCTCTTTTAAATTTTCCATTACAATAGGAAATTACAAGTGCAGTACAATTAAAGTAACCAATTTGTGTGAAGAAGAACTGAGGACCTACAATTTTGAAGAGTTCCCACTCTAGAGAGTGTGTTATGATATTGAAGGAAATATTGCTAAAAATATAGCTGGTTTTCGTCCTCATGTGCCACATTTAGAAGATTATTGGCTTAACTGTGAAGATGAGCACGTGGTAAGAAGAAGAAAATATGAAAGAATGACTTTAAGATTTGCTTGAATGATCAAGCTTTATGACATCCCAGACCAGTTGAAAGAAGATGATGGCCAAGTGTTGAACAAATTTTACAATGATGACATGGTATATGATGAACCCATTCCAGACCCAGGTGTTGATGATGAAGATATGACATCAATTGATGAGTTCACAAGACTAGTCTTAAGGTATACTCAACACTGGATTGATGATTTTTGCAAAGGTTTGAGAGAAAGAGGAATTGAACCTATCTTCTTAGAAGATAAAATTAGGAAACAAAGATATGAGACAAAATTTGAAAGTGGAGAGCCTACCAAGAAGAAAAGAAAGACTAGTAAGGCAACTCCAAGTATTAGAATTGAAGAAATAATTCTTGAAACTACAAGACAAGGAGTTCCCATAAAACCATATGATAAATAGAAAGATACAAAGACAGGTAAAGAAAAATCAAAAGTGAGACCTAAAGATGCATCTTCCTCTATAGCTAAACCAAGAACAAAAGTAATTATTGATGAAGGAACAAGAGCAATAGAAAATGTTGGTGCACAAATCAGGTTTGCATCTCAAAGGGCCACAACACTATTTACCTCCCCCTTCCGTTAATATGGCTAGTATGAAACAAGCACTAGGAGGGACTCCTATAGCTTTAGAGGAAATTTTTGAAGATGAAGCTAGAATTAAAGAATAGGTGGACAAATGGGGTGCTATGTGGGAGAAAGTGAAAGAAAATAAGTCTAAAGACAAACCCATGGTACACCTAGTGATAGAATAAATTCAAGATACAAGTTCTAACCCCATAAATCTTGAAGAAGAAGAGTTTATTCAAGGAACACTCACCTCAGAGGCAAGAAACCCTAGCATACTTTAAATGGAAATAGGGGAGACTACAGAGCAAGATCCTATTGATGAAATAATTGTTGAAGATACTCTTGATTCCTAGCCTTCACTTGGGAATGTACAAAATATTGATGAACACTCGCAGGTCTTTGAAGAATCAGAGAAAGGCCATGCTAAAATTGAAATTGAAACTGAAATTGCAGAAGAAGCTACACAATTTGTAGGAGATGGAATTGAAAATATAGAGAATCCTACTGTAGCAGTAAATAAAGAAGATAATGTTCAAAGAGATGAAATAGAAAATCTAGATAGACAGGAAAATATAAGTCTCCAAACAGAGGAGGTAGTGTCAAACCCTACCAATCCCAAATCTATGCTAGATATCATTAAAGAAATCCCCATTTCAGAAAATGTGGCAAGTCAAAGAGAAGCAACTCCTAAAACAAGTGGTAAATAGGAACAAAGAAATGTTATAGAGGTACAACAAGATGATGATACACCTAATTGGTTAATCAGGGAATTAACTTCTACAATGGAAGTAGAAGTATTACCTCTAAATCTTAATAATTTTATAGAAGTAGGTACTCCTAAACCTAGGCACAGAGCAAAGACAAAGCATGTCATACAAAGAAATGCAAATGGTAATAGAAATATCCAGATAGCCACTCCAACAGCTGATAAGGACATACATGAAATAATGCCTAAGGAGTATAAGATAATAAGTATTAACCTTGGACACTCATTGTGGTAGCAAGAGTTAGAGGAAATAAAACTAAATTTAAAGGTTATTGTTGCCAGAGTACAAAAATATAAATAGAAGAAAAGAGAATTGAAAGAACGGGTTGCTACCTTGGAATCTTTCATTAAGTCATTAACTTTATCTAGTCAAGAACAAGTTGAATTGCCCCAACATTCGGTGCTTATGTCACAAGAGCAAGTGGATGCAATTGCAACAGTTCGTCATAAAATGAACATGCTTGAATAATGGATTGAATACTGGGTAAAGCAGGTAGAAGAATTTATTATATATGCAATAAGAAAGTACAAGGAAGCATACCATCGTTTAGAGAAATTGAAAAGATTTGAAGATGAATGTAGATTTCTCCAGGAGCAAGTTGTCGAAGAAAGGCGAAACAATGAAATTCTCATGCAGTTACATATCCAAGAGTTAATACAGAGTAATGTAATATCAGGGCATGAACTTTCATTGCTAGGAAAATGGAAGAAACTATTGAAATGGGAAGGTGACATGTTAATACAATGTATTGAAGGATTTGAAAAGGTCACCATCGAATGCATAAGATTAATTAGTGAAAATCAAGAATTTATTGAAATACTAGCACGTCAAGGTTTTGATCCCCAAACACTAGGAAATGAAGGAAAAGAAGCTAAAGCCTTCAAGGAATGGATAGAAAGAATAAATAGAGATCTTGTTCAATTGCTGATGTGGGAGGTTATTGATGAGACAATATAGTGCATAAATGTTATAGCCAAGTATGAAGTAGACAAAGCATAGAAAAATGATATCATACTTTGAGTAACTGAAGAATATATTAGGCTCAAGCTCACATGGAGAGAAATACGAAGAATTCAAAAGAACGCATGCATCAAGTATTAAGTGTTGTAGACACGTAAAATGTATCAATTGGTCCTATACACTTGATCATGATTACTAACACCGCTTCGTCCTAAATCATCTCCTTTCCTAATAAATTTGATTAAATAAGCTTTATTTGATTAAATTCATCACATTCCATATTTTAATTAAATAAATAAAATTTATCTAATTAAGTCATCATCTCATGTTGATTAAATAGATCATTTTATTTAATCAATCCTATAGTCTCTATTTAATTAAATAATTCATGTTATTTAATTAAATCTCTAAATCCATTATATTAAATTAAATAAATTAATTTTTATTTGATTTAATCTAACATCATCTTCTTTAATTAAATAAATCAAAATCTTCATTTAATTAAATCTAAATCATTTTCTTCTCATTTTGATTTAAATTAATCCTAAAATCTAAGTCAAAATGGTCAAATCAACTAACCTCCTTTTAAAATTAATCAACTATTGATTAATCTTAGTCACCTAAATCCTCTATATTTTGCAACTTTCTCATGAAAATCATTTCAATTGATTTATTAAATCTTCAATTACTTTCAAAAAGGCATCAATGTGGAATATTATCCAAATTTGAAAAATCCCTCCAAAAGGGTTTGTACATCCAACAAGGCATTTAAACCTCTTACATGTCCATTTTCCTTGATCCAAGTGGCATTAAATTCATTTTCTCCTCCCTCCAACATGTCATTTCATCCATTTTGAAATTCCACCTAATTGCATTTAATTGCACAATGACCAAAATGTGCTCCACCTTTGTCCACTCACATGTTGACACGTGGCACTTGGTCATCGGTTGGTGTTTGATCCCACATTCATCTCTTTTACCTCATTCTCCATCACTCTCATCTATAAATAAGAGGCTCTCATTTGGATTTTGGATCCACAACTTCATGCAAAGACATTATCTTCAAATTTTGAATTTGCTCATCTATTGTTCATCCATCTTCATATTTTCAGAGCTAGGTGAAAGAACTCCTAGATCATAGAGATGATTTAATCAAGCACAGATAATGCATAAGCTCCTCCATTTTATTAGATAGTCAAGGGTCTTCTTATAAAGGATAAATATCCAAGCATGAGGTGTATCAACACCTCTCTAGTCTATAAACTAGTTGGGCAAAATATCAGGAAAATATCTAGAAAATATCTAGTCTATGTCAATCATACAACAATAAATGCCTAAGTAGGCTTAGGTCAACCTATGTGTATGCAAGCATTAATGTATACATTGACACCCCCCTTTAAGCATAACTTAGGTGAGCATGGATAAAATGGGTCTTGGCTACTAGCCTGGTGAGGTACCCATGTACAAAGTAATCTCTCATGAAGTGGAGAAAAGTAGAAAACCCTGTGGGAAAAAACTACCCTCCAAAAGAGAGAAAAGATGCATAAAAATTATACATGTGAAGAAGTACTACTTCTTTCACTAAGTACAATATATGATTTCCCCCATAAGAGAGAAAATGATAGAAGGTCTATGAGACCCCCCCATAATACATGTCCTGCTACATTAAAGTTGGATAGTTGACAGAGGATGCAGATATAGTTCCAAGAATGCTTCACAATGTTCCTTCCCTTGGGAAGAAATGAAACCAACTGAAGATGCAAGATATCTTCCCATGTGAGAAGATGTATGTATGATCTTGAATAGAGTTGATGCTCATCCAAGAATGATGATGAAGGTTCCCATGATGTCTTTGAAGTGTGCTCATGTGTTCCCATGTCGAGGCCGAACGATGTCATAATCAAATTAGGTGCATGCCTAATAGATGAAGATGATGAAAATCCAAAACCATGTGAAGACAAATGTAGAGCATGAATATCCAAAGAGACCAATGGTGATGCAACTTCATCAAAACTGTCATCAAATAGAAGACTGATGTCCTCAATGTGTGCTTCCAAGTCAGCAATGCAAGACTCTACAAAAAGACATGAAATGTCGGGTAGATATGCATCCCAATCAACAATGCTAGGAAGACTAATATCCTATTGCAAAGAAGTGCTAGAATCTCTCAAAGAAATGACTCTGAAATCGGATGAAGCAATAGGAGGAGATGGAGGAATGATGATTTCCTCTATGTCAACTAGACACTCTATATCTGAATCATGATGCGAGATGTGATTTGTGATCATAGTAGAATCATGCGGGAAGGGAGAAACATTGGAGTCTCCATGTATTTCCCAAATTTTGATCCATAATACATGTGGACATTCAATATCCATGATGAGGTACAAAGAGTCATCTTGAATATGTAAACCGATTAATCCATGAATATGATCATGAATATTAAACCATATATCCTTCTGAGTTTTTTTTCCTGGTTCAGGGATAAGTCCATACAAATATGGCATGAGATTATGGAACTTGAGATGTTTCAGGATTCCTTCACACCAAGACTTATAGTTTCCCAGTTTTAGGTTGATTACAAAAGAATGTGTTTCATATCCCATGATTACAAATAGGTTAATTCCTTAAGACAATAGAAAATCAACAAATTAAGAACCCCCCCAAATTAGATGACCCCCTTTTTTTAATATTTTTGATTTCCCCTTTGTTTGGTATTTTATTTTAGTGCATATATTTGAATATAATAATGATGGTGAAAAAAAGGCACTTTATATTTAGTGCGAAATCACCATCATTGAATAGAGTTAGAAAAAATAAGCACTGTAAAGCACTTTTAAACTTTCAACCTATTGCAAACAAATTTAAACCATTTAAAAGTTTGCATTTACAAAATTGAGAACTAGAGAGAGGGAAATTTAAGAGAAAAATGAATGGACTAGGAGAAAAAAAAACACCTATTGTTGATAACCCCATATGACCACAGCGAATGATGAACTGTCAGCCCCCTGCCAAATAAATTCACAACCGTGAGATTTCAAAACACTACCTCATCCCCCTTTCCAATGCTCATTGTAAATGAGAAGACTGCCACAACTTCCAAATGAAGAAAAAAATGAAAGAGCACCCTTAAAAACTCTTCTAACGCAGATCTAGAGCTCATTAAAACACAACTACAGGGAATTCAAATTCACATTCAAGCCTATTCAATTTGTTGCCAACCAACTGCTCACCCACGAAAAAGCAATGGCATATGATGGCTATGATTACCAGCATTTGGAGGTGGTTTCCTAGCTGGAGATCTGCTTTGAAGCCACAAATCATCAAAAAATGTGCCTCTTCACATAAAATTGGCCTTCTCAAAAGAGAATTATGCCACATATTAACCTCAGTCCCTCCCTCCTCTCTGCTTCCTAAAAATTCAAATGAAGGAAAACCAGAATGCTAGGGAGAGAGAGGAAGAGGCTTGCTAAAAATGGTTTATATAATTTAGATCTCAGGGCCATGGAGGATAAACGAGCGCCAACCAAGCCCTACACGTGTCTCAACATATCTTAGTATTGAATCACTCCCACCTTCACCTCTGCCTGAACAGTATGCCTCCAACAACAACAACAACAGGTGGTTGGGTAAATGTTGCATCAATTTGACTTGGTGGTTACCCAAGTTTTTTTTTCTTAACAAAAAAACTATCTTCTACATGATGTGTCAGCCTATTAAGCAGAGATCTCAGCCTCCACCTTGATTCGTCCTGAACAAAAACATAGGTCTGGAAAAAAAAGATGCCTCCAAAACATCTCCACTCATCCCTTGACTAGATTGGAAGTTCCTAAATGCACAGTTAGCCAGAGCAGAAAAATGAATTTGCAGTCTCTAAGGAATGCTTGCGCCTAAGATTTGCCTCCCAATTGTGCCTCTTGAGTAGAAGAAACTTGTTTCTACTTTCAAAAAAAAATATGCCCTTCTATTTTGAATAGGGTCGCCCCTCTTCAACATAAAAAGAATGGGAATTGTCATGCATGCATTCGTCAATGGCTCGAAAACATCTTTGTACCACTCTGATACCATTAAATAACTCCTAGATCACAAAGATGATTTAATCAAACATAGATAATGCATAAGATCCTCCATTTTATTAGACAGTTAAGGGTCTCCTTATAGAGGAGAAATATCCAAGCATGAGGTGTATCAACACCTCTCCAGTCTATAAACTAGTTGGGAAAAATATCAAGAAAATATCTAGAAAATATCTAGTCTATGTCAATCACACAACAATAAATGCCTAAGTAGGCTTAGGTCAACCTATGTGTATGCAAGCATTAATGTATACACTGACACTAGGTTATGCAGGAATTCAACCAAGGAGCATCAAATCTCTATCAAATCATCATTCAAGCTTACAAGGGATTGGGAAAGGGCCATTTTCCACATCAAAATGGCACCAATTCCCCCATGGGATTGAGAGTTTGTTGCATTAAATAGGATTTGATACTTTTCATTTGTGTTCTTCATTTCCATTTCTTATTTTGTGCATTTCAAATGAATTCTATGAGGAATGTTGATTTAACTTGCATAGCAAACTAATTGTGTGATTGTTTGTTGTGTTTGTGTAGGTACAAGATCACCATTCACATTTTGGCTCTAGAAGGAGGGAAAATTTGAAGATTTTAACATGTTTTTCTTCAAAATTTTGTGGTTTTTTTAACTTTTTGTGTCTACAGGAAAACAACACTGCTAACAAAGGAATTATGCTGCTATCAGTCGAGCGACGCCATTTAGTGCCACTATCAAACTCCAAACTGCGACACTGAGCCATTCCCACCCAAAAATTTGAATTTCAAACTATGACGTTGGGCTCCTTTTCTATCACCAAATTTCTAAACTCTAAATAGCACTGCAATCATGCTCACTAGTTCTACTGCAAAGCACCGCTATTAGTCCCAGTAGTGCTATACAACGCTACTAACTTCTACAAACTGCGCTGCCTTTGCAGATTGCACCGCTGGAGTGGGGTAAAAAACATTTTTCAGATTAATTTTAACATGTGCTTTTTCATTTTGGTTGCTTTTGACTACTAACTAGTTTTTTGGCTTCTATTTCTATAGTTTTAACCAATTTTTGTAGGTTGGCTTGATCAAAGGTGGAGGAAAATGAAGACAAGGGCTTCTCTATGGCATTATGATCTCATTGTATCAAGTGTTTTTAAACACTTTTGGGAAAGATTATGGGTTTTGTTATCTTTCATGCTTTTAGGACTCAATAAATTTCATTTGGGCTCTAAAAAGAACACAAAAGGATTAAAAAGAACCTTAGGCAACTTACTAGATTTTTTTTTAAGGTTTAACAATTGAACAAGCAAGTCTCACATTTCCTTTGGTGCTTAAAAATAATCCAATCATTGCTTTGAAGGATTAAAATGAACATGTGTTTTTATGTTTTGTAATCCCTTATCCAAAGTAATATCATCTAAAAGATGTATGCGCTTCTCTCGCACCTCATGGTGATCTTGAGAATCAAAAGGCTTTTTGTGATATTAAGTTGTATAAGTGATTAGCTCCACACTTCAATTTGGATTCTTAAATATTGAAAAAATCTTGCGAGTGTGAGTGAAGTATATCATGTGTGTTCTCTCTTTGTTTCTCAACAAAGATTGATCGAACTACGAATGTGCTTGTTCACTTTTGTTTATCTTTAGAGGGCTTGCCTTGTGGGAAAAAGTAATCACCCAAGGGAATGACCCAACCGGGAACACGCTAAAGCCAAGTGACTTCCAGCTGATATATAAGTGTGGGTAGTTGAGGAAAATTCAAGTATTACGAGCATTGTTCTGACAAGAAGGGAAACAATGGTCTCTTGCCATATGGATGACCCCCATGAATGAAATGCCTATATTAGAACCCTTTATTTAAAAGACCAAAATCCTTAATCTATTTGTTGATGCAAGAACGGTTGTTCTGAAGCTACCCCACATTTTTATGACTTTTATTAGAGATGAGAAGTATGCCATGAGAGTTTCATGGGTACTGATGCTTGGCTGACCTAAGAAGTGTGTGTCGTGGAGGGAAGCCAGTGTGGTCAAGCATCTAATCATCCACTAAGAGTAGGCATAGTTGGATTTATCCAAGTGGGAATTCAATAAATATTTCCTTTTTATCCATAGGGTTGTGCATGTTATTGGAATCCAAACACTTTGCTTGGATCTTAAACATTGAAAAACAAACATTCAAACATGATCATCAAATTTCAAACACGTTAGGAAGCAAATACCTTCAAAAAAATTCAAGTGTTATTGCTTTTCGTAGGGATTCTATCCTTAGAGGCTTCTAAGCATTTGAATTTATCTCTATTTTCTCACTAAAGTCAACAATAGGGATTTTTTTCCTTAATTTCCTTGATTTCCACATAATGGACTTTGTGGGATGAGAAGAAATTGGGACATTGGACATTTGGTTTGAAAACCTAATCAAGAATTGTTTGTGATAAAAAGAAGTCATTAAGCAAAGCTAAGAAACAATTGAACCCCACACATGCGCTCTTCCAAATGATTTCCCGAAAGATCAAATTCCGAAAACAAAATTCCAAAGGTCTTAGTCAAAAAGATCACAAGAAAAGGTTGTCTATGCTTTACGAATTTAGAGAAAGGTTGACCTTCAACTTTTACAAACATGCATCAAGGAACAATCGAAATTTGTATTCATTTTACTATTGTCAAAATCCAAGTCTCTTTCAAAGGTTTTAGTATCTCACATAAGAAGTATTAGCACGTTCTTCAACACCTTGGTCTAGTAAACAAAGTCTCTCTAAGTCTCTTAGGATCAAAATCAAAACACTTTCATCCATCTTCAAACATCAAAATAAAAAATTGCCTCACAGACAACTCTTGGAAATCTTGAAATAATCCTTTATGCTGAACTTTGGGCAAATCCTCTTGAAATCAAAAAATCAAAACAAATCCAAAACATCTTGTTTGGCTAGGTGTGTGTAGATGAATCCTTCTTTACACACTTAGTCAAATTATCATCTTATGGACAAGTTTAATCTAGGACAACATCCAACCTCTTAGAGTTTATGAGTTCATTATCCAAAACAAATCCAATCAAAATAAATATCAAATCAAATAAATCCAAAATCAAAATAAAAATTCAAAATCAAATCAAACATCAATCCAAAATTCCAAAAGTTTAGCATCCTCCTCAAGGTTTCCTAAAAATTCCAATCATTCACCAATCCTTCATCTTTCATTATCTCATCATCATCCTTTTGATCCTTAGTATCTTAGACCTTCTTTTTTGTACCTGAAGATTAGATCAATCTAAAGAGTTAGAGGTTCATCTCTTACATTCTTGAAAATTGATCCCTATTTTATGGTGCAAACTAGATCTCAACACAAGAAGAACATGGAAATTGACAAAGAAACATCAACTTTGAGTGACTTGAGAGTCAAACCGCTCCTGAAATCAATCCTAATGGATCAAGCAATCCCTATCCAATCTTCCTCTATCATAACAAGATCCTCAAGGGGAAGGTCAAGTGGAAGACACCACCAACAATATCTTAGGGATGACAAAAGATGAAATTATTGAAATGGTCCAAAATCTTGAAACCCATAGAATTGTCAATACCATGATGAGGCTCAATACCTCCCAATATATGATTGAATTGGAAAAAGAAGGGGTTAAACTCCCTTCCAATTATGATGTAAGCACTCTTATGGAGAAGCCTCTTGGCACCATACCCCCTATCTCATCTACACCTCCATTCCAAAGCATCACTCAATCCATACCACAAATCACATCATCCATTGCTCCAACTCAACCAATTTTTAACAAGGGGAGCTCATTTCTCCATGCATTAGAAACACACCCCCTTGTGAATAACCAAGATTTGGATGCGAATACTATCTTGGGTCAATCCGTCCCATTGAATCTGTTACACCCACATGTTTCGCTCACCTTTCATGACCCCAATGACCCATCATCATCCTTTCACGCAACACCACCATATCCTCTCAACACACAAACCTCTCCCCCTTTGACTTTGCAAGGAGAAGGTGGGCTATTTGGACTAGGGGGCATCTTTGACCCCTCATCATCATCATTTCCTCAAGGGAACACACCACCCATTTTTACACCACTTCCACCTGTGCCATTAACATCCACACCATCTCTCGGTTTAGGGTTACCCACTTTACCACCACTCAATTAAAATAAAAAAACCCCCCAATCATAAATCAAAACATCATACCAAATCCTCATATCCTACCATCGATATTGCAACAACAGGTGGCAACCATCCAAGCAACCTAGGCAATCACTGCACCATCCATAAATGTGGTCTCTCAAGGACCAAGCATATCAATTGCACCATCTACCATGCAAGTCCTGACCATCAACCTCTCATCACAATAACAAACACCATTCCAAATCTATGACCACTGCCGCCACCAAGAAAAATATGGCTAATCAATATAGCATCACATTGCAAGTAGCACAACAGGACTATCAAAAGGCATATCAGCAATTTCAAACACAACAAGCACAAAACACGCAAGCTGCTCAACAAGCATAAGCAGCTCAAGTTGCAAAAAAATTGCAACAAGCACAACAAGCACAATAGGTTGCTCAAGCCCAAGCCTTATTACAACAATAGCTAGCTGCCCAAGCTATGCAAAATGATCAAGCCGCTCAATCTACTCAAGTCACTCAAGCCGCTCAAGCCGCACAAGCTACACAAGTTGCACAACAAGCACAAGCTCAAGTGAAAGCTCAAGCCCAATACCAAGCTTAGCAAGCGCAAGCACAAGCTCAATACCAAACACAACTGCAAGCAGCCCAAAAACAAGCATATCAACAAGACTTGCAACAATACCAAGTGCAACAAGAAGCAACATTATTATCCCAACAACAAGTGTTGTTGGCACAACAACAACATGACCAAAAACAAGCATTTTTGGCACAACAACAACAAGACCAACAACAAGCGTTGTTGGTGCAACAATAACAAGATCAACAACAAGCATTGTTGGCACAACAAATGCAAGCATTCAACATCCTTGATCGCGTAACAGAGCTTGCAACAAACTCCCACCAACACACCCAACACTCCACCCATCACTCAAACACCTTGACCACTTTAAAACACATTCACCCCACCTCTTGATCCACAAGATGACGTGGCAGTACAAATCAAATTTCTCTTGCAGCAAGTGCTCGCTCTCAAGTCGGGGAAAACCACAAAGACACCAAGCAACTTGTGTCCCTATCTATTTGATAGGAGCCTTGCAATGGTACCAGTCCCAAAGGGGTTTGAAATCCCTAAATTTGGTAAATATCGCAAGACGGGAAACCCTGAAGATCACATCAAGGAATTCCAAGTACATTGCATGGAGGTCGCATATGACGATACATATCTGATGTGGATATTTACTCAAAGTCTAGATAGTCTTGCCATGGAGTGGTTCTCTTGCCTTCCTCCTGGCATCAAAAATTTCCAAAGATCTAATAGACGCATTCATAAAAAAACTATGCATTCAATATCGATATGGATGTTAGTCTAGAAGAACTATCTACTCTTAAGCAAGCTAAGGGGGAATCATTCACTTTCTTCTTGCAACGGTGGCGATCCAAGGCCAACAGGAGCAAATGGGCCATGTCAGAAGAGCAACAAGTTTGCACCATCATTACCAATCTTGAGAAAACCTTGGCATTTCATCTCAAGGTGCAATGCATCACCACTTATGACCAACTGATCCCCAAGGCGCTCAGCATTGAACGAGACCTTACTGCACAAGGAGGGACCCCCACATATCAAGAAAATCAAGACAATCACCCATCCACGAGCTATAGTGAGAAACCTTGCACCTGGGCGAGCAACAAAAATGTCACAAATGATGGTGTGGTGCATACTAAGGTCATAATCAATGCTCCAAAATAAATCACCCAAACCTACCAACAACTACAAAATAATAATCAAAATAACATGCAAGCTAATGCGGTATCACAAAAACCACCTAATAATCAATTCAACAACCTGAATAATCAAGGGGGACCACCCCTACAAAATATAAATCCCCCCAAGTGGAAATATACTGCCCTTGGGGAACCAATTGAAGCAGTCATGAAGAAACTAATAAACAAAAATCTCATCAAAATTCCCACTTATGAGAACTATCAGGAACCCCAAGTGAAACCACCATGGTACAATGAGAATCAACTTTGTGATTTTCACAAAATCAAGGGGCACACCACTACTAGTTGTATGAGGTTGAAAAATCTAATCCAAGACCTCATTGATGACAAGATCATAAATGTTGAGAAACCAACTAGAAATCAAGCCCTAAAAATATACAAAAATTCTATGTTGGATCATAACCAAGGGAACAAACGTGGAAAGACCAAGTATGCCAATGTGAACCATGTGTATGACCATGTTGTCGCATCTCTAAATGAAATGGTCACCATTATTAATATCAAGGGAAAAGATAATTGAGCCACCACACGTAGTGGAAAAGTCACCATTGTTGGGTCATCACAACCACCTAGGGCATCCACTTCCAATCCAAAATCCATTCCAAATGGCTACAATGTCCTAGACCAGCTGAAAAGAACTCCCGCTTAGATCTCCATCATGGAGTTGTTGAAGATCTCGCTCGCGCATTGAAAAATCCTAGAGGAAGCATTGGCTTCATCCACCATCTCTGCGGATCTTGATGTTGACCAATTCCAAGATATGGTTGGAAATATCACCACCCCAAGTCTCCTAACATTCTCTGATCAGTACTTCCCCACCCAACCATCTCACAATCGCGCTCTTCACCTTGAAGTCCTGGTTCATAAAAAACAAAGTCAAAAGGGTCTTGGTGGATGAGGGTGCAGGTCTAAACATTTGTTCCCTCAAACTAATAAAGAATCTGGGATTCTTAGAGGATGCTATTGAAAAGGGTAAAGGCATCACAATCAAAGCATGTGATGATTAGGAAAGAGTGTCTCAAGGAACTATCCAACTCCCTATTCAAGTAGGGCTTGCCATTATGGAAACAACATGCCAAGTCCTTGACCTTGATTTGCTTCTAACATTCTCTTGGGGCATCCATGGATCCATGGGATGCAAGCAATCGAGGTCACAATTCATGGTGATCTTGAACCCTTTGCATACTGCAAGAGCCTAGAAGCAAAATACTATAAAATCCCTCAAGTCCTGAAGAATGATGAAGGCCCTACAACTCCATATGTAGATCCAGCTACATTAGCCTCCACTTCCGAGACAAAAACACCCGCCATCCCTAATATCTCTGAAATAAAATTCATTATCCAAGACAATGGGTGTGCAGATTATAGAATGAAGAAAAGTGTCTTCATCATAGGAGAGTTAGCTCAATCTCCTAGGACTCATGGGAAACCCCAACTTGCTGAAACACCATCCCATACCTTCAAGTGAACCCATCTAGATTAAGAAGTTGGGGTGATCTAAGTTAGGAAATAGTAGATGAGAGACACATATCCAGTCTCTTATATCAACATGAAAATCCTGTGCCTGATCTTCTAATGGATGAAAGCAGCAAAGGTCTACAAATGATGCTCAGTTATGATAGAAGCAAGAAATTCGGGCAAAATGACAATGGCCTATTTGAGCCCCTTGTCGCTAAGAAGCGAATAAAAAATATTGGAATTAGATGTACCCCTCTGAAGGTGACCATACTCAGAAAAGTGGCTCTAGTTAAGAAGGTCAAAACTCCCCCTCAACAATCAATAGCCGCCCTTCAATTACCAGTATTCACAGGTTGAGTCATAGAAAACTTTACCTTTGACATAACTGATGTGTGTAGTGGTGATGAGGATCCCATAACAAAATTTCCCATGCTTTTCGAAGAATCCTCCTTGCTCATGATTAGTACCTTGTCTTTTGAGTCAAACCATCAAACCCATGAAATAAACCTAGTCTACCCTCAACTCATCGATTACAACCAACAAGGACCATCGATTCTGGACACTTTCAAAAATGATGAGGCACTCTCAGAATTCATGGGATTATGAGATACGGTACCATGCAAAGATCACAAAGATGGATTTGACATCATACTAGACACACATGCTTATTATGGGGAAATGATTGAATCCTTGGTTGCAAAAGTGAAAATCTAAGAATAATCTCTAGGTCTTTGAGTGAAAACCATATGGTGGCACTCTTTGACCCAAAAAAAGTAAAAATAGAGGATGTATCCCATGGTGAAAACCTCTTTGAGGTGCTGGATGATGAAGGATTCAATCTTCCTTGAAATTCCATCCATCAGGAGAAGTCAACAGTCTTAGTAGAGAAGTGCAAATTGGTCAACCTAGGAACAAAGGAACAACCACACATAACATTCTATGCAGAGTCACTTCTAACAGAAGAATAGGAACTTCTAGCCATGTTCCTAAAATAAAGAAAGATAAAATTTGCATGGACCTATGCCAACATCCCTGGGCTTGACCTCAAGGTTGTGGTTCATCACCTAGCTATATACCCTGAAGAAAAACCGATGAGACAAAAACAAAAAAAAATGCATCCCTAGATTGCATTGTTGGTCAAAATGGAATTACAAAAGCTCCTAGATGTAGGGTTCATACGATTGATTGATTATCTATAATTGGTCTCAAACCTTGTACCTATTTCAAAGCCAACTAGGGGCATCTGTATCTACACAAATTTCAAAGACCTCAACAAGGCATGTCCCAAGGATGACTTTCCAGTTCTGAACATTGACATGATCATGGACATGACCACGAGACATGAGATACTATCATTGATGGACATATTCTTAAGCTACAACTAGATCATGATAGAAAAAGATGATCAACATAAAATGACCTTCACCTGCCCATGGGGGACATATTGCTGGAATATGATGCCATTCTGATTGAAGAATGCAGGAGCAACCTATGAAAGGGCCATGACACTAATCTTTCATGACATGATCCATAAAACTATGGAAGATTAAGTGGATGATATATTGGCTAAATTCAGGAAAAGATGAGATCACATAGTAGCATTGAGCTCCATCTTTGATAGGTTAGAAGAATACAAATTCAAACTCAATCCAAAGAAGTGTGTCTTTGGGGTACAGTCAGAGAATCTCCTTAGATATATCGTGTCTATGTGGGGAATTGAAATAGATCCTACCAAGGTTAAGGCAATCCTCAAAATGGAGGAGCTGAAAACATTGAAAAAACTCAAAGGCCTACAAGGAAGACTCCAATCCATCTTCCGATTCATAGCACAACTACCAGACAAGGTTGTCCCCTACTCTCATCTACTCCACAAGAGGGTAGCATACAAGTGGGATGAAAATTTTGATTAGGCCTTCAGTAAGATCAAGGAATACTTACTCATGCCACTAGTCCTCATGTCGCCTATTCCAGGAAAAACTTTGATCTTATATATATCAACAACATCAGCAACTCTCGACGCTCTCTTAGCATAGCATGATGAAAATGGAAAAGAGAGAGCTATCTATTATATCAACAAAACTATGGTGGGCCATGAGTTGAAGTATACATCCATTCAGAAAGCCTGTCTAGCAGTCATGTTTAGAGCTCAAAAATTTAGACATTACATGCTAGCCCATCAAATAAAACTCATTGCAAAGATAGACCCCCTTAAGTATCTACTTTCCAAAGCAACGCTTACAGGGAAGACAACAAAGTGGGTTATGATCCTGACAGAGCACGACATTGAGTATGTAGAATGTAAGGCCATCAAAGGACAAACAATTGTAGACCAATTGGTGGAGGCACCGATATACTCAGAGAATCCACTTGTCTCAGAATTACCAGTTGATTCAATCTTCAACCTAAGCGTAGCGAATCACTAGAAAATGTACTTTGATCAATCCTACATGCAACATGGATCGAGAGTAGGGATCTTCTTCATCACCCCACAAGAGGATTGCATTCCAAAATCATACAAGCTATCGTTCCCTTGCACAAATAACATAGAAGAGTATGAAGCTCTTGTCATAGGTCTAAGAATAGTAGTGCAATGGAAAATAATGGCAGTCAAGGCCTATGGGGATTTGCAGCTCATAATCAACCAAGTCAATGGTGAGTATCAAATGAAAGATGACAAGTTGACTCCCTATAAAAATTTGGTGGAAATCCTTAAGGAGTTATTCATTGATATCACATTTGAGCAGCTACCAAGAGAAAATAATAGAATGACAGATGCAATGGCTACAATTGGATCACTATTAGAGATCTCGTGCAACATCCCAAAGTAATAATTCCTCGTAGAGTAGCTTCTCATACCTGCATCCAAGGTACCAGAGTCCGAATTTGTGTGCGAAATCATTTGTCCCGGTGATCCTTGGTACTATTATATATACACTTACCTAAGAATAGGAGTCCTCCCCACTGACATAACCCCAAACCTCAAAAGAGCCTTTGTCAAGAAATCATCTCATTTTGTCATCCTAGGAGATACCCTATACTGTAGAAGCATTAACAAGACCCTTTTACGTTGCCTAAATGCTGAGGAGGCATTGCTTGTCTTAACTGAGGTACACAACAAAATTTGTGGTTCACATTCAAGTAGTATGACCTGTTGTTCCTTTAGCACACACACCCTGTTCGAAACGGGGACCCTCTCTTTTCATTTTGTTGGGTCATTTTTATCACTCTCTCATTTTGTGTGCCCCCTATTTTGCATCCTAAATGGTCAAGGAATCTTTGAAGAGTCACTTTGAGGTGACCATATTTTAGTACCCTCAAATTTCCAAGGTCTTAAGTCTTTATGGAATTTCCCTAGCCATTTTCCTTTAACCTTTAAAAATGGCATCTTTTGGGCAATGCGGGTCTACTCATGTGGGCCGCCCTACACGGGTTTCCCTGGCATCTTTGCTATTCTGAATGGCTTTCTCTGTACATCCTCCCACCTTATGGGATCTATGGACTGGTTGCTCTTTTCACTATCGGGCTTTCCAAATGGCTAACTTCTAATTGTTGTCTGCCTAGCGGACTCTGCCACTCCTGCCACCATTTTTAAACTGACCGCTCACCAACCCTAAGCGCCATCATACCCACATTTATGAGGGGCATTAAATGCCCAAAATTTTATAAATAGCCCATCTTGAGCTGTCATTTTCACTTGTCAGGAGTTCAGAAACTAGTCAGATCCCACACCAACACCACCATCGCGCTCGTCGAGTTCATTTGTTGATCTGAAGCCTTTGCTAGCTAATTGCTCATTCACCTTCATTGGGTCTCACAGGTAGGTTTTCTTTCATGAGCTATGTTTTAAGTTTTCTTCAATTTCTATATAAATTTGCTAAACCTGAAGGGAGAAAACTCAAAATCTAACTAGAGCAAACCCGGGTGAACAAAACCCATGAGTTGAAATCTTAGTAAACTTCAAAAATCACCCAATGGGCTGCTCGCAAGACTTGAGGTCCTGACGGTCGTTCTTCGACTAGGGAATCCATGCCCTACGGGCCCGCACCTTGGCAGCCACCATTACCATCCTTTGAAAATGTTTTAAACTCTAAGCGGTGAGCACCTCCACCGTGTCCGCCCTCATGGGAGGGTGCCCCTACTCAGCCAAAATTCATGAACCCGAATGGAGAACCTTTGATCCCCATCGGATCCGCAAGCGCGAACGTTCGTCTACAGAATTCCCTTTGGGCTTTGTTGTTCCAAGTGATAATTTGACCCCACCTTTCTAACTAGTAGACCTTGCCCCGTCGATTGCTGATCAAACTCAACCTTGCCAAAATGTCCAAGTCCTAGTCCATTGTGGAGATCTATTCCTACGGAATGCCATCTATGAATTTCCATTTGAGCTTTTCCATTTGAAATGGCTTTCACGATCCACCCATCGAGCTCCATAGCCTGATCTATCGTCTCGGCCCAAAACCAAGCAATCTTTTCTTTTAGGCCAACCTTCGTGGGGCACTTGTACCTTTTCGTCATTGCCTTAGGGACCCTTCCGACGAGTGGGTCCCAACCCCGCCTTTGTCATCCGCCCCCGTGCTTTAATGATTAAGTGTTTCCCCTCTTGTAGACCTTGCCCTGTGGACTTCCGTCTGTGGACCGGCGTGGCGTAACCGTTGTTCCAAACAGCCCCAAGCAACTGACCCTCCATCATGTGGAACCTAAACCCACTACCATCGTCTAGACTTAAAATGCAAAAATAACTAAGGATCTAGCCCTAGGCGGACCATCCCTTGTAGGCGGCCATTTGCGAACTTTCGTTTGGCTCCCGCCACTTCAAAACATCAACGACCTCTGTTAGCTTGCTATGTGGGGCCTGACCTTGCCATTGCCTCTTGACGGGCCGATAACGAACAAGGAAATGTCAAAGCCCTCCATGGACCTGATAGTGCGAGCCTCCTTTTCCAGACCTCCATCTAACCTTTGCTGTTCTAAACATCCAAAACCTACCATCTACTCGCATCCTTTTAAGCAATTTGGACTTTAACGATGGAACACCCACCATCCGCCAAAGTCGTGGGTCCCACATGGCGGAACTCCACCTGTAGAATGCCACCTTGCTAACGTTGTTTCAATGATGGAGCCTTGAATGTCCAAGCTACCTCCTACTTTTTCTTGCCTTGGGCCCGCATGCTCAAAAGATGAACTTAACACCTCCAAACCTTCAGAGTGAACTCGACCCATGTGCTAAAATTGCCTGACCTCCCTAGTGGACCCCACCTAATGACCTGATCTCAATGCGGGTTGGGACATGCAGGGCACCATTCCCTGATTGTCGTCCCCTTTGTAGCTACCTTCAGAACGACTGCCAACTCAGGGAAGTCCACACCCTTGGGCCCACATTGTTATGGCTCTCTCTAGTGAAAGGCTAATGATGATCTACAAGAGATGTTAGGATCTTTAAGTGATGAATTATTGGATTTAACATCTTGTTGCAGGATTTTGGCTAACTTTCCCCATGTTTTCATGCTTGAATGTGCTTACCACTCTCTCGCATGTAGTATATATGGAACTAGGTGCATAATCTTTGAAGGCAACCATGGAGAACGAAAAGGGAAAGAAACCAGCCAAAGCACCCCAAGGAAAGGAGGATAAAGACCAAATGAAGTACAAGTTCCAAGGGGAGCCCCTCAACTCTAAGGTCACCATAGATTGGAGGGAGATCTTAAATACAAATTTGGGACATATTGACATTGATGAGTTCAAACAAAGGGTTTGAATCAACCTCACCACACAAAATTGTAGAAGGATTAGAAGCAGTGGGTTGGCCAAGGCTTTCAGTTTCCCACCCGCCCTTATATCTCTGAACTTGTGATGGCCTATAGGGAGGCATATTAGGAGGACACAAAATAAATAGTGGATAGGGATGGGAATATATTAGTTAATCTATCTGCCAAGTGAATAGGGAAGACCTTCCACATCCCTACCTTCAATGAGATGGAGGAAACATCCAAGGAATATGGTAAGTAGATGTGGGACATTGACCCCCTCAAGTGCAAGAAGCTCATCAACTAGTACTAGCTGAAGGAAAAGAGGGGCAGTGCAAATAAGGTGCCTCAAGAGCTCTTCCGAAGAAATTTCCATGAGGATTACCATGATATGGTAACCCTATTAAGTAGAGTTATGGGCCTTCCAACTATGGCCTTCTTTCAGGAGTGGATGCTATACTTTGTAGAGGAAATAATCCAAGGGGAAACCAAATTATATTGGGCAGGGATGATCAACCAGTGCTTGCACGAGCAATTTGTGGCGGTAAAGAAGACTTCACAATTTTACATGACATCATACCTGGTCTATTTGGTTGTTGACCGTGCTCAATACAAGGGACTATTCATATCACCAAACCCGGCTCTAGTCAGGGAATTGAAGGTCTATGATAGGTATCCTCAACTTCAATTCTGAAACTTTAAGAAAGACTATTGCAGAGTCAATGACACCTTCATAGGCCATATTATCATAATGCTTGGAGGAGACTTCGAAAGGAGGGTCTCACATAGTGCTAATGCTTTCATCCACCGGTTTGGATTTCTATTCATACAATTTCTAATGTTTACCTACATTCGAGCCAAGGGTTTCGTAGAGAAACCATATAAGCTACCCCAGTACCCAAATGATCGGTTGATCCTACTTGAACTCTCTTGGCAGCTGCAATGTGCACACACCCTCCTAAGCAACAAACATAGGGAAAGGATTCCCTATATCCTCTGCTTTGGACAAGGAATGTATGAAATCCATACATCCGAGTGTGTGGACTATTCTGATAAAGAACTTGTGGAATATAACCTGGAGCTCCACACTACCCGACCACGGATGGATCCATATGACAAGCTCAGGAAGATGGTCAGGATTGAGCACGCCCGTGTACATAATGTTGAAGACTTTTGGGCCAATTGCAGAGATGACAAAGAGGTGCATATGAGGCACTACATGTGCATGACGACGTACTTTGTCAAGAAGATCAACTTATTCCCTATGCCAGATTAAACATTGGAGAACAAATATACAGTAATTGATCCTTGATACGGTGCAGTTGCCAATCTCCCGCTTCCATTGATTGACTGGAACAAAGAAGAGGTCAATGACCTCAATATTCTAATGAAACCAGTTGAGGCAAGGAGGAAAGAATGGATCAATGGGTAGATTTCCCAATTGAAGCTACAAGGAGCTGGATCAATGGGTAAATTTCCCAATTGAAGCTACAAGGAGTCACCCTGACATATGGAGAGCTTGAAGATGAACCGAGAAGCAAAACTGATAGTGGGACAACTGCCACCCCAAGGGGAGAAACTTCAAAATCTCCTCCCACTACATGATGAAGAAAGAGAAAAGAGATGGTTGAACAACAACCTAAGCCCAGGGTGTACTCAAGGAAGGCCTCAGAAGGTGAACCTTCCAAGAAATCAAAGACATATGACGGTTTCAAAGAGATGCCCACCATCCAGGAGGATCCACTCCATGAGGGAGAAGAACAAGAGGCTGACCAACCAAAGTCCCCACCTGTTGCCTCCACTCTTGCAGTCACCACTACTGCTGTGGCCACTATTGTTGATCCTCTGCCTGATTCTCAGGTGATGGTTGCCACTTCCCTGCCCACAGTGGATATCTCAGTCCACCTTGCTTCCATCCCACCTACTATGCAAGTTATGGTGATAGATTCTTCCTCTTCCACCACCTCTTCGCTTTCTTCTTCATCCAACTAGTAGAATTTGGAAAATAAATGACTACATGACTAAAAATTTTAGTTACGTGACTAACACTAGTATTATTTTGTCAATAAATGACTAATTTGGTCATTTATAAGTGACTAATTTGGTCATTGGGTAAAATTAAAACTAAATGACTAAATAAATGACTAATATCAGACAAATAAAAATGGCTAAATATATGGCTAAATTAATGACTAAATAATTTACTATTAATCCTCTATTCTTTTTTCTTCCAAATTTGATCATAATCCATAGAGCTTAAGCCCCCCTCATGGGTGGTGCAGGGGCACCAATCACTTTTCATCTAAATTTGTTTGAGTTTGATTGAAGATAGGTTGATCTAGGAGTTTTGGGTCATGAAGTGCGTCAATAAGGTCTAATAGACCATTAGAATGTATTTGGAGGCCCTTTTTGTAAAGCAATGATGAAATGTTGTCAAGGATGTTCAAAATTGCAAAATATGCAAATGTGGGTTTTTGAAGGGTTTAAGGGTGTTGAGTCTTAGATTTTGGTGAATAAAGTCTTTTTGGACTATTTAAATATGTATTGGGTCATTTTAGAGGTATTGAGGAGGTCTTGGGGGTTAAAATGTGCAAAATTGACAAAATTGTCAATAATGTAAATGCAAAAATGCAATTTTGGGGAACTGAACGGTCAAGTGGGAATTTGAAAGTTGGTTGGATGGTTTGGAGGGTAGTTATGAGTGATAAATGTTTAAATACTTGTCCTCCACTGATGTAAAACGTTGTTGAACATTTGTGAAGAAGATTCAATACAAAAATACCCCTATTTTTGGTAAATTTCTGTATTTTGCTTTCAAATTGAATTTGCAGGCCATAGTATGTGACCGTAAAACAACATCTAGTGCAAGCAAGTGTGGGAACAATTGTATACTAGTCTTATATTTTTATTGAATCCATTTTGAAGGAGGTTAATCGTATTTGTGTTGATATTTTGTGAATTTCCTGTTAGTAGACCTATAGGTGTAGTTTGAGGGTTTAAGGTCTCTTTAATGGCTTAAAAGCCCATTCCACCTTCTATTACTCCTATTGCTAAGTGGAATGGGCTCTTGTTAGTCATTTTAGGATGGTAGGATAGTTGGTTTTGGTTGACTGTCCTGAGGAAAAAACCAATGATTTAGGGTGTGAAATTGATGGTTTAATGAGTGAGTTTTAAGAAATGATGTGAGAGAAGGCTAAGTGAGGGTGTTAAGAGTTTGTGTAGGCATAATTCAGTGTGTTGGAGGCAGCTTCAAGTTTATAGAAGTTTGGGAACCTTGAGTTTGAATAAACCCTACCCTCAAATAGTGGAAAAGGAGGGTTTGTTGGGTCAATGATAGGAAGAGAGTTTGGAGTTCTAAAACTTGATGAATTTGGATTTTTGTTACCTATCTTGGAGGTTTGGGTGGTTTTTCAAGGTTAGTGAAAGGATTTAAGAGGACTTGCTTTGAAAAATAGACCTAATTGGTCTTTTTGGACATCATAGTCTCAAGGTTTTGTGAGAGTTGTTCAAAAGTATCCCTAGTTGGTTTTGACATATGTTTAATATGGCTTTGAAGGATGTTTAAATCAGTCAAGAGATTGGTTGTGGTGAGAAACTTTGAGAGTAGAAGTTGTGTAAACCCGGTCTGCATACCTACTAGCCAAAGGGCAAAGTTAGACTGAAAAGTGTCAAGAGAAAGAGTTGTGAAATAATTTGTTGGTTAATCTTACTTGAATTGTGTTGTTGTAGTTGAAAATCACCTATCCCTGCATCAATGGGATCCCTACCTAAGTGAGCCATTTATAATATAATACTATATAATATAATATAATATATTATATTATATTATAATATAATATAATATAATACTATATTATAATATAATATATTATATTATATTATAATATAATATAATATAATATAATATAATATAATATAATATAATATAATATAGTATTATATAATATTATAATATAATATTTATAATATAGTATTATATAATATAATATATAATACTATATTATAAATATTATAATATTATATAGTACTATATTATATTATATTATATTATATTATATTATATTATATTATATTATAGTATTATATAATATTTTAATATTATATAATATAATATTATATTTATAGTATATTATTAATATTCCATTTGGATGTTTTTTTAGCAGGCATAATGGGAGGGCATAATGGGCACCATAATTTTCATTTTATGGACAATAATTTTCATTTTAATAAACATACTCTAAACCCCTTGTCGAAACCTTATTTTCAGGTTGTAACTCACCAAATCAGAGAAGTGAAAGGTCAAAACCAGAGAGGAAGAGTTTGGAGGAAAAGCGGCAAAATATGTAGGTAAAGGATGCCCTAATATTAAAACCTGAATGTGCTCAGTATTAGGATCTTCTGTAATTTTCAAGGATGCATGTTAAAAGCTAAATGTGCTCAGTATTAGGATCTTGGCCATCCAACAAATAACAAATTTTGTCTCATTTGACTTCAACTTAAGCGTTTTCATCATTTTTCTTTCATACTTGATGTATGTTTTTGCTTGTAAGTTTCAAATTTATTTAGCGCAAAGTCCCATAAGTTAGATATGCAACAAGTAAGAAAAATTTGAGAAAAATATAACCAAGTATTTGAACACATTTGAGCCATTCATTCTAACCAAATGTGAAAGTAGAAAACTTTCTTCTACAATGGAAAAGCACTAGCTGAAATCAATATGAATTTAAAATGGATCAAGAAATCATGAATGGAGAGGAATGCCTCCTAAGAGATTAAAAAAAAGAAACCTCTTATGCAGAGAAAGTAAAGACATCCCTCCTGATTTAGTGCTCTTTTATTGGCATTTCATGCATTGCTTCTTATTATTATGTTTTTCTCTTTTTAAAGATAAAATATTGTGAGGGTCAAACACATTGATACCAAGGTAATTATCCTTTGTTAATTATTTCAAGGGGAATTTTCTTCCTTAATTATGATTCTGACATGTTGGTTCTTTTGCATCATTCGTTGGTTTATTGGGAGAACCAAAAGTATGCTTTGTTCTATAATTATGCACCAAACTTTATGTAAGTGGTCTCTAAGTGGTAATTAGTTCTAATGTGGATGAGATGTGATATCTATTGTTTTGTGCAAATTGTTCTTTCAAAGTAGTTGAAAAACTTTCCTTTTGTCTACCAAGAAATGTAAGAGGTACAATTAGGCCAATTGGGTAAAAAAATTGAACCTTGCTTCTATCGTATTATTTAGTAATGGAAGAAGATACTGCAAACAAAAAGAAACTAGAAATGAATGTAAAGAGGCTCACCTCCCTATCATTTCTTTTTTGATTTATTTGTGGTTGGCTGTTAGATCCATCTACACTTTTTCAGGCTTACTACTTTAGGCTTCCTTCTTGTCATTTTAGCAAGGATTTTAGAGGTTGGTACTCTCTCCTTGGCTTCCTTGCCAACAAGTTTCAATTTTCTTTGGAGTACTTTGGTTTTCTGACTGTCTAAATGTTATTATTTTCTACAAACAACTTTTTCATCTTTTTTATCAAATACATTCTCATTTTTTTTATAGCTTGATTTTTATGTATTTGTTATATTATTGAAATGATGTATAGCAGGGTATGCCCCATTTTCAAGCACTACTTTTGTAGGGACAAATGCTATTGATTGGAAGGTTGTTCTATCTCA
Organism: Sequoia sempervirens; assembly: GCA_007258455.2. Lineage (NCBI taxonomy): Eukaryota > Viridiplantae > Streptophyta > Pinopsida > Cupressales > Cupressaceae > Sequoia > Sequoia sempervirens. The sequence continues at coordinate 586,650,606 of VDFB02271358.1, read as the reverse complement.
TGTTGGTATTTAAATGAATAACCTGCCTGATGTGATTCATCTAAGATAGGGCATGCTGACAATAGTATTTATTCTGAGCATAATGGCTCAAGCTCAAGTCCTTGGTACAAACACTAGATGACCTTGACATTATTCCTTGTAATTGTTTCATGCAAAGTTTCCAAACTAAATTTAAATTTTCTTATGAGGGAAAATATAATGGATCAAATTAGGGCTTTCACATTTACCCATTTAAAAGTTTAATAATGCAATTGCCCAATTTCTTGGGTTTAGTCTTACCTGATATGCTTTCCGTTTCACCATTCATTGGTTAATGGTAAATGCACTCTTTCTATACTAAGTTACCGGTCCTGGTACCGGTTTGGCTTTAGGTTCGAGGGTTCAGTTCATAGGTTCAGTCAAAAATTTTTGGGGGTTGGGTTTGTACATACAAAATGTATAAAAATAAGAAATATATACATATTTGCACAATAATTAAGTTTAAAATATGACACATAGCATCATATATTGTATAATAAACAAAACCACCATAAAATATAAATTATTAAAATATCAGTTAGTCAAACTTGAATGTGATGATATTTTTTTTATATTAAAATAAAAAATAATAATGTCAAGCGTCAACAATCATCCACCACTAATCAAGCCACTGCCATAATAATAATAATAATAAAAAAAAACAAAACTGATTAGTGATGCAATGCCTATGAACAAAAATCAAGAAGATTATTGGAACTTATCAATGAGACTAACATCACAACCTATAATAATATAAAAATAAGTGTGTAAGGCATGGGCAAGCCAAATTTTAACAACTAAAAACAAAAGCATAGGGGAGCTCTCATTTACAATGGCAAGAGATAAAGACAACTCTTCTGGTAACTAGGATTAATCAAACAATAAAAATATGCAAGGTAAGTGAACTATAAAAAAATAGTCCTTCAGTTCATTTTCCAACTCATACATTACATTTGTGTTCATAACAGGGAGTTTTTCAAGGTTTCTATATCTTGAGTCTAAATGAACCGAGTCATGTAAACTTGTATGTTATTCTAAATTATAAGAATCATATTTTGTGTGATATATTGGTATCTAAGATTTATAATGTTTTTGAATCATGGTCAGGGTCTTTCTTAATTGTTTGTCACATATATTCCAATTTCTAACTTCTTGCACATCATCCAGCCTTCTCATTAGAGTTATCCAATAGCCAACTTATTGATGACACTATAGGGCATGCACATTGTTTAGGTAATTATAAAAATACAAGAGAATGTGGTGTATTTATGTTAAACCTTACTATAATAATATTTTTTACACACTCCTATATACAAAATAATGTGGTGTATTTATCTCAAACCTAAAGCTGAACCAATTCAGGCATGAGCATTTGGGGATAGAGTGCACTTTCAATCGTATGATAGTTAGAGAAGATAAAACGAAGTTCAAAAAAAAGTTGAAAGAAACTAAGAGGTTTATGGGTTTAGCATATTTTGGAATATAGATGATAGGTTATGATGGTCTACCTATAAAATTTATTTTCTTACTATTCCACTCTGTGATTGCAACATTGTTTTTGTTTGTTTGATTTATTTCTTATTTCATCCAAGTATATAGCATCTACAAAAATTCTATTGATATGAAATTAAGCATACATGTCAACTGAGGGAGAGAATCAATAGTATAGGTAATCCCATTTTGACCATTGCATCTTAAGGTACTCTTCCAAGTCACATTACTAATGCAATAGAAAGCAGGGGAATGAAAAATTTGTTAACATTTTATTTCTGTTATTATATCCTAATTCTATAACAACCACTTGCCTACACTGAACATGAATAAGATCTCACTTGGAAGTTTCAAGCTTATCAAACCATGCCATCTCCTGTTGCATAACATGTCAAATAGTCATTATGTGAAGACGATCAACAAGCTTGCTAACACTGTGTGTGAAGCAACATATCTGTATTGGATTGACAATAAAAGTTGCAAATGCTAAAAGCAAGAACATGCCTGACCAGAAAATACTATCTTTCTTAAGTTTAGATTTTATCTCATAGAAGCTACTAATCACATTTGCTAGAAGAAAACCAAATAGTAAAACCCAGGGCATTGCATTGATTTTGGGTGATAAGATCACACTCAAACAAAAGGGCTAAGTATGTGTTGATTGGTGGCTGCTCGACTTTTACTTCTAGGTTTTATGTAAGAAGTTTTTCCACATTGGTATCTTTATCTGCTTACAATTTTTGGTAATTAACAGTTAGAATTCTGACTACTTAAATTGGATGAGTGGTCATTGAAGCCCATTGGTTGATCTTTTAGAACTAGAAGAAAATTATTTATGGTTGGGATGAGAATTATGTTTCTGCAACTTGTTTTATCTATTCACTAAGGCTTGTGAAACTTGCACACTGGTTTAGATAATAGTTATGTAAAGAGTTGAGTGTCATGCCCATAATTTTTCGCTTCAAACCCAACAATTTTTTTTCCTTTTTGTTTTTAAAACACTAAGTTAAAGTAATTATTGGTTAAGTGTCATACCCACGTTTAGCATGTTGAATGTGAACACAAATTCCACAACCTTTAAATTAAATAATAATATCATTATTAGATGATCTTGTTCAATCATTAGTACTAAAGTTTACATTAAACCTAGTAATAATATTAAGGTGGACTCTCCCATTGTTATATCAATAATATTGCTTTTATTTAGCCCTCATAATAATATCATCTCAATTTAACATTCATAATGTTTAATTAATTTATTTACAATAATATACTCATTAATTACAATATTAATTTTATTGCTATTTAATCAAACCAACTATAATGCTATTTATTTATAAAATAATATTACTAAAATAATGTTCTCATTCATTCTATCTTAATATAACATTTCCCTTTGATACCAATAATTTACTAATGCCAGATACCTCTTTTAATAATACACTAGCTATCAATAGTTTAAATTATATTAACATCAATTCACTCTTCAATTTACTAATTACCCTATTATACAATATTACTATAGGTAGAATAAACCCTTCTAAACGTTTTTATTTTCAATTTAAATTATTATTTTCCAAAATATTAATACCAATATTGCACTTAAAATCTAAAGTGAAATTTTGTTATGATCCCTCTTACTCATTTGAACTTGTCATTCATTGAGCTAATAAATAAAGTAAAAGAAAACCGAGCTTGGATAATCGTTTTAAAATTACTTCTTGGTTAAACTCACATGACTAAAATTTAGAAGATAAAATGATGTTTATTTTATTTTACTATTGATAATGCTATTTTATTTAATCAATATAATATTTATTAATCATAATAATAACATAATTTTCCCAGCATTTAATGTGACTATAAAATATTTCAGTAAGCTTATAATAATATTATTATTACATACCCTCTTCCATCATTATTGAGATTCAATTATTACCCAACCACTATTATTTACTTGTCATCAAAATTTCTTGCAGTGATTCATAAAAGAAAAGGCATGCACAACAATACCATTATTTAGATAATTTTAAAATAAGATTATATTTTAAATGGAGCTAGTGGGAAAGAATCATTTAAGAAGAGAAATAATGAGCATTTATTTTAGACATCAAACAACTCTATATATTTTAATCAGTTCTATTTCTATTTGAAAACAAATAATTAAATATGGTGATTCACTAATGGAAAAAATAGAAAAAGTCTTAAATTCTTGAGTCCAAAGTAGCAACCGTCTTTAGGCTGAAATGGTTGGGAGCGAACAAATCGTGAACAGCTAAATAACTCTTCTTGTACAATAAGAAATGGTAAGGAAAACTGCTTAAAAATAATAATTCAAAAGTTTATATTTAAAGATGGAGGTTAATATTTTATTTTATTTTATTTAGTTTTGAGATTTTGATCTATTATTTTCAAGTAGAAAATTTCACTTTCAAGCGTATATTTTTAATCAATTATACAATTTTTAATCACTAATAATAGAAAACAAACATATGTTTTAATTGAGAATTTTATTTTTTTCTTTGTAATTTAAATGTACTCATTTTTTTTTGGCAAAGAAAAACATTTGCTGGCCATTACAAAATTGCTTTGAAAACAACCAAAATTATTCCCTCTGCTACTCACTTTATGCAAGCTTCATGGAACTGCTAGGTCACTATCAACTTGTCGCCTGTACTTGTTTATGCTGCCAACCAAATTAAAATCACCTCAGACAACTCTTAATTGCAAGAGTCATAATTATAATATTATGGTAAAAGAAACATGGGTACATTTGATCTCTCAGATCTCATTACTACTTAAGGCCCATACTTTGAATTCCCTCCACGGATCCATCGACATCAATCAACCCCTCAAGCTGTGTGCAGCCAGTGTTTAGTAGCTGGGTATGGGAGAGTAGATCAACATTAATGAAATGGTATTGTTTTTTCTTCTTTTGTTTTCTTTTTGCCTATTCAATTTTATTAGTATTTATCAAGTTCCATTTAAATATTAAATATTTGACCAAGATGGACAATACAGTTGGTCAATAGGTCTAGGCATTATCTCATTTACAGTTCAAGCTATGAAATTGATCCAACCAACAATTAGTTCAAGCTCCTTCAAGATGAGTTAGCCAAACTCATGGCTGTGACAACTTCGTAGTGCAGGAATTCTGTATCTATTTTATGGTCACTCTGATTTGTTTCTCTTCTTTTTCTTGTTTTTTTGTTTTTCTTTATATATTACTATGAGATTTTGGCTGAGTAGGTTTTGGCATTTTATGGCTGCATGAACATAGACCAATTGAAGTTTCGTATTTTTATTTTTTTGCAGGATGCCACAAATGCAAAGAAGAATTCTTTATTTTTCTCATAGCTACGTAACAACTCCAGTGATGAGACAAGGAAGATCTAATAAAGAAAATATAAAGGAGGAAGGGTGCAGGGGCTTGCATTTAATATTGGCACTCAAAGATCTGTGGAAAAATACAGAAATACTCGCTTGGTTGTATAGTTAAAACAGATAGGATTTATTTTGTTTCCTTCATATTCGAGAGGATGAGGATTCCAAATTAGTACTTATAAAAAAAATAAATCTATATATTCAAATTATATGCGCCATTTCATTAAATAAAATATGCCTCCATTGACATTTGCAGCTTGTGTGCAAACATATTTCATTGCTTTTGTTTTAATATTGTTTGCTTAGCACAAAGAATGCAGTAAGGATAATGGAGGGGGTGCCAGGCCTAAGGGAGTCTACGACCCCTCTGCATGCACAGGCTACGTAGCCAATGCGAGTTTCTTCTACTTATTTATTTTTATTATCATCATTATTTTAAACTCTCTTTGTTACCTTTGTTAAGATTCGTGTAATTTTCAGCCCCCAACAAACAATATCAGATTGCCCATTATTAGAATGTATACTCATATACATGTAAATATTTAACTATCACTCATATGATATGAGCAATATTAATTTTATTTTGTTATTCTTTATGTATTAGAAGTAATATTCAGTTTCATTTTTATGATAAAATAGAGGGTGCTTGAACCAACTTGCCCTCTCACAATAAAAGAGTTTACTTTCCTTAAATTAAAAGATAAATAATAAAATTTTGTCCTTCATTTAAACTTGAATAAATCACATATTCAATACAATTTAAAGGGTACATAAGTAGCATTGGAATCCTCTCTTTAGGGGATTGTTTTCTTTTCTTTTCTTTATTATTTTCTCAATACAACACTATACAACTAACAAATATAGATTTGATGCTCAACATACCCATGGAATGATTTTAAGTCTATTTTTATCCTTCCATTTTCAACAAAATAGTATCCTTTTATATTACAACAATAATTTTGAATACAATGAATGACATATAACAAACTAAGGCTTGCTCTCCACCCTACCATAATGGCATCATGGAGCCTCATGGGCTCTAGCCATACCCCCGAGCAAGGAATTCTTAAAGCTCCACAATGATAAATGGAGTCTTTTCATATCTTTACAAAAAGAATAAAACTAACATAGCACCAATTTCATACATCTAGATTTTCTACTTCTATATTTAACTATAATCCCTTCATTATGTCACCTTCTTACAAACAATAATCAAGGGTAAATGGAATAAGGAATAACTTATCTCTTTTCTTTTAGATGAAGGAACTGGACTCTTTCTTCTCCAAACCAAGCCATCTTGATCACTATCTTTTCAAGAGGTGGACTCCTCTCCTCTTCCCATTCTTTCTACCATTTCCACTCAAGTTCTCCAAGAGGAGAATTGGGTAACAACCAAATCTTCCATCTTCTTGAGATATATAAGGATCCTCCAAACCTACACTCTTTCCCACAAGTGCTCACACATGTGTGAGTCTTGTGCCAATTCCAAGAACTTTTGGGGAGTAGAAGGTTGAGAGTGACAAGTCACTCTTCCCAAGCCCCAACACTTTTTGAATTTGTCACATTCATGGATGTGGACTTTGAGGGGTCTTTTCACATTCCAAGGACAAGTTCACATGTGTCAAAAAAGTTCCAAACCCATAGGTATAGGTCCTAGGGGTCTATTCTTGTTCAAAAACCAAGGAAATTGATTCAGTAATCCCTTTTTAAAACCCACACAAAAATCCATACGAATTTTGATCTTAACCAAGGGTTCCAACCCCAACCAAACTCACATCACAAGTCCTACAATTGGATTCTACTCAAACATAATCACCCAACCAATAATAAAAACTCAAACCCTTCTAAGTCAAATAGGGCTACACTTAGAACTTCCCAAAGATGTATTTTATTTGATTCTGACATTTATCTATCCTCCTATTTGCATATTTGATTTTTGACCTTTAATGTTAATCCCACATCAACTCACTTAATTTCCTACACAACATAATTAAGCACAGTTAGACATAATAATAAACCACATTAATTGTAAATCAAATCTTTGTAACTTTATTCATGAATCATTTACATAGCTAATTACTCAAGATTCCAATGTAATATGACACAACAATTATCTTATTTCAAATTCATCTTATAAGTTTGAATATCATACAATAATTCACATGCACATGCATCTTCATTAAGTAAAATAACAATGATATAACATAAAGTAAAAATAAACTATAAGGTTACTGTTAGACAATCACTTTCATATCACTCACAAAATATCTAACCATCTATTTAGGAGAAATATATAAAAAATTAAGGTTGTATTAGTCACATGCAAAGAGAGATCTTACATTGAGGATGATGAGTATGACATTAATTTTTCTCATGACTCCACCATAGAAATAATAGATTTGTTTATGTTTGTCTTGGTTTCTATATCATATCTCATGCACAATATTGTGATGCAGATTATTAACGAACCAAATGCAATTGCTAACTTTTCACTATGGTGGTAGATAAATAATTCTTTATACCTTGATGCCTTCATTTGCAAAGCCAATTTCTCCTACTTTGCATAGTTTTTCCATGTTTGTGGATGTGATTTGTCTCCTACAAAAAAAAACATGTACCAGTTTATGACCTTCAATCCAACTACATCCAGGTATCTTTTTAATTCCTCTATCTTTCATCAATCTCTTTACTATTTGAACCTCATACATATGTTTTAGAGAGGAACATAAGTTGCAACATTTTTAGGATTCAACTAAAAAAGTAGTGTTGCTGGAAATACTCAACCTATATGAATATATGCTGCTACTAGGGATATTGCTACAAGGTTCAAGAATTATAAAATGTATTTAGTAAAATTGTTGAATCACTAAATTTAACATCTAGTTAATAGAAGAGGAACTCATGAAATTTACAAAATAAGATTCTTCCAATTTTTGAGGTTCAAAATTTTGAAAGAGTCAATGGTGCATAACTAACCCATAAATGTAGGTAAAATTGATCCATAAAAGGATTGGTTTGACTTCATGGCAACAAGGAAAAATAGTTTTTGGAATTGAGTCAGATACCTAGATGTTGGAGAATGTTTATGATGCAAAGCAAGGTGGTGATGACTCAACTAAACACTCAATAATTTGATCCAAACAAGTAACCAGCCTTGTCCAACACTAAAATACAAAACTTAAACAAGGGATCAAATGTTGCAACTCTATTTTGTCAACTTGACTCACACACTCACCAAACAACTTGCAGCCCTCATAATCAGAATTTCCTCACTAACTCATTAAGTAGGCCATATTGTGACCTAAAAAACATCATTTCAGACTCATTTCAACCCTATACACAACATACCAATAGATCACAAGTGATTTCTTAAGAATATTTTGGAGATTCATTAAACTACCCCTGATTTAGGCTACTCAAAAAACCCTCTTTCACAAAGAGACTCACCTTTAAATTTTTCCTAAACTCCAAAACTCAGTGAGGCAGCACTAAAAAGCCTACAAACCACTAAATCTACCTTCTTTGAGCAGATATTAACTCACTAACAACCCAAAACACAAAACCCTTCTTTTTAGCAACTTTCTTGGGGTTTTAATGGAAAACAACGTTCCCAGCCATGCCACTCACTAAAAACTCATCAAACATACCTAATAGAGCATGCACAAGGTTAATAAATCCTTAAATATTGCTTCCCCCAAATTTCATGGAAATTCACTTACCTAAACCATCAAATTTCACTCAAAAACCTTCATTTTCAACATACTTGCAACACCTATCCAGCTCTCAACTCCCTCATAGAAACTTGTTACAGAATTAAATACATCTTCACTAGGAAATTCCATTGATCCATAGTTAGAACAATAGATGAAATGGTCAAAATTGCATGTTTAGGGCCTCAAAACCCTTTTTTTTTTTAATTAGACTAGCAGGTGGTAAAATTGCTCTCAGAAGCTTAAAACTTAATGAAACCTCACCAAATTGGAGTCAAAACAACCTTGAATCAGTCCTCCACAATATCAGGTCGACCCTTGAGCCAATATATGTTGTACGACCTTTGTATTATGACTGTAAAATGCAGATTTTCAAGGAAAAATACATAAAATATAGTGCAACAACAGAAAATAGAGTTCAAAGTTCCATATTATTCAAATACCTCTTTTTCGAAATGTCTTCAAATTTTTTTTAACATTTTTCCTATGTTTCTACATCAGTTACATGCAAGGATTCGAATGGAGAGGCATTTATTCTCCTTTACATGCAAAATTGCCATAATGCACCTATTTTTAGCAACTAGACAGAACTGACAAAATTGACCTATTGATAACTTTAAATGGTCTGAAAATAACCTAATTGCACCACTAAACCACTAAAATGACATTTCTTCCCATCATGGCCTTTATTACAACCATTTGACCACCTTTGACCATGAGATATTCCTAAAATAGTGGATTTGCAACTTTTGGGTAATTGACAATTTTACATCTTTTGAGCAACTTTTGACTCTTTTACCCAATTGACTCAAAAATCATCCTACTACAAAGTGAATGGTGTCACAAGAACTTATTTAACATAAGAATACCTCCTCAAATGCTAAAAATACCTACTAAGATGCAATAACCTTCAAATTTGAAAATGGAAGCTGAAGTGCTCCTGCACCAGTTTAGGATGATTTAGCAACCCATCATCGTTGTGAGACTTAAAGTTGATTATATAAACCTAATTTTATATTTAATTATTTAAGGACTCTTAAAAAACATATAATCTAATTATGAATAAATATACAGTTTTGGAACATTATAAGATTAACTAGACACAAGACGCTATGGGATATCTCATGGTGCAACTTTGGCAAAAGAAAACTGAGAAAAAGAAGTGTTTTTGGCTTCTAGATGAAACCATTGGTTTCCAATCAGTTGTGATTTTGTAATAACCAATGTGGTTTCATCCATATAAGTGATGGTTCCATTATACAAAAGTGATAGTTTCGTAGTCAACAATGATGGTTCCATCATAGGAGTAATGGTTTTGTAATTGCTCCCTAATGACCAGCGGTGGTTTTCTTATATGATAGAAAACAACTCGTGGTGTTCTAAGTTCCTCAATTGTTCAAATTCCTTTTTATTCTTGATCTAATTTTTTTCTTTAATAAACTATTGTAAACTTGAATTGGGTAGGTAGAGGGCATGTAATTGTGAATTTTAAGTGAATTCAAGTAATTCATAGCTCTTAGATAAATTATTGTTATACAAAGAACATAATAGTGAGGTGTTAAGGAATGTCTCTAGAGATCTTAGTGATTGAATTGAGCTAGATTCAAGCTAGTAGAAGGCCTAAGAGGCTTTAGATTTGAATTTCCATTGGAGTTTTTAATTTAAGTGAGAAATTGGCTCACATTTTGCTTGAGTTTTCTCTCACATTGGTTTCCTCCAAGGTAAATCCTTATCATTAATTTGTAGTGTTTTGTTATCGTTAGTTTCCTTTTTTTAATATTATATATAGAGAGAGAAAAAAAACTAGAGTTTACATCATAGAATCACTACACCAAAGCTATTTGGGCTCAGTTGCACCATTACATAGTATTACATTGCTAAATATGGCTATATCCCTGTAACATTGTACTACTGTATCATTGGTTTGCTGCACCTATATCGTTGATTTTTTGTACTTGTATTTGTATCACTGATTTGCTGCACCTGTAATTGTATCACTATAATCCTATAGCACTATGTTCCTATATACTGTTTCATTATATCACTGCATCATTGTATCACAATATCACTGCATTGTTGTATCATTGTATCACTACACCGTATCACTGAGTAGCTATATATTACAAAAACATTGTATCAAGACTGTATATCCTCAGTTACATCTTTGCATGCTATGAAATGTTGTACATGGCTACACAAAAATATACAAAATCCATTGTAGTGGCTTCCCCCAACAATCTTACAACAAGCTCCATTATGACCCAATATAGCAGTATAAGTACAGATCATCTATTGTTAGTTTCCTTACATATTCTAAGTTTATTATTGATTAATAGTATTGATTTTTGTGCCCTTCATATAAATATAAAATTTGGTGATTATTTCATGGACTATTCATTGTAGTTTTTAGATTAAGTGGTATTAGAGTGGTTCTTTATTTTTGGAATCTTGTTTTGAGTCATTTTGTAGGTTCGTACTCACAACAAGATTCAATGGAAAATATTTTTTTCCTTTACAAAGAGTTGTTACTCTTGAAGAAAAGTCTACTCATAGTTAATCAAATCTACCAAGAGTGCTTCAATTCAAGGCTAGTGCAAAGATTGAGATGCCCCTCATACATATTTTTTAGAGAAGAACATAAGTTGCAACATTTTTAGGTTCCAACTAAAAAAGCAGTTTTGCTGGAAATACTCAGCCTATATTCATATATGATCCACATGTACCACAAATTTAACTAGCATCTTAGTAATAATTTTTAGGGTGTCCTCAATATATCTAGCATGAGCATGAAGGTCAACCATCCACACCTAATAATCAATTATATATGTAAATTGCAATGCAATAAGGGTTACTGACATGTGAAGTATGTTCAGCCCTCATCAATTAAACCTGCATGACTGCATGCATCTAGAACCCAATATGAAATTGATTACATTGACAACCTGTCATAGCTGAAACACTTGAATATAATAGAGTGTGGAGGTTTGAATAAGCTCCCCGATTCTATTGGCAAGCTATCACAACTGTAACACCTGAGCATAGAAGGGTGTAAAAGTTTAAATAACCTCCTTGACTCTATTGGAAACCTGTCACAACTACAACACTTGATCATAGAAGATTGTAGAGGTTTAAATAACCTTCCTTATTCCACTGGTAACCCGTCACATCTGCAGTGCTTGAAAATAGTAAGTTATAGAGGTTTAAATAACCTCCTTGATTCCATTGTCAACCTATCACAAATGTAGCACTTGAACATAATAGGAAGTTTCAAAGGTTTAAATAACCTCATTGATTCTATTGACAATCTATTACAGCTGCAGCCTTCAAAACTAAAATATTGTCATGGTTTAAATAACCTCCTTGATTCCATTGGCAACCTGTCACAACTGCAACCTTGAACATAGAAGGGTGTGAACATTTAAATAACCTTCATGATTCCATTGGAAACCTATCACAACTGCAACACTTGAACATGGTAGGGTCTATAGATTTAAATAACCTCCCTAATTCCATTGGCAACCTGTCGCAGCTATAGCACTTGAACATAGAAAAGTGTAAAATTTTAAATAACCCCTTGATTCCATTGGCAACTTGTCACGGCTGCAACACTTGAACATAGAAGACTATAGAGGTTTAAATAACCTTCCTGATTCCATTGGCAACCTGTCACATCTGTAACACTTGAAAATAAAAAGCTGCAAAGGTTTAAATAACCTCCCCAATTCCATTATCAACCTCTCACAGCTTCAACACTTGAATATAATAGGAAATTTTAAAGGTTTAAATAACCTCCTTGATTCTATTGACAATCTATCACAACTACAACACTTAAAAATAAAATATTGTCGCAGTTTAAATAACATCCTTGATTTCATTAGCAATCTGTCACAACTACAACATAACACTTGAACATAGAAGGGTGTGGACATTTAAATAAGATCCCTGATTAAATAACCTCCTTGATTCCATTAGTAACCTGTCACAACTGCAACACTTGAAAATAGAAGGGTGTGGACATTTAAATAAGCTCCCTGATTCATTTGGCAACCTATCACAGCTGCAACACTTGAACATAGAAGGGTGTGGACATTTAAATAAGCTCCCTGATTCCATTGGAAACCTATCACATTAATATGACAATTAAAACTAGTTGGATTCCCCCACTACTTGTGCATTTTAGTGATTGATTGATCATGAGTTCCAAAGAACTAACAAACCACAAACCCCGGAAGAATTGATCATTTCCTATGTACATATAGAAGGGGTGTTAGAATGATTTGGTCAATTCCTTTATTTAAGCCAACCCTTGCATCAATTAAGTGGATGTTTACTGCCTTTCACAGTAATGACCTCATGAATGCAATTATATTTCATTTAGAAATCATCCCACTTGTATGTTCCAGACCATCACTATTGTTCTTTTGATTGTATGCATATAAAATTAAAATAGCATTATGTGTCCACCATTCTATATACTTTGAGCACCAAAAAAACTAAGCACACAAGCTAAAAAAATAAAGGCAAGTAATTTCTAATATAATTCAATCCAAGCCTAAAAGCAAGCCCAATAATCATTATATACAACAAACAAACAACCTCTTAAGAATAAGAATCTCTCCACTTCACATTTAGAAGTTCATTCTAACAATGTCATTTTAGCATTAAAAATGATCTTTTAATATTTTAGAAAACCAAATATATCTATGAAGATGAAAAAATCACTTTTGAATAGTCTAGCAGTTTAAACACACACTTGAGAACACTATGATTGGACCACAAACATCTGAAAGATTCTGCTTGGTGTAATGCTTTACAAGGAATTTTATCACTAGAGACTTCCCAACCTAAAGTCAAAAGAGTCCAAACATAACTGCAGTTTATCAAAATATTAAGAATAAAGGTTGGACACTAGAAAGTCAGTAAATGAAGCTAGGAGCACATCAATAATAACTATAAGCTCTTTTTTAATACTCTCTTGCATTTTGACCTATAGAGGACCTTATACCACAATTACATAGGGACCTGGTTCCCCATTAGAATGGTCAATTATGGGCACATGAAGTTGTCATCAATCCTTCTCTGCTGCAACAACTTGTAGACGTTTGGCCTTTATCAAAGAGTTAAAAGCAAATGTTTGTAAAAGAAAAATGATAATCACAATAACTAAGGGATCTCGAGGATGATAAGGCTTGAGTTCCATGTTGAAATGTAAATACACATTTAGCACTAGAACCTTTGTATGTGAGTAAATGGACTAGGACAAATTTAAATGATTTTCACTAGCTGATGATATTAACCCACGAAACCATCAGACCTATCAAGAGAACAACCAATTGGGAACTACCCCATATTATGTGTCATCAAATAATAACATGAATTTGAACATATTGGTGTACCCATAAATTTATCAATGATTTAACATTAAGAGAAGATTACTAACAACTTAGCATTAAAATCACTGGTCAATGTTATGACAAAATGGTTCAAGATTTTCCATATCAAATTATCCAATTAACTCATAAAATTTTGACAACTTTGAATTGGATGTTATAGTTCAGTATGCATGTGCATGTCCAGACTCTTTGTAGAAAACTGGGGATCATTGGAATTGCTGATTCTGTCACCTGTTGTGTCTTATAGCCAAAGCATGGGAAAACATCACTTTGACCTGCCTCCTAATGGACAAACCTTTTATAGTGACGTTGTCAAAGCCCTTTTACTATATCCTTTCTTAAATAGTTTCTAGACCACTGTTAACTATGTGATTTTATGCCTAATTATGAACAAATATCATTGTTGTGCTTGGAACCTAGTTGGTATTTTAATTTTTGTTCTCTATCTGCTTTGTCATGTTACTACTAGTGAGCCTTTGGTGTTTTAGTGTTGCTTTTCTTTCTTGAACCATATTTGTTGAGTTTGGAACAATTTATTCCTAGCAGTAGAATAAAAAATAAACCCATGCCTAACATAATAGTGATCAACACAAAACACAACTCTCATCCATAGTACATGATAGTTTGCAACAATTCCAACAAAATTTAGGATACTTTCACCAAATATGTTAAATTATTGAAGCTTGAAAGTCATAATTATATGCAACTTTGATGGAATATTGCAAGTGAAAATGTTAAGCTAGTGCCAAATCACTTAATCCAATTTTCTTGGAATGAGGTGGTGTTTTTTCCTAATACTGAGGAATGCAATATGTGATTACATCTTTTGGGAAACTATGAATAGAAATCATCATGACCTCTATTTCCAAATAAGTTCTTTATTGTTCAATATATATGTGACATGTGGCTGCTTAATATAAACAGATCAATCACATCATCTATAATATTCTTCTCGATTTTATTACATGCAATTTTGAATAACATTCTATAGTTTGATTCACATGCGTTTAACTTTACCAACTTCTTCAGTTCATGGGTGCATGGTTCAATGATGTGTTTATTGGTTGTTTGACAATAGATACCAAATTCAGGCCTTGTAACATTGTGTTACTCAAGAGTGTTTAAAGTGAATCCTTGGTGGACAATGTGTTTCAAAGTATGGAGATGAGGCATGCCATTTGTGGCTTGTCAGGTGGGATCTGTTAAACCCAAAATTCACATATGAAAGAAAATATTATCAACTTCTTCTTCTTTCCTAACTTCTTTGTAATGCCTCACTAGCCAAACAAAGTTCTTACATGCTTATACTATTGTAATTGTGCAGTCAACGAATAATTAGCTTCAGTATTAGCTATTGGTACAATATTGGTTTTTGGAACAATTCATTGGAGCCAATTTTCTAAACCCAATAGGAGCTTTTATAGTTGTCACTTATACTTTCTTTTCATCTGAATAAGTGATACAATCTACATTTTCTAAGAAATCAATATCCCAAAAGTTCTTCGTGTAGATGTCTAAAATTGTGTTTCAACCAAGGCAGCAGTAGTATTGTCCTTGATAATTATTTTGGCCTCATTTAACATCTATACCTTATTTCCTCTTCCATATGCTATCAAATATTTTTTCTAACAACATTACAGTTCCCTTCTCTTTCCTATTTTGAAACATAAAAACGTCATTCTATAGTTCCATATTTTTGTTTTTGGTACTTTTTTAACAGTTTTCACGTTTCAAACTTTTTAACAATTTCCCAAATTTTTTCTTTCAGTTATCACTTTGGATTTTTATTTTGAGATATAGGCTTACCCAGTATTCTAGATTTCAATTCCTTATAGTGGTTTTAAATTTTCCCAATTTTGATCCCCATTTTGATATTAGGCGTTTTATCTTGATATTAGATGTTTTGTCTTGATAACATGTCTAATCTAGGATTATTGTTGACCAAAGATGTGATTTTGTCTAGTATGGTTATCTTTTTGGCTAAATGGCTAGCATTGTATCTTTGTCTATAACTTGATGGGTATAATCTTGTATTAAAACATAGCTTAATTCATTTACTATGAAAATGGTTCTGAAAAGAGTTATAGGTTATGGATTCATTAAAGTCTTAAAGATGAAAGACATTTGTTAAAATTTTATAAAATTCCAAAGTCCTTAAAATACTTAAAAAAACCAAGACTCATCTCCAAGTATCTTCTCAACAATTCCTAACTGTTGCAATCACAACCTTCATGTAGAGTTTGTCCCCATTGCAATTATGTATCAGACTAAGCTTATCCCATTGTTTAGTATATTGATCCTATCCCCATTTCCTAGTGATATATCAAACTAAGCTTGTCCCCATTCTTTGTGTACTCAGCAACTCACAATTTTCCTTGGGGATGCATATAACTCAGTTGATGAACCAGGTGGGAAATTATGTCCATAACATGGCAACATTTTTTGAAGGTCTTGCTATGGGATTCATAAACAGTTGGCAAGTTTAGTATATCACATAATCTGCAAATTTCATGTTTATTATGTTTGCATGTGTTAATTTTTAGTTGGTTGTATGGTGTTTTCCTAGAGTTGGGGAATGCATTTGATAATTGTGGGATAAAGTTGTAACAGTTCTAGCATAGTTTTAACTTCTATCCATTAGCCTTTTGTATAGAGGAGATAGGAATGACAATTACTTCGTGCAGGTCTCTGGAGAATTTACAGATGTGTCTTTTGAGCATGTGGCTCCAAGTGGTAGGATAGGTGGAAAGAAAGTTCATCCACTCCCTTATGTTGATCCAAATCAGTCAGGTATTTAATTTGTATCATAATGCAGCGTGTTCGAGGATTGGAGTACTCTATTTGAGGCTTTCATTTTTATCAATGGACCAAACTCAAATGATCTGAGAATATAATGATGCATTTTTATAGTTCATGTGAGAATTGTGTTATCTGATAAAAATCTACTTCAAAATATGCTTTTGATGGATGTTCATATCCTCATCCAAAGCTCCAATTCACACACATTCAAGGACACTTTCAAGCGTATCAATTACAAATTTACAATCAATAATCAAGCTATTGATCAGTTGTTCAGGAATAAGGCAGTTGTATATCACTAATTGAATATTGTATATTTGTTTGTTGTCTTGCATGAATTCATCTTTTTAAAAATTGTAAGAGATAACTAGAAAACATTATATCTAGCACCTAAGTTTAGGGTGCCATAGTTGGAAAAGGAAAATAAAATGTTTGAATTTTATCCACTATATTATTTGACTTTTCTGAGTTTTTGATGTGCAAATCTCGAAACCTTATTTTCAGGCTGTAGTTCCAAATTGGAGAAGTGAAAGATGAATACCAATGAGGAAGAGTTTGGAGGAGCCAAAACCAATAGCGGTGAGAAAGTTGTGGATTTGCAAGGGGATTAAATAGGCTAAGCCCCTATAGGAGGTCATTGCCCTTCCAAAAGGACTACAGTTAAGGAAGGGGAAAATAGTATAAGTATATGAAAATAAGAGTATTTTGTTTATATAGTGTCTGTTAGTTGTAAAGTGTCATTGAAACATTGAATGTAACCAATGAGATTTTGATTTGCCAATGAGGCTTAATAAAGTAAATTTTCAGAGTGGTTTTTTCTCCACTCATAAATATTGTGTTGTGGCTCCTCTTGATTTGTAATCTATTTGTGTTTGTGTCTGATCAATCATATTTGTTCAAGCATTTTAGTCTTCATTTCATGGTGTTTTTTAACATTTGAATATCTATGATACTTTGAGGATTAATGAAGTTAGATTTGATTTGTAATGACTAAATATATGAATAAATACATGACTAAATTAATGATTAAATATATGACTAAATTAATGACTAAAGTAATGACTAAATAAATGACTACCATGACTAAATAAATGACCAATTAACAACAATCAATGACTAAATTAATGACTAAATATATGACTAAACAAATCACTACCATGACTAAATAAATGACCTAATTAAAAACTAGATCAATGACCAAATCAATGACTAAATAAATGACAAAAATAGTTTAGTCATAAATTTGGTGGTGTTATAAATGACTACAAATAAACCACTAAAATAGTCACGTGACTAAAATTAATGACTAAATATATGACTAAATAAGTGACCAAATAAATGACCAAATAAATGACCAAACTAATGACTAAATAAATGACTAAAATTGTTTAGTCATAAATTTAGTGGTGTTATAAATGACTACAAATAAACCACTAATAGTCACGTGACTAAAGTTAGTAATTTATATGCAATTTTTAGTAGTTTATTTAGTCATATATTGTTTGTGTACTAGTGTCCATGTCTCCATCCACCTCTTTTCCACTTATTGTTGGACTTGTCGTTGCACCAAAAGATCGACTTGTCAATGCCGATAGAAGCTTCGGTTAAGAACCACAAGAGGTGGTTAAACCATGTCACAAACCCAAGCGCTTAGTGCTGCAAGGAAGACCAAGGGTCACACCTTGCAACAATCCCCCCCAACACAAGCGTGGGGTTTGAACCTGTGACCAAATCTGATACCAATTGTTGGATTTTTCATTGTACCAAAAGATCAACCTATTAATGCCTGATACAAGCTTCGGTTAAGAAGCACAGGAGGTGGTTAGACCATGTCACAAACCCAAGCACTTAGTGCTGCAAGGAAGACCAAGGGTCACACCTTACAACACTTATCACTGCAACAACAACTACAATGCCTACCCTATCGCTTCTAGAAGCCTTCACTAGGCACATGCAAAACATGCCAACAAAGCTCTCTGGGGTATTCATGAACCCTACTATTTTGGCTTCCCTAGCACAAGTTGTTGTTGGCCTTCCCATCCCTACTCCTCCAACCGAACCACCAGAAATGAAAGCAACAATGCAAATATCAAAAAAATTGGAGAGGTGAGAAAGGGAAGCTATTAGGGAGATGGAAGAAGAAGTAGACGATTACCATGAGCACCCTAAATACCAACATCTAGTGATTGATGAAGTGGTGCATGAAGAAGAAGAAAAAGGATCCTCTGGGGAGGGTGAAGAAGATGCTGGCACCAAGTACATCGTGGAAACCTCTAACCAGGAATTAGAAGAAGAGTTGGCTTAGCAACTCAAGAATGCTGGACAGGAAATTGAAAACCATCCCACCGATGAAGAGAAGGATGCAAATGAGAAAATGGAGAAAAACACTAAGCCCCCACTTAGGGAACAAGATGAAAGCCCCGAACACAACAAAAGGATGCCTCCTTCTGAGGAGCAAGAAGAAAGGGAAAAGGAAGAACAAGAAGAAGACAAGCTTGAAGAAGAGGCTAAGACAAGAAAGAGCCTAGAAGCAGAACATCACGAGGAGCATGGGCATGAACAAAATGAAGAGAAAACTTTTGAGGGGGAGGAAAACCCCAAAGAGTATGCAACCACCGAGTCCCCAAGAAAAGAAACTATATTCATCTAGGATTCTGATGAAGAAGAGGACGAAAGGATAGATCAAGAAGCTCCAGGTGACAAAGAAATGGAAATCCAATGCATCCGAAAGGAAGAGGGTGATCGCGAATCATTGAAAGAGGAGTCTCAAATGCCTAAATGGCTAGAGAAACAATTGGAAAAGAAAACCTTGACCCCAAGGGATCCAAATGCAAGGTTGGAGGCCATCTTGGCTTGAGCCCAAATAAGTACAAAGAAAGAGAAAAAGCCAAAGGTCAGATCTCATCTGACAATGGATGCATCAAGATCCAAGACAGTGTAGATGGCCACTCCAGTGGTGGGAGAAGAGGAGGTAAGCTATAATATTTCTACCCTTGAGTTAGGGACAAAAACAAGAGAGCAGAAAATCGACCATCTCCAGGGGTCCGTTGCCACAATTGTACATCAGATGCATAAAGAGAAGACCTCTAAAGAGGAGCTAAAGGCATAGGTGGCAGATTTGATAGTTTACATTCAACAATGGTCGTCGATTGAGGAACTCCTTACCACATCATCAACACCACCACAACTGTTGTCCAAGGACCACATTGATAAGCTAGAGAGAAGAAAGAATTGGACGAAGGCCGCAGAGGATTAGTTTGAGCAGGTCCTCTACAACAAAAATATGGGCATAGGTCACATTGTTAGGACAACCAACAAGTTCCTTGAAGTATAGAGGATACTCGAGGGAATAAGGAAGTTCCACACTAACTTCCCAAAGTTATACAAAATCATGTATCCCAAGCTTGAGGCTATTCTCAAGATACCTGATAGATCCTAGGAGAAGGAGCTTGCATTGGTGAAGGATGATCATTGGCTCATGAAAACATGGAAGTTGAGCTTAGAACACATAAAGGAAGTGTTGGAATGAGTGCTCCATGAAGTGGAGTTGGATATCGATTAGGCTAAGGAAATCAGGGCGGCCATTGGAGAATACCTGAAGCTAATGAAAATTTTGATATGCCTGCCGTCGAACTAGATCCGAAGAAGATAAAGCCATGTTTCCATAGGAAGATGGAAAATGGGACCACAGATGCACTAACGCCATATTTTATGGGTTTTGCTACACGAGCCTTCACTTAGTTAGGGTAGGTGATAAATAATATGCATAAATGTGATAGGGACTGGGATGAGCTTACAAGAAAATCCAGGAAATTAAACTTCCAAGTGATTCAATCAGATATATTTGAGTGGAATAAGCTCCAGGAATTGATCTTAAAGTTTGTGGAATACACCACCATGAAGAAGAATGAAGGAAATCCCATAATTGATGATGAATTCCTCACCAGGTAGCTGTAACAAAAGGAAATAAGCTAGAAGACAAAGAGCTACAGTGTTACCACATGAGGACAAAATAGGCTATACGAAAAAATGTAATTTTAAATTGTAATATATTTGGGGGTAGGTGGAACCCTAGTTTGTAGTGAATCTTGGCCACACAATGAGATTAAATCTTGGCCATTCATTTTTCTTTTTGGGTACTATAAATAGGGGGTCTCCTCTCATTTTCAAGAGAGAGTTGAGTTGTAAATAAATGTTGCTAGATTTTTAATAGAAGTTCATTAGCTTTTGGTGGATTATTAAGTTCCAATTGCATGTTACATGGTTCTTCTCCCATAGTTAGTTAATTTGAATGGATTTACTTTTTTTTTATGAGTTTTGTAAGTTATTAGTAAGTTAGTTAATGTTGTGCATTGATATTGAAGAATTCTGTTGTGTGTTGGTAACATTCCTTGTCCATACTTTTTGTTGTTTATTGATGGTAAATAGCTGTGTAAAGTTAGTCTGGGCATAAATTGAAAGTTGAACTAAATTTCTATCTTTTATTCATGCTAATGGTGAATGAATGGTTGAAAATTTGCAATCCTTAGAAGCTTGCACTAGTTTCATGAGACTGTGAGGTAATCTAGTTAAGTGGAACTTAGTTTTAGGAAGGCTATCTGAAGTAGGGTCCTCCATTGTCACTGTTCATTGCTAGTTTTAGGTCTAGGAACTTTCCCTCTTCCCTGCCTTTTTCCTTTTTTTTTAATAGTGACTTTGAATAAGGTTCATTGCATATTGTAAAGCCAAATCTGAAGTTAAAATAGGAGTTCTAGACTATTGTTTGAACCTACAACAATTGTGTAATAACTTTCCCATCTCAAAAAATCCATTGGAAGGTTCAACTCTCATCCCACTTAACTTACATAATTTCTTCATGTGATTATCAACAAAACACATCAACCAACTGAGAGATTCCAAGCTTTTTATGACCTGACACCCGAGAGACCTTGGGGTAATTTTCAGCAACTTGTTGTTGGAGATTGACTTTCAAGAGAGGTAGTGCATTTGTGTGTTGCTTGTGTTGAGAAGGTGCAAAAACACCCATCAACATGAACTTGGTTAAGAAAATACTGAGGAAAAGGTACTATTGGCCTACAATGGAAAGAGAAGCACATAATTATGTCAAAAGGTGTTTGTAGTGTCAGCAACATGGGACCTCATCCATGCACTAGCTCAGGAGCTCCACCCGATTGTTACTCCTTGGCCCTTTTCGCAGTGGGGGTTCGTTCTCATTAAAAAAATCATCCCCACCTCATCCAGTGGACATAAATTCATCATCACTACCACTGAGTACTTCACAAAGTGGGTAGAAGCCATTCCCATGACTTACATAACAAGAAAGAAGATATCAAAGTTCATCCTGAACTACTTAATTTATCATTATGGTGTCCTTCAATCCATTATCTTAGATAACAGGACACCCTTCAAGAATCAAGATGTTCGCGACCTATGCCAAAAGTTTAAAATCCATCATCACTTTTCCACCCCATACTACCCCCAAGGAAATGGCCAAGCTGAGGCTACAAATAAGACTATCTTAAAAATCCTCAAGAAGACGATCAATGAAGCTGGTCATGATTGACACCTCCAATTGAATCTCGTCCTATGGGCCTATCAAATAGGAATCCACACACCAACAGTTGCCACCCCCTTCTCCCTAGTATATGGATTAGAAGCCATATTACCCATTGAGATCGAGCTCCCATCTCTGAGAATATCATTACAAAATCTCATCATAGATGAAGAATATCAGGTGTTAAGATTAAATGAGCTAGAATTACTAGATGGGAGGCATATGGATGCCCTAAACCATTTGCAAGTGTACCAAAGCCGACTCAAGTAGAGTTACAACAAGAAGATCAGGAGTCAGACCTTCCAAGTAGGAGAGCTTGTGTTGAAGGAGAATCAAAAGAACGTTCCAAATCTAGATGAAAAGGGAAATTTTGAACCCAATTGGTTGGGACCATTCATCATCACAACAAGCTATAAGTCAAGGGCATAGTAGTTATCAACACCATAAGGCAAGCCTCTGCAGGAGCCCATGAATAGCTCCCATCTCAAAAAAAATTATGCCTAATATTTCGAGGTATAAAACCAAAAATACAAAAAATGAGAAAATGTCCTAAAAAAATGGTCACCCTGATGAAAACCTAGCAAACAGGTGTCTTGGTGACAACAAAAAAACCAAAAATACATAAAATCCAAAAAAATTAGAAAAATGACTAAAAACAATAAAGAGAAAAATCATCCAATAGTGAAAACCACTTCAGTGGCACTTTGGGAAAGTACCTTGGTGAAAACCTGGAAAACAGACACCTTGTGTAAGTAAGAACTTTCCATCCACCAGGATCTTCGTGGCTCATTCTACATCATCCATCCATTAAATGTCCATCATCCATTTATCTCCATCCATCGTCCACTCACATTTGCACCATAGCTTGGTCTTGGGTTCGTGTCATGATCCCCCCTAGTACTACTAGGCCCAATCTTAAGGTTAATTTGTTCTGCTTGTGTCAGAGTAGTCTATTGCATCATGCTAAGGGAATGTTCTCATCGGATCAAATTCATGTATATTCTTGAAGTCCCTAAAATAAAAAAAATCCAAAAACATTCATAAAATCAAAAAATCTAAAAACATTCAAAACATATCAAAATCCAAAAATAGGTCAAAAAGTCAAAAAATCAAAAAAAGAGTTGTCTAGTCAAACTACGTGGTCTTTGCATGTATAACTTAGGCAAGGATAATTTTTTGAGCAGCCCTTGAGGCCCCTAGGATAGGTGGTTAGGTAGTCTTTTGGTCAAAATCTTGAAAAACCCCAAAACATTAGAAAATAGAAAATCAAAACATTTGTTAAATCTTGAAATACCAAAAAATAGCCTCTAAACATTTCAAAAACATCAAAAACATCCAAATATTTGAAAAAATCCATTTGTCCCCATCTTGCTTTCACCCGCAATAAATATCATTGATCATAAAAAATTGTCATCCTCAACCTCTGGTGAAATAGTTAGAAACAAGTCTAGTAGGTTAAAAGTGAAAACTTAAGCGTCAAGGTCTCAAGTCTAGGTTAGTAAGTAAACAAGTTGGTCAACTCTTGGTATTAATAGCCTATCATCCAATCAATCCAAAAATCATCTGATAACATCATGTCCTAGGATGCATCCTTCCTACAATGGACATCAACATCAGGAATCACTGTAGTTTATGATAGGTTGTCGTTAGGTCCCAACACTTTAGTGAATAAACACATCAATATATTGACTGGGCAGTGTCCAACGGCTGTATGCAATAGAGGACATCTCAACTTCTCTCTTAAGCACTAATCTACTTAATACAAATTCTAATCTAAGGGGCCTCTAATCTAGAAAGCAATAAATCATCTATCTAGAAAGCAGGAAAATAATTCAAACCAAAAGACAAAAAACTAGGAATCTAAAAAGCATCACCATTAAACTAGAAAGCATGGAAATGATTAACCTAAAGAATGTGCAAATTGTTGAAGAGGTAAATCATATAAAGAAATTAGGAAACATTTATCTATTGCAGAAAATAATTAGCTAACTGCTAATCATAAAACCATTAATCAAAATCAACTGAAGAAAGGTGCTACAGACTCAGTTACAACCCGCAGGCTTGACACTAATAGTATAACATGTACTAACAAAAATAAAATGCCAATGCAACTTCTATTCTATCAAAGGAGAATGCAGAATAGGAAAAAAATACTTATCTATCTATTTCTAACCCTTGAGTGGCCAACTCATGGGTGCATCTACTGCTACTTTAGATCAAAAGTATGAGGACCACATTTATTTCCCTTCTGAATGGAATGGCAAATGGTGATGGAGTTGACCTATGAAACACTCAAGACTAAACCATTAAATCAACATAAGTTAGTTTAATTTAATCAAATCCAAGAAATAAGTTTGTATGATTATTCATATAAAGGAAAGCAATTATTTTTCCTAAAGGTAATACATTGGTAGAGTAATTTGGGCTGGAAGGTTTATATTTGTATATTGAGGCCATTATGTTGATCAGGTTATTTTTACCTCATCATTTCCTCCCCTTCCTAATTCTGAGTAGGTCCTCCTGCTCTCTAATATGCCCCCTATCCATCATTTCTCCTATTCATTTCCTCATATTTAGCACTGAGATCATACACATCATCTGCCTCTGTGTCCAATGTATCTGGATTCCTCAAGAATCCCTGATGAAAAGTGACCCTTTGTTTCCATCTGGAAAAACCATCTTCACTCTGGTCCAAGTTGGTATATACTAAAGGTGGTGGGGAAAGAAGCAAGGGAGGTTTGTACCTCATACCAATCCAATTGGTCTTAAGGTCCACCAAAATTTTGATCAAAGCTGTTGCTCTTCCATAGGAACATCTGATATTGAGAGGTGAAATTAGTTCCCTCTTCTTGAGATGCATTGGAAGAGGGGTGTACCTTTCTTCACATGCATGCCATGCTGGTACTATTAAATGTGGCCCTTGTTCTTGAAAGTAGTCATGACACACTCTGAGGTTGTTATCATATTTGACTCGTGCTTCCTGTTTACTTTTGACACCCAGAAACTGTTTCTTGAAAGAGATAGGCTTCCTATGAGGGTATCTTATTTGTAACCCTACAATATTTTCTGCCTGAGCATACTCTCTTGATCTATCTTTCCAGTGAAGTTGGTTTCTCATAGTGGACATGAATGATCTTAATTCTGCTTCTTCTACAAAGACATCAATGAAGAAATCTGTATACTTTTCTAGGAGCAAATTGTGAACAAATAATTCACACAGAAAATTATGTTGTTTAGGGAGTGACTCAAAAAATAGTTTTACAAATTCCTTGACATCAGGGTCATGAGGCTGGTTCTGGTGAATTCTTTGCAATGCCCATCTCAAAAGTTGCTCGTTAAGAAACATGGAGTACAACCTAGATGGTCTTCTACAAGCTAATAGCAATTCACCAATTTCATAGGCATCCTGCTTACCCCTATATGCTTGATGGAAAGATTCTTTTAACATGACTAACTCCCTTTTTAACCTATTGTTTTCAAATTCTACAACTTTCAAAAGGTAACAATGCTCTATCCATTTCATAAGCATTGGGGGAATACATACCTAGAACCAATCTATAACAATAGGTCTAGTTTGTGTCCCTTTTGATTCCATAATTGGTTGAGTATCACTTTCCTATAAATTTTGTTCTAGATCCACAATTTTACTCATAGAGGCATTCAACTCAGTTTCCTGTCGACTCTTCTCTTCCTCAAAAGCATTGAATATTTGCATAAAATTATTTTTCAAATCTTGAATACATTTTTCTTTTTCATACAAAGTATCTTAATTCTACTTATCCTGTTGATTCCATTGTTGGATTTGGAATTGTAGTTGCTCAATAAGCTTGTCTTTTTCCTCCATTTGTGCAGTTAATTTTGCAATTTCCTGATTGCTTTTATGGATAATGGCAATGTGCGCCTCTATTTCTTCTTTCTGTTCATTAATTTTTGCTTCATCATCCTACAACCTAGCCCTTATCCCTTCAATTTTTTTCTTTAGTTTTTCTAATTCCTCATTCCCTCGACTAGATTCTTCGTCCCCTATGTCCACAGAGCAAGATACGTGAAGGATTTATTCATCAAGATGAGGAACATTTTCCTCTCTGTTGTCTTTAGGAAGGGATGAATGAAGCACTTCCACTTTTTCATCAATATGGGGTGCATTTTTTGTTTCAGTGCTCTCAAGAAGCACTTCTACTTCTTTTATATTCACAATATCAGGTAGAGTTCCTTCTTTAGTCTTTTTAGGTAAGGAGGAGCAAGGAATTTCTGCATCAATATGAGGTCCATTTTCTTCTTCATCGATATCCATAGAGAAATATGCATGAGGAGTTTCCTAAGGAACTCTTTTCACAAATTCAGGTATACTGTCCATTTTATCAAGGAAGGCCGAGAATATTCCCATAGGTTCATCTTCATTCTATTCTGAATTCGGCGATTGTGCTTCCTCCCCTTCCTTCTTTTCAGGTGATAGGGTTTCTTTGTCCTCTTCCTAGGGAGGTTTCTCCTCTTTCTTTCCTCTTTCTTCAATTTCTACCACCTTTACTGGAGTCCTGGCCTTTTTCCATTTTGAAGTACTGCCTATATCTTGGGGTTCAATTTCACTGACCCCTGAAGATAACCGTTTACTCCTCTGTAGAGGAAGGGTTATTTGAAAAATAAATTTGCTTCGTTTCTTTTTCTTTTGAGGGGGTTCCTTATCTTCTCCAGAATGCATAATTCCCACCTCTTCTTATTGTCCTGGGGTTTGTAATTTATCTGGAAAGGATTCCGACGCATCACCACTGGGAGTAGTGGAGGTATATTGGGACTCAGGGCTGCCCAATGCCTCTAAGGAGGGTTCTTCTATAGATTGCTCTTTTTGTTTAGAAGATTCCCCTTCCTCCAATGACCTCCCTGGTTCTTCATTTTCAAATTTCCATAGGAACCTTTTCCACTTCTTCTTTGGATTATTGCAGAAATGATATTTACATGTTAGTTGTATCAACCCATGATGTTTAAGGGGCCCTGTCCCAATTTTATACTTTTCTATCATAGAGGTGATTGAATGGCAGAGAAAGGATAGTAAATTTACTCTAAGAGTAGGTTCCTTAATTGCATGGTGTAAATGAGTTAGCAAGCGAAAAGGGGGTCCCACTATTGTAGTCATTTGTCCCTCACAAGTGAAATATTTTATAATCCAAGCTGTAGTAGATCTCCAGGGTTCTAGAATAGGCATCCTATGAATTCCCTTATTTTTCCCCCTGGTGCTTATGGTCAATATAGGTTGGGGTTCCCCTTCCTTATCAAATAAATATATTAACTTTTGATAAGGGATGTGGGTATTTTCATTCAAATGAATCCCTTTATTTTCAAGACCAGAAAGACGAGCAAGGACTTTCATACTTACCTGAAATGACTTTTCGTGCACCACAGTCTTCCCATCTGCAAAATTCTTAATGAATTCCTTTACCAAATGCTCTATGTACCCTTCAAATTCTTTCATGAAATCTAGCCATCCAACCCTTTGAAATAAAGTTGCTATATTACTTAATGCCAGCAATGGCACTGCAGAACTTGGCTCATACTTTTTCTTATTGCCTCCCATCTCCTTTGCTTCTTGGTTAAATTTTTTAGAACCTTGAAATACTTGTTTCTCTAAATTATTGACCGAGAGAGACTTCTGTGTCGATATACTCGATAGGAAAATAATTAATTACCAACTTTCTTGTCACCTTTCTGTATCATTATGATAACTCTCCATAAGGAATTACAATACCTATCATACTTTCACCAATCGTGTAAAAGGGTACAAGTTTCAAAATTACAAGGGGAACAAATCATGCTAGTTAATTAACCTTTATTCAAAATAGATACTAGCCCTTCTAATAAATTAATTCACACATACCTTAAGTCTTGTCGTTAGATCAAACGTCACTTACCTGTGCTAACATAATTGGATAGTTATATGGTTGATGAAGGTGGCAGCGGATATTAATGGCGTGGATGGAATGATTGGAGTAATGAAGAAGATTATTATGATAAAAATGGTGTCATAATAATCTTATTTATTATGGAAATATTTGATTTGATATGGTAGAGTGATCATAAGGGAGTGGATCTCACAGTGGCATTAAGGGACGGGCATGCACGAAACTTAAGGAAAATAAAAGAAAATTTGAAAAATAAAATTTATACAAAAGTATGAACATTATCGAGTAATTCAACTGACGTAGAGAAGAAGAGAGTTCCAGAATTATTTAGAAAGATGTCTTCAGAACTAAGTAGCCATTAGAGGATTTTGAAGCATCGCCGAGAGATATAGCTGCGGCAACAACCAAAATTTCTGGAGCATCACTAAGAGATGCAGCTGGAGTAGCAACAATTTTTTTTGGAGCATCATCGAAAAATGCAGTTGGAGCAACAACCAAAATTTCTGGAGCATCGTTGAAAGATGCAGCCGGAGCAGCAACCAAAATTTTTGGAGCATCCAAGTAGAGTTTCAGGAGCATCCGAGCATCACTGAAAAGGTGCAACCGAAAGAGAAACATTAGAATTCTAGAGCATCGTTGAAAGATGTAGCCAAAAGGAAGGAAATTGTGATAGCTTGGCCTTGACTTTCCAAAGCACCATTGAGTGATGCATTAGAATGTAGGGTCAGGATGACCCATGGAGTCAATTTGATTTGTAGGTTCCGAAGCATTGTAGCAACAAGTCCGGAGCATTGTAGCAGTCATTCTGAAGCATCACAGTAGGGTGCGTCAGAATTGGGCTCACCATAAGATGAAGTCCTGCAAAATGTAAACAAAACTTTAGCCAAGTCTGAATGGTGGAGTTGATGAGAAAAATGAAGAAATTTGCAAAAATATATAGATTTTTTTTTTATATATATGTTATTTTCTTAACACTATATTGACCCTACCTCGGTAGAGTCAATGTAGTGGATTTCTTCTTGCATTTATACCAATTTTGTAAACTCTTCTTTGTTAACGCATTTATGGTAAATGTATAGTTGATGCCCATTAACCAGAAGAGTTTAGGTGTCACCATCAATTGGTTTTAACTGGATTGAATCAAACACTTCAAAAATATCATATGGTCCAAGCCAGTGTGCCCTAAGTTTCCCTTGATGGTCCTTGTATTTGGAATCAAACAATAATGCCCAATCACTAGTATGGAATTATTTCTCTTTGATATGTTTATCATGCCAGACCTTATGTTGTTGCTGGATCAATTCAATTTTATGAATGACATCCAGACGGAGTTCGTCTAGTTCACTAAATTGTAAGACTCTCTCGATTTGAGCTCGTTTAAGATCCATGCCCAATTCTATGGTCATTCTAAGGGTTTGGAGCTTGAATTCAATGGGAAAGAGGGGCTTCTTCCCAAAGAATAACTCATAGGGACTATAGCCGGTGGTTGACTTCTAGGTCGTGTTGTTGGCCTAGATAGCTTTCGGTAGTTTCTAGCCCAATCTTTCCTTCCTAAGGAGACTGTTTTTGTCAAAATATTTTCCAGTTCCATGTTCGTAACCTTGACTTGTCCGTTTTCCTGCGGGTGGTCGGGTGAGGAATTTTTTGTGACTTACTTGGAAGTGATTTGTGAATGTCAATAGGACTTTAGACATAAACTGGGGGCCTTGGTCTGTAACAATTGTTCTTGGGGCCCTGAATCTAAGAAAGATTCTATTATAAAGAAAGTTAGCTACCTGCTCTTCCCTAGCAACGCATAGTTCTTGTACTTCTTCCCACTTAGTCATGTAGTCAGTATAGATTAGAATATACTCTTTTCCTTGCGAAGGGGGATCTATAGGGCCAATACAATCCAATCCCCATTTCTCAAATGGTTCAAGGACTACCTAAGGCTGCAAGGGAATTTCATTGGATGCGGTTGGCCTTCCTATCCTTTGGCATTCATAACACCTGCGAATGTACTTCTTGATATCTTTATGCATTGAAGGAAAATAATATCCTACTATGAGGATCTTATGAGTTGTTCTTTTAACAAAATAATGCCCTCCAGAAGGGTCATCATGACAGGCCCTAATGATACTATAGGTCTCATCTGCCTTAACACACCACTACAAAACCATATCAGGTCCACATCGAAACAAGATTCCATTAATCCATTTAAAAGGGGCACTCTCTCTAATGAGGAATTTCTTTTATTTTTCCGAGAAGTGAGGTGGTACTTCTTAGGTGGCTAAGTAATTCACAATATCAACAAACCAAGGGGTTTTAGTGGAGATGGTGAACAAATTTTCATCTAGGAATTCATCATGTATCGAAGCACAGTCGCCATCATGTTTAATCTAAGATAAGAAGTCTACAACTACATTGGACTTCCCTAGTTTATCAACAATTGTCACATTAAACTCCTAGAGAAGGAGTAACCACCTAATTATCCTTGCATTTACCACCGGTTTATTCATGAGATATTTGATGGCTGCATGGTCGGTGTGCACTATAACTTTGTATCCAGTAAAAGAATGTCTAAATTTCTTGATGGCATGCACTACAGCTAGGAATTCCTTCTTTGTTGTGGTGCAATTCTTCTCTGTTGGCATCAAATTTTTTTTGATAAAATATATATCATATTTTCCTCCATTCTCATCTTCTTGCCCAAGAACTGCTCGAATGGCATCATCAAACGCGTCGGCAAAAATGTGAAATGGAAGGTTCTAGTTAGGTATTCGAAGGATAGGGGTAGAGGTGTGTTTCTCTTTAATAATTTTAAATGAGGACTGACACTCAGGTGTCCAAATGAAGTCAAAAATTTTCTAAAGGAGAGAAAACATTGGGGCTGTGATTTTGCTAAAGTTCTCTATGAATCTTTGGTAGTATCTAGCATGCCCTAAGAAACTCCCGACGTCAGTCTCAGTCTTTGGAATCTTGAGTTGTATGACTTCAATTTTTTGGGAATCAACCTTAATCCCTTCAGTTGAAATATGATGTCCTGGCACTATTCTTTGTTCCACCATGATTAAGCACTTCTCATGACTGAGGGACAACCAATGATCCTTGTACCACTTTAACACCTTTTCTAGATTTGTGAGAGCTTCATCGAAAGTTGAACCATATACAGTGAAATCATCCATATAGACTTCCACGTACTTGTTTACCAACTCAACAAATATAGACAGGATGGCCCTCTAAAAGGTGGCAGGAGCATTACATAGCCCAAAGGGAAGAACCCTATACACAAATGTTCCCCAAGGGCAAGTAAAGGTTGTCTTATCCTGGTCTTTCACTGCTACTTGTATCTGGTTGTAACCACTAAATCCGTCTAGGAAT
Organism: Sequoia sempervirens; assembly: GCA_007258455.2. Classification (NCBI taxonomy): domain Eukaryota; kingdom Viridiplantae; phylum Streptophyta; class Pinopsida; order Cupressales; family Cupressaceae; genus Sequoia; species Sequoia sempervirens. The sequence goes on along the minus strand of VDFB02271358.1, from coordinate 586,619,003 downwards.
GAAAAATATTTTCTTCGAGCCAAGTTATCCAACACTTGGTCCACAAATGGTAGGGAAAAATAATCTTTGTGTGTTGCTTTGTTAAGTTCCCTATAATCTACACACACTCTCCACTTCCCATTCTTCTTTGGAACTACAACCAAGGGTGACACCCACTTGCTGTCAGAAATTGGGTAGATGAATCCTACCTGCAATATTTTCTCAATGTCGATTTTAACGATATCTTTAAGAACATGATTGAGTCTCCATTGTGGTTGGCGAACAGGGCGAACATCGTCAGTGTAGATATGGTGCATGCACACACTAGGATGTATTCCTCTCATATCTTTATAATCCCAGGCGAACACTTTAGATCTATTCACTAGGGTATCAAACAATCTTTGTTCCTTCATCTTAGTCAACCAACTATTGATGTCAAGGTTCTACCTGGTACCAACATAATGGTTTTGACTCTAGGATAATTGGATGTGATAGTGTGAATGGGCCTTATCAGTGTGTTAAGTGGACAACTATACGATATAGTTTTATGAAGCCTAGCAACATCTACAAAGAAATGGCAAGTTTTTGGAACTAAGTTCATCAAAGGGCAAGACAATCCTATAAACTTAGCATCATCAAATTCTACTTGATCTGTGTTAATTGGGTGTCCAAGGATTTCTTCTATGTCTGACATCTCTTCACTGCTGGAGTCTATTGCAATACTTCCCATGTCATTCTCTAATTCATCCTCTAATTCTTCACCATGTTGTTTAATGACTACCATGGCTAGTGAATCCAAGTTTTCTTGTCCAGTAGGAATTTTTGGTTCATCAACCCATACTTTTCTATATTCAATAGGCTTGGCAGGAGGGTACAAGAACAATTGTTTTCTATTGGTTCCATGAGAGATTGTCATTCCTCCTTCCCTGCAGTTGATTTTGGCTGTAACCATAGCCAGCCATGGTCACCCAAAAATTAGTGGATTACTATCTTTGGGAGTAAGGGATTCAATTATCTGGAAATCCACTGGATATTCCCATCCATCTACTTTAACAAGAACATTTTCAATGATGGCCTTGGGAATAGCTATGGATTGGTTTTCCATCTGTAGGACTATAGTTGTGGGACGTAGATGCCCAATTTTTCCATCACATCAACAGTCATTACGTTAATGGCTGCTCCAAGGTACAATAAAGCATTGGGTATTGCTACCCCATTAACTGTTACTCTTATAAGCAGACTTCTTGGATCATCATATTTCAGAGCAATAATTATTCCTGCTAACAAATCAGCTAGGTACCCATTGATATGAGTAGTGTTGATTCGTTTTGGCTTCCTCCGTGGAGTTTTGATGCACAACTGTTTAATCAACTGGTTTAACTCTGGGATATCCTTAATTGCTTGTAACAAGGGAACTTCGATCTGCAATCATTTAATCTTTTTTATCAGTGCAATTTCCATAGATGATCTTGTTTTTAATGAATCTTTCACTGGGATTGGTTTCAATCACTCCGGAAAAGGGGCTTTGGTTTTCTCTTTAGTCATGGAATTTTCCAAAGATTTAGTTGGAGACTGACCCTCCTCCTCTTGAGGTAGGTCGATAGCTCCTGCTAATAATGGCGGGTCGGTTTCATGTTGTGTAGTGCCCAGGGTTTGTTCTATGGGCACAAGTGTTACTGTTGTTTCCTCAGCAAAGTTCTAGATAGTTTCATCTATGATTTCTTCAATAGTTAGTTGTGAAAATGTTTTACCAGACCTCAGTAGTAGGTTTCCACAGTGTATTGCATTGAGTCTGGTGACATTGTGCTGTTTGGTAGAATACATTGGAGTGTTCAGACAATTTTTCACTAGATTAGGGACTAATTGCATCAAAAGTGGTTGTTGTTTAACTTGTTCAGTTTTTTGAGTGTTTTGGGGAGGTGGTAAGAGAGTTTGTTGGGTAGGCATCCTCCTGGGTCTAGGATAGAATTGATGTTGGGGTTGATTCCATTGAGGAATGGAATTTTGAGGGTACCACTGCTGTTGAGACTGGTTGGGCCACTAAGGGTTACCCCAAGATTGATTTGTCCAGTTTGGTGGTCCCCAAGGATAGGCTCCCCAGTTAGAGGGTACTATTGGTGGTGCCTGAGGCCAGGGTGTTTCCCATTGATATTTGTTCCAATTTGATCAGGGTCGCCAGTTAGGATTAGAATTTTGGCCATAGGAGAAATTGCCTCCCATTCTTTGATTGACAACGTTCACTTCTTCCTTAACTGGATTTGTTCTTTTCTTCAAATTTTTGATGGAATTTAGTAGTTCACATTGATTGGCGGGGTGATTCTTGTCACATACCTAACAAATATCAGTCTTTGTTAATTTTGTCCAAGGGACACTCTCTTAGCAAATGCTTATTTCGACACCTAGGGCAATAAATAGACAAAGTCTCAGGGTTTCTGGTTTTAGTCTGGATGCCATCTAAGGTGGTGTTTAGTTGGACAAGAATGTTGGTCAGTTCCTCACAAAGTTTATTTTTCATTAGAACCACATAAGGCGGTGAACTTCCTAATCCCTCCACGAGTACGGGAGAAGTTCTGACACAATTCTGTTATTTCTTTAAGTTGCAATTGGGACACATCTCCTTTTCCCATTAAGTCTAATCTCCTCCTCGCTTCATCATTAAGACCTTTGAGGAATAAGGTCTTTAAAATATCAAGGCTTATAACTTCACCACCATAATGTTTGGACAAGAAGATAAACCTATCTAGGTAATCCTCTAAACTTTCATCCTCATTCTGCCTTATTTTGAACAACTCCTCTTTCCTATCACTCACCTTGCAATAACTCTAATATTTCTCCAAAAAGGCAGTCTCCATTTCATCCTAGGAGGTTATCGACTGAGAAGCTAACCCCATAAACCAACGCATAGCTGAGTCTTTCAAAGTGGAAGGGAAAAGCTTTAATTTTTTATTATCATTCTTGTAGTCAAAGGTTTGACACAATAATTTGAATTAAAATAGGAACTGATCAGGGTCCTTAGTAGACAAACCTCAAAAGGTTGGTAGGAAGTCCGGTGAGATATTTTTCATTTTCGTCTTGTCATCTGCATCAATAGCAATAGGATAAGTGAATGTGCATGGTGGAGGGTTATCATTGTTATAGTTGTTGGCAGCGTTTCTTCGATCACCCATGGTGTTGGAGGGAATGTGATCCTCTTCCAAAATTTGATTAGTAGAATGAGGTTCAAAGGTTTGTGAAAGAATATTCTCTTCAACCACTATTCGTTCTCTTTCTGGAGAATGTGGGAAGGTCTCAGGTTGACCCTGTTCTATCAATTTCGTAGCAAGTTCTTGGTTTGAGTTTCCTTCTTCTCCGCTTGTTGTTGGTACATCGACTGGGGGGTTTTTGGTATGAATCTCCTGTGGGGGCCTCGTTTCCTGACCATGCAGAAAAGAAGCCAAAAAATAGTTCCTATCCCTAAGAGAGGTATTCAAGATATCTCCTACTAACACTAGAAAAAGGGTCCTCGACAACAGTGCCAAAAAGTGATAGGTTGTCATTAGGTCCTAACACTTTAGTGAATAAACACATCAATATATCGACCGGTAGTGTCCAATGGCTGTATACAATAGAGGACATCTCAACTTATCTCTTAATCACTAATCTACTTAATAGAAATTCTAATCTAAGGGGCCTCTAATCTAGAAAGCAATAAATCATCTATCTAGAAAGCAAGAAAATAACTCAAACCAAAAGACAAAAAACTAAGAATCTAAAAAGCATCACCATTAAAATGGAAAGCATGGAAATGATTAACCTAAAGAATGCATAAATTGCTGAAGAGGTAAATCATTTAAAGAAATTAGGAAACATTTATCTATTGTACAAAATCACAAGCTAACTGCTAATCATAAAACCATTAATCAAAATCAACTGAAGAAAGGTGCTCCAGACATTCAATTGCTAAGCTCAGAAGCTACGGACTTAGTTACAACCTGCAAGCTTAACACTAACAGTATAACATGTACTAATGAAATAAAATGCCAATGCAACTTGTATTCTATGAAAGGAAAATGTAGAACATGAAACAAATACTTATCTATATATTACTAACCCTCGAGTGGCTAACTCGTGGGTGCATCTACTGCTACTTCAGATCACATGCACTAGAAAATCCTTTCTGTTACTTCATTCCATAGATGCATCCATATTATAGTAATTCAAAGGAAGGCGGGAAAACTCATAATCATATGGTAGCTTTTACTCAAAAGAAAAATTTACAACATAACGATAATCTCCTCTCCATTATTTGTAACAATTACATATTTATATGAAAAACGGCTAAAGAAAATCCTATTTTTTAGTCGATCAAGTCTTTCAACAAATTTCTCATAGTAAAACGGACTTAAGAGCCCATGATATAAAATATTAAAGAGGCTTTGCATGAGCCATAAAGTCTTTTGAACTGAAATATAACATAATTATAAAAGCTTGACCAAAACATGTGCTCCTATCATTCTGACGCCCGCTCGCTGGTTTTCAAAAGTAGGAGACCCACATTTATTTCCCTTCTGACTGGAATGGTGAATGGTGGTGGATTTGACTTGCGAAATAATCAAGACTAAACCATTAAATCAGAATAAGTTAGTTTAATTTAATCAACTCCAAGAAATAAGTTTGTATGATTATTCATAGAAAGGAAAGCAATTATTTTTCCTAAAGGTAATCAATTGGCAGAGTAATTTGGGATGGAAGGTTTATATTTGTATATTGAGGCCATTATGTTGATGAGGTTATTTTTACCTCATTAGTTTAGTCTTTTCTAGTAGTATTGAAGAACATTAGCTTGTTTGTTTACTTTATCTTTGTCTTTTGGCTTATCTTATTACACTCATTTCGATGACCTCTCGATGATATCCAAACAAAGGGATTTAAAGAGAAGGGAATGAGGCAATGATCATTATCTTTTTTTATCTGTTGTGCTTGTGGGATATTCTTGTAATATAACCTTGGTCATGCACACTTTGTTTGGTTTGTAGGGAGGATGTTTTAGGTATATTTTTGACCACATAGGAAGGCTTTCTTTTCTATGTTTTGGTCTAAGATGTTTGGAATATCTGAACTACATTTTGAACAAGGTTTCATATGCCAGGTGTGAACAGGGATACTCCTATCTAATTTTCGGGTCAAATTTCATCACACTAGGTGCAACACCATCCTGATTCTTTATACCTTGATGCATCGTGCCTATGTTTATTATCAAACATAAGGTAAATGGACCTTTTAAAGTCTCAATCCCTGGTAAGAAAATCATCATCATCATCATCAATATCATCATCTTTTGACTTGTTGGATTCTCTTATTTCTTCTTCCTTCTCTCCATGCTAACATGGTACCATGACAGTTAATCAAAATCATCGCTATTGCATCCATCATGCATCCACAAACCATCAGCATAATGCATATCATACCATATCATATAGAAAAAATTGATCATCTCACATGCATTGCATTTCATAATTGCATAATATAGATTGGTCATTCTAAGCATCCCATAAACCATACATTTACATCCAGTAAATAATCATATAAACATCACATCATCTATTTGCATCATATGCATCATATCATGTCATATACATAATCACATAGGCATCATCATTAAATGCATTATCACATAGGCATCATCATTAAATGCATTATCACATAGGCATCGATATTAAAGAAGCATCATCACATCATAGCATGTGCACCATCATGTCATCCATAAATGTATCACCATATCATACATGAGAAATATTTTGAAAAAGAAAAAGGAATATGCCATTGCATCTCATACATTCATCATCATCCACCATTACATAATATAGATCTGTTAGTCTAAGCATTTTAAACCATTTTCATATCATAACATTTTCACCATCCATACATCATCATAAAATGTGCATAAAAAGATACTGAAAAAGAAATGCATCTACATAATCATTGCATCACATCATAACATCATATAAAATTGTACATCGCATTGCATCACATAGAATAAAAAGCATACATACATCACGTAGGATAGGGTCATAACATCACATATAGAAAATTAAAAACATCCATCCATCATGCATAAATAAGATATGACACATCATATTGGATCGAACCATATCATCTCATATATCATCAAAATAATACATTGTCATGGTACATAGATCAGAATCAAGTGTGTATATCAATCAGTATAATACAATCGCCCATGGGGCTATAAAAATTGAGCCTGTGGATCGCAAAAAGAAGTCTTTGATAAAAAATGAGCTAGCCCTATTGGCTGCTCCCCTCACCACCCGACCTCTCCCTATGATCCTTTGGAGGCCTATACCCAGTTTGCTGTGAATAATCTAGAACTTGACCTGCTCGAGGCACTACCGAATGGTAATGCACCCGGTAGTACTCACCCTCTTGTATGGTCTCTCGGAATGCCTGCATGAACATTGTGCTCTAGGAGGAGGATGCAACCATACTCTCTAGTTGTTGTCAGCCCATCTCTTGCACTACCCACTGCTAGATGGCTTGATCTTGCTCGATTGTCAGGGCCAAGACCTACTATCTCGCCTAGTCCCTCTCTAGAATAAGCACTTGTATCTGAGCCTGAAGTTGTAAAATATGACCATCCCTCAGGTCTGGCTATAGTGGTGGCTGGATTGGTGGTTGATCCTGATGACCATCTCTCAGTGCGTCCCACTACCTGTCTTGGTCCTAGCGACCATCCCTAGGTTGATCCTGATGCCCATCTCTATGGGAATCCCTCTAATCTCTTTGCTGCTCAAGATCCTACTCTAGCTGTCCTGGAGGTGTCCCACCTCCTCCTCTGCTCTGGCCACCATCTTCATTACCATCCTCATCTCCTCTGCCTCCTCGCCCCCACCCCTTCCTGCTGAACGACCTTTGGGTCTCCTCCGTGGTATCTGTGCACCAGGAACTGTCAATCTCACCAGAGGATGGAACCAATCTCTATATTCCTATGTAACCCCTGCATCTATCGGTCCCTAATCGTATGGCCATGGCCTTGCCACCTATTGTCGAAAATTGTCAACCGCATCCTCGGCTGGAATTGGTCGATTGCAGGTGGTCTTGCTCGTAGTACATGCAAAGATGGCCACGTACTGGTCATTGGGTCGGTCCTGTGCATCTCCAAACTATCGGGGAACTTGGTCTAGTAAGATACCGCTCTATCATCGTGTGCTCTCTGCCCTGCATCAAACGGTCTTGCCTGGCAAATAATAACTATTGAACATCATCGTACCAGGCAGGCATGCCAAGCCAAGGTCTCCAAGTGAAAACTGTCATCTCATCAATGACCCTCCACTAGTGTCAAATGTCGGCTACCCCTGTATGTGTAAATGATAGTCCACCCCTGTATCTCCAGATGATTGGGTCATCTTGCTCCATGTCAATAGGTGTGACTCGTGGACGAAGCACTGCAATGTGCTCCCAGGCCCAGATGTGCAACAACGTAACCCCTTCTCCAATAGCCTAGCTATTGTAGTATGCAAACTCATGAAGATCATGGTAGAAGGAGGCTAACATCACTGGCCCCCAGGAAAAGCACTCTCTCTATCAGAGCATCTACTCCCAGGTAAGACCCCATCCTAGGCTGAAGTATCACCCACGCCGATCTGTAGCTACAAGCCCTGAGATAATCATTGCAATGATTAGTCTAAATGTGGACATCCGACCTCTGTAGCGCTCGAGCTCGATCTGACCCTCTGAAAAAATAATCTTGTCTAGGCCCATAATATCAAAGCAAGCATCTCTCCCGGTGTCCACATCATAGATGACTCTCTCTCCGTGGATCAACAATCGCAAAATGCGCCACACATCCTCCAGGGTCATTGTCTTCTCGCCTGTGGGTAAGTGAAATGAGGATGTCTCACTGTGCTAGCACTTCGCTAATGCTATCATCATGCCAAGGTGTGTCCTGATTGATGGGGCATACACAATATACCAGAGCCCAATTGCCCCAAGGTGCTCCTAGAAAACCTCATGCAAAGGTGGATCCTGAGTCAATCTGCTCAAGATCAAGGACCTATGCTCTTGTGAATGGACTGACTCCATGTCCTCCTACATCCGGAAAGTCATCACGCCAAGTTTTGTAAAAAATTGGGATCCTGTTCAGAGTTTGTGTGCTTGAAACAACAAATGTGTCACTGTCTACATATGCGTCGCTATTTGGAAACTCCAACTGGGCCACTGGAGACCCAAAAAGTCTAGAACTCCACCACCGTGGTGCACTTTGGCTGTGTGCTAATTTGACCCCTAAACCTAAATTGCAAACTGGACCACCACGATGCTATTCGCAAATGCAGCAGACTTTGAGGCTAAACCCTAATTTCTAAATTATGCCGCTGCAACGCACCTCTCATTAGCAGTGCACTTAAATCCTGCACGACACCGATTTAAGGTTTGCAACAGTGCGAAATAGTGCCGCTTGACTTCATTGACCTTTGGACCCTAATTAATGCACTCAAAATTTGAAAAACAAGGTCGAGAAAGGATGACATATCAGTGGTCATGTACCGGGAAGCCTCTGGTACACTCATACATGCTAAAAAATGTGTCGTGGAAGCACACATTGCACCATCTCGATCAGTGCTCAAAGCTCAAAACGTAAGAATCTCCAAAGGCTAGGTGTGCAAATGCATTGGAAGTTACCCCTCAAGGCCTATTTAAGCTTGAAAGTTAGGGTTTTTTTAACCCCATTTAGCCATCCAACTAGGGTTTTGGACCCTCGATCCTTTTTTTTCCCAACTGAAGGTCGTTTTGCATCATTTTTTTGAATTTTACACATTTTTGGCATCTCAGAGCCTTTCTGGACCCATCGGGCACCTTGTCCCCCCTTTTTTGCGAGATCACCTAAAAATCAAAATTTTCATCTAATCTCTTGAGGGGGTTGTATATCAACATGTTTCTTGTCATCGAGGTAGTAGTAGGGCATTTAAAAAATCATGTTTTTTGAATATTGATGATGACGGGTTTATTCTTTGAACCAATGCAATAGGTACATTTCTTCAAAGAGGGGTAAAATGTAGACACATAAAATGTATCAATTGGTCCTATACACTTGATCCTGATTACTAACACCGCTTTGTCCTAAATCATCTCCTTTGCTAATCAATTTGATTAAATAATATTTATTTGATTAAATTCATCATATTCCATCTCTTAATTAAATAAATCAAATTTATCTAATTAAGTCATCATCTCTTGTTGATTAAATAGATCATTTTATTTAATCAATCCTATAGTCTCTATTTAATTAAATAATTCATGTTATTTAATTAAATCTCTAAAGTCATTCTATTAAATTAAATAAATTAATCTTTATTTGATTTAATCTAACATCATCTTCTTTAATTAAATAAATCAAAATCTTTATTTAATTAAGTCTAAATCATTTTCTTCTCATTTTAATTTAAATTAATTTAAAATCTAAGTCAAAATGGTCAAATCAACTAACCTCCTTTTAAAATTAATCAAGTCTTGATTAATCTTAATCTTAATGACCTAAATCCTCTAGATTTGCAACTTTCTCATGAAAATGATTTCAATTGATTTATTAAATCTTCAATTACTTTCAAAAAGGCATCAATGTTGGAATATTCTCCAAATTTGAAAAATCCCTCCAAAAGGGTTTGTACATCCAACAAGGAATTTAAACCTCTTACATGTCTGTTTGCCTTAGTCAAGTGGCATTAACTTCATTTTCTCCTCCCTCCAGCATGTCATTTCATCCATTTTGAAATTCCACCTAATTCCATTTAATTGTATAATGACCAAAATGTGTTCCACCTTTGTCCACTCACATGCTGACAAGTGGCACTTGGCCATTGGTTGGTGTTTGATCCCACATTCATCCCTTTTACCTCATTCTCCATCACTCTCATCTATAAATAAGAGGATCTCATTTGAATTTTGGATCCACAACTTCATGCAAAGACATTATCTTCATATTTTGAATTTGCTTATCCATTATTCATCCATCTTCATATTTTCATAGCTAGGTTATATAGGAATTCAACCAAAGAGCATCAAATCTTCATCAAATCATCATTCAATATTACAAGGGATTGGGAAAGGGCCATTTTCCACATCAAAATGGCACCAATTCCCCCATGGGATTGAGAGTTTGTTGCATTAAATAGGATTTGATAGTTTTCATTTGTGTTCATTTCCATTTCTTATTTTGTGCATTTCAAATGAATTCTATGGGGAATGTTGATATAACTTGCATAACGAACTAATTGTGTGATCGTTTGTTGTGTTTGTGTAGGTACAAGATCACCATTCACAAGTGATTTTTGAGAGTATCAGTTGAAGAAAGAAGGAAGAATCTTGGAGCCCGAGTCATAAGTGAAAAGAGAAAGAACTAGATACTGGATACCAGAAATATGAGGAATTTTAGTTTGTTTCAATTTTGAATTTGCAAGTTGATCTTAGTCCTGGTAGGTGTTCTTCATTCTGGTGCTTTGGAAGGAAGCTGGTAGCCTTGATTAATGCAAAGTTTTCATGTTGAAGTATGAAGACAAGTGTTATTGTGGATGAAGTCAAAGCCTTGACTTATTCTAGAATGTTCTTGATGACAGTTGGCGGATGCCATGTGCCATATTTTAATTTGTTGTTTTTGATTCCCTAGATAGACTTTTGAATTGAACTTCTGGGTTCTTGTTTCTATAAAAGGCCATCTTCTCCATTTTTATTTTAAGTTCAGAATTTGTGGATGTGAGAGGAGCATAAACTTTTTAAGTTTTGTTCTTTTTTCCTATTTTTTGAACAATTCGAGCATAAAAATTTGTATGCACATAAACATTAATTGATATAAGAGCTTATTAGATAGCTACCTATCTCAGTATCTTTTGTAGTTGGTTTTGTTAGTTCGGCTAAACAAGACTATATGTTGCACTGTTTAAGGGTACATACATAACCTACTCAGTGTCCATAAATGAAACCCTCTCTTTAAAAGCTTGCACCATTTTATATGTAGCTGCGAAGCAATCTGGTGAAGTATAAATTGGTTTGCTTTGTTTTAATTAATTCTTTGGGGCATCCATGGATAATAATCAGGAGAAACTTCTATTTTTCAATATTTTTTATACTTTTTTTAGAATAGATGTTTAAATATTTTGAAAATGTTCCAAAAATTTAAAATGAATGGAATTTTTTTTTGTTGAAAATATTTTATTTTCCATAAAGTTGTTGAATGGTTAATGCTAAATCTACTTAAGTGATAGCAAATAATTTGTGATATTCATGAAATATTATGTTGAATATTTTGATTTCATGATGTTATTCTATGAATGAAGTGAAATTTTATGTGAAATTTTTATAATTCTTAGCAAAGCTAGAAATAACCATAGTCCCTTTGAGATTAACAACAATATCACATCATTACCCGAGAGTGACCCTAGTCCAACCATGACCTGGTTATCAGAGACTTGGGATTGAACGAAAGCCAATCTTTGTCCTATAAATGTAGAATTTCCCTTTAGGTTGTCTTTGTTCCATATATTTCAAGAAGGATAAGCTCTTCAGGGTCTTGTCTATGAAGAATTTATTCGACCTATTTTCTACAAGTGAAATCATTGTTAGCAGGAACTAGCACTAGAAGGAGGGCCTATTGTTGTTATTTTTAGTTTTGTTAGGGTTTAAACTAGATTTCCATAGAACCACAAGATCTGGGTCTATTGATCCTCGAGTGACTTTAGTCGAGCTTAGTGGTCGAACATCGTCTAGACCTCAAAAGTCTGGAAGTTTAATTGCAAGTCCAAATATTCCAACTGTTGTTACACCACCACCTCCTATAGTGATGGAATTCTTTAATGTGGAGTCACCAATTCAATTTGTTATATACAATGATTTATTGAAAAATCCTTACAAGTTGTGTCCTAAATATTATTTTCACAAAGATGCGAAAGAACATATTAGTATATTCAAGGATACATGCATTAGAGTAAGAATTCAACATGAAGATGTCGTATGTAGGTTGTTCCCATACACCTTAAGTGATGAAGTTTACTAGTGGTATATCAACCTGCCTCATAATTCTATCAAATCATGGCAAGACATGGAAACTCAATTTTTAGCCAAGTTTAGAACACTGACTGATCCTGCTTTGTTATATCATCAATTCACTCAAATCAAGAGGTTCGAAGCTGAACCTATAACCAATTTTAATGATAGATTTCAAAAGGCTTATTCTAGGTTACAAGCACCTTATGTAGTGGATAATTTGTTTTCTATCATAGTTTATTATACAATTGTAGATCCTTTGATTGCTATGTTTGTGAAGCGAAGAGAAAATCCTCCTACTACTTTACCAGAAGCCTATGCCAAAGCCATAAGTGTAAATTTATAAATGAAACATCTTGGAAATGGATCGTCCACGAATGGCAGAAATGGATTGAATATTTACCCTACCCTGAATGCAAATGGAGTCCCTATAGGTCATCCTATGGCTCCTAATTTTTATCCTATAGTGGTCCAGAATGGGACATTTCCTCAAAATAATTTCTTTCAACCAAGAAATAGTTAAGCTTTGGTCCCTCACCCTAGTCTAGCTATTATAGAGCTGCGTCCTAATGGAAATTATTTTTTCTTGCAAACTCAAGAAAATCAAAATGTCAAAATTTCTGAGAAAAATGAAGACATGAAAGAAGTTACAACTCAACTCAAAAGATTAACCACAGAGGTTACACAATTAAGGAATCAAAATTTCTATTCTCACAATAAAATCAGAATTCGCAAAATCGAATGTATAATGCTCCTAGGCCACCTAAACCTTGGAATACATGCCCTAATAATGGGGTAGTATCAACACCTTTAGATAATCCTGATTCAATTGATGAAAAGTCTACATCAAAAGTGAACTTAGCTGACCTTGTGATGAATAATTTTTGTAGAATTCATAGTACAAATGCTCATGCTGAAGTAGATTGTTCACAATTCAAAATTGCTTTAGAAATTTTCCTTGCTACTACACATTACAATGAACATTTTCATTCTCATCCTCCTAAAGGAAATGAATTAGTTCAGGTAGGATATGACTCTGCTCTAGTCTTGGAAATTTATGAATTTTTCAAATCACCTGCTATTATTACAAGTCACACTCATGAATATGAAAGTGATAATTAAACTATGACGTTGGAAACATATACTTTTCCTTATCAGGATGAAAATTAGACTCAAGAAGAAATAGATGAAATACATGTCTTCCAACAATATCAGAAGGGACATAATTACCACACAAGGAATAACATTAATAGTGGAGGTAGATTCAATAGGCCTTTAACAACATCCATCCCACCTAATAACTTTAACACTCCACCTGATGACAAATCAAGTAATAATCCTAGGTTACCCAAGGTAACCTCTCACTACAATTCATCAGATGCTTCAAAAGGTGAAAAGATAGACTCTGCTGATCAAAACAATTTGACTAATTATTTAGCGAAAGAAATTCAGAAGGTAAAGATTATCCTTTCTCTATCAGAATTTCTTAAGACACCTATGATCAAGAAAGCTTTCTTAAACACTTTAGAAGATTTTCCTAAAGAAATCAAATTCAAGGACATTCAAGTGAAAGATAGTTAGGCTAAAGCAAAAGATAAGAACATCGCTCCCATAGCAGACGCACAAGTAGCCTTTTACAAAGGAAAATTAGAGTCCCCGCCATTTTTTCTCACTCTAAGAATATTTGGTAAGAATCTTCATAATTGCTTAGTAGACTCTGGAGTGTCTACTAACGTGATGTCATTATCCATATGTCAGACATTAGGGTTAAACCCTACAAGTTCTTTAAAGAAAGTCACTCAACTTGACAAGATAGAGGTAAATGTAGTAGGAGAGTTGACTAATATTCACATGTAATTGGCTTATGATCCTAGAATCCAATATTATGTTGACATTCAAGTCATGGAGATAACTGATACTTATGGTATGCTTCTAAGTAGAGACTGTTCTAAAACATTGAATGGGTACATGGCTATCGATTTCTCACACATGTGGTTACCATGGAAGCAAATTCTTATCAAATTCAGATTGAAAGAGAACCACACATGAAATACATGATCATAGATTATAATCAGAAAAATAAAGTTCTATATATCGATGTAGAACTAGGATTTTACAAAATACGAAGTTTAGGAGTTAAAATTGAAGAATTTTTCACTTTTCATGCTAAGAAATCTAATGAACTGAATTTTGGAATAGATGTTTTAATTGAATTAGATTGTGATTCTTCTGAAGAAGAGAATGGTCCTTATGATAAATTTTAAAAGAATATTATTGCAAAAGCTCAGGAGAGCAGTAAAAGAAAAATTTCACTAGAAAGTTTGTTGTTGTAGGATTGGTATAGGTTGCATAATGCTACACATTCATAAAATAGTTGTATGATGTGTCTGGAGATAATTCACAGAATTGAGAATCAATACTGTCCAGAACATGATGATGTCAAAAGAATTGAACCAGAAATGTGTAAAGACAAAGATCAAAACATACAGACTGAAAGGATTTACACAATGATATAAAAAAATGTTAAAATATTAGCTACAGATGATCAAGCTTGGATTCTTAAATTTGATGAATTAAAATCAAAACAAGGAATTGGAATAAGAGTCAAAATTATCAACTCGCAAGGTAAATCTTTTCTTGCCACATATTGATTACAATTTCAATGTACTAACAATGTGGTAGAATATGAAGCCCTTATACATGGCTTGATCCTAGCAATCAAGAAGAAAGTTAGAATTCTTAAAGTGTTCAGTGATTCAAAATTGGTAGTTAAATAAGTTTGAAAGCAATATATTTGCCACTACAAGAGATTATCTAATTATCGACATAGAGCATGGGATTTAATTGAAGATTTCAATGCATTCAATACTACTCATATCCCTAGAAGATTCAATTAGAGAGCTGATGCTCTAACTATTGTAGCTAGTACTTTAGAACCTTTAGAGACCTCAAAGCTGAAAAGATTCATAGTTGAACTAGTATAGTTACCTTTGGTTCCTGATAATGTTACTAACTTGCAAGTATTCAAAGATGAACGACACATATTGGAATTCATCACTAATTCTTGTATTTTTGAAGCACAAATAATCGAAAAGATAGATCGCCCTGATGGTGAAATTCAAGATGAAGAATTGACTCAAGCTAGAGATAATAACATTCTGAAAGGAATAATTGAGTCAGAAAGATTGTTTGACATTGACCAGATAGTTAGATAGAAAGATTTACCTCAAAGTGACAAAGGACTATTTGAGTTATACAATTTGCATACTAAAGAAGATCCTAAGAATGTACTCATAGGGAAGGTTTGTACTGAAGAAGAAAAGAGAAATATTTCTCAAGCACTTAAAGATTACTAGAAAGTCATAGCATGGACATATGAAGACTTGAAGACTTATGACACTTCCATCATTACACATACGATACCATTGAAGCCTGATGTGAAACCTTTCCAATAGAAAAAATGTCCAGTAAATGCACTCTTAGAGCCTTTAATTCAAAAGGAAGTTCAAAAATAGTTATCAGCCAAGATAATTTTTCCTATCAAACATTCTACTTGGGTGGAAAATTTAGTCCCTATAAGGAAGTGTTGGCAACACAAGGGCAGACAATCGAGAGGGGGGGTGAATCAGTTGTCATAGAAATTCAAAACTTATTTAACTTATTAACCTTATTCTCAGATCTGATAATTAACCATGGAAGCATAAAACATCAACACAACAAAAACAAACATAACACCAAGATTTTTTATGTGGAAACCCTATTAGGGGAAAAACCACGATGGAGGTCAATCCAACAGATTATACCCTGTTAAAAGTATAATGAAAATGAAATATGAAAAATGTAAATGCATTCAGGCGCACTTCCTAGAGTTCACTACTCAATTACAAAGGAAGACACACTATCTTATAGAAAGATTCAGATTACAACCATCCGAATTTTGAACTAAGAAAATAGCATCTGCTAATTCCTAATTACAGTTCTGGTTAAGCACATAAACACTTCACTCTTCTTCACTCTTCTTCACACTTTGGTCTGCCTTCAAATGATCTTAACAATATTCGTACACAACCTTCGACATCCATTAGCATACAAACTTCAATTCGAATAAAAAAATGCTCTTATATATCCGCAACAAGAAATTTTATCGCTACATGTTGTCCACAAAGAAATAATAAAATGAATACAAACTGTCAGCCGAAATCAATATATAATTTTCAATACGAATCAACCAATGTCAGCCACAACTTAGTGAGGACCCAAAACAATATCTCTAACATCAAAACACTTCAATTAATCACTCCTACTATATCCAAAACACGCTACAAACACCATGTCGGCCAAGAACAAGAAGAACATGAACACGCAAGAGAAAATAGCCAACCATGAGGACAACAATCGATGTGGATGTGCAACAAAGATAGAGCACGATCTATAAACATCCACAAACATTAAAAATCACAAGAGAGGCATCTGCATCAACTAAACTAATTGAAATAACATCATCTTAATTAGGAACTCCAACTGAGGCAACAAAAAAACTGTCAGAATGAAAATCTTCATAGCTCGATCAAATCTTCACACGGATATCTGAAACTCAATGTGGATAAACTAGATATAATCAACAACAAACCCTTTAGTCCACAACATTTGAACATCAACATACAAAACTCACCACCATACTAAACTTTACTTCACTACTGACAACCTACAACTCATTTATTACAATTTTCTCAATATCCTTGACATATACAACTTCAAGTGAATTAATGCTAATAGTGTTGATATCAATGACAACCACATATCAGTATCACAACCAAAATATCCAAAAATCCCCCCCTTTGGCATTGATGGCAACACATGATGTGAAAAACACCATCAACACAACTAACTCTTGACACTTACTCCCCCTTAGGATCTGACTCATTTTCTCCTCAACACTTTCACATGATCTCCCCACAAGGCTCTTCTCCCTAGATAATCACTATTTTTTTCACATGACTCCTCTCCCCCTTTAACATCAATGAAAAAGATCTCTAAGCTCTGAAGAACATATCTAAACTTTTGAACCATCTGACTACTTCGCCTGAGTAGCAGCCACCACAACATCAATCCAAAACAAGATATGACCATGAAATGCACAGACTGATGCAATGAAATGGATCCTTAGTTTTGATTAGGAGGGGTAATCACCCCTAACTTCCCTCTGAGATACTCAAAAGTGTCCTTAGGCAATGACTTGGTAAAGATGTCTGTAATTTTCTCCTTAGTAGGCACATACTCTAGTCTGATTTCCTTTTCACTTACCTTCTCCCTTGAAAAGTGATACTTGATAGATATATGCATGGTCTTTGAATGCAACACCGAATTCTTGGAAATGTTAATAGCACTTAAATTATCATATAATATAGCAATAGGCTCATCATATACAACTTTGATATCCTTCAGCATTTGTTTCATCCATAGGACTTGAGTATAGTTTTTAGCAGCAACAATGTATTTAGCCTATGCAGTAGACAAGGAAATGACATTTTACTTCTTACTTAAACATGAAATTAGTTTCTTTCTCAAGAGAAATGCTCCACCACTAGTAATTTTTCTATCATTCACATCTCTTACCCAATCAGCATCAGTAAAGACACTCAAAGTAATATCATCATCTTTTGGATACCATAGGCCAAGATCAACAGTTCCCTTCAAGTATCTAAAAATTCTCTTCACAGTAGTCACATGAAATTCCTTCAGATTAGCTTGAAGTCTTGCAACAATACATACAACATTCATGATATCAAGCCTAGTTTGAGTTAAATACAACAATCCACCAATCATTGATCTATATCTTGTCTGATTTTCTTTCGAAGAATCATCTTCTATTGTCAACTTGCATCCGGTCACCATGGGTGTACCACCTGGATTTGAGTCTTCCATACCAAACTTCTTCAACAATTCCTTCACATACTCAGACTGAGATATAAAAATCCCTTTATCTAACTGAGTAATTTGCAATCCCAAAAATAATTTCATCTCACCAATCATAGAAATCTCAAATTCATTTTGAATCTCATTAGCAAACTTCATGCACAAACTATCATCTCCTCCAAAAATGATATCATCAACAAAGACTTCAACAATCAAATCTCTATCATCATTCTTGAAATATAGATTACTATCAGCAATACCTTTGTTAAATCCAAGCTTCAACAAATACTTATCCAATCTTTCATACCATGCTTTAGGGTCTTGCTTGAGTCCATACAGTGCTTTCTTCAACTGACACACCATATCTTCTTATCAATCAATTGGAATCCATCTAGTTGTTCAACATAAACTTCTTCCAATTCACCATTTAGAAAAGATGATTTGATATCCATTTGGTAAACTTTGTAGTTCTTGTGAGTAGCATAGGCAAGAAATAATATTATAGCTTCAATTCTAGCAACAAGGGCAAAGGTCTCTTCAAAATCAATTCCTTCCATCTAAGAATATCCTTTACATACCAATCTTGCTTTGTTTCTAACCACTTCACCTTGCTCATTCAGTTTGTTTCTAAAGACCCATTTGGTTCCAATGACATTCTTATCCTTAGGTCTGGGAACAAGAATCCATGTATCATTCTTTTCAATCTATTTTAACTCTTCTTTCATTGCTTCAACCCAAGGCTCATCCTTACATGCTTCATTCACACTAGTAGGCCCAGTCTTTGAAATCAAACAATATTCTTCTACAATTTTTCTCCTAGTCTGGAAACCTTTGTTCTTATCACCTATAATTTGATCTTCTGAATGATTCAATCTTACATACCTCATAGTCTTCTTCGAATTTTCTTCAACTTCAAGCTCTGATCTCTCTTTTTCTCTTTCACTAGTTTCTCCTTTTTCCTCATTCTCCTGATTCACTGGAATGATTTGTAGTTTTTCTTTGCTTTCCTTGGTTTTTATTGTCATCCTGATCATCAGAGTCATATCCACAAGTTCTGCATGATGTACCTAAGTCTTCATCAACCTTAACATTTGCACTTTCAACCATTTTCTTCAATCTTTTATTATAACATCGGTAGACCTTGCTATTAGTAGAATAACCCAGAAAGATACCTTCATCACTCCTAGCATCAAACTTTCCCATGTCTTCATCTCTCTTAATATAACATTTGCTTCAAAATATCTTGAAGTATTTAACAATATGCTTTTGACCAGTCCATAGCTCAAAAGGGGTCTTACTAGTATCACCTTTGATCTGTACCCGATTGAGTGTGTACAAAACAATACTTATAGCTTCTCTCCAATAGATATAAGGGACATTTCCTTCCAACATCATTGTTCTAGAAACATCTTCAATTGTCTTGTTCTTCCTTTCCACAACTCCATTTTGTTGAGGGGTCCGTGGTGTAGATAATTGTATCCTTATTCCATTTTCTTCACAAAAATAATTAAATTCACCAGAAGTGAATTCACCACCTCTATTTGATCTCAGTCATTTAATCTTCAAACCTGTCTCTGTCTCAACCATAGCTTTAAAGATATTGAAATTTTTAAGTGCTTCATATTTCTCCCTTAAGAAAGAAACCCATACCATTCTAGAATAATCATCAATGAGTAACATGAAATACCTATAACTTTGTAAACTTCTGACCTTAGAGGGACCACATAGATTAGTATGTACCAGTTCTAACAATTCATTTGAAAAATGCTTTTTGCTCTGAAATGAAATTCTAGTTTGCTTCCCCAATTGACATTCCTTGCATATTGCATTAGTAGGTTTCACCAACTTAGGTAGATCTCTCACAGCCTTAGTAGAACATATCTTGACAATATTATCAAAGTTAACATGACACATTCTCCTATGCCATAACCAACTTTCATCAACTTGAGCAATTAAACAACTTTTACTAGCAGCACTTAAGTGAAATATATTACCTTTTATTTTTGTACCTGATGCAATTTCATTTCCTGAACTCAATATTTTGCACTTTCCATCCTTGAACTGAAGATTATATCCCTTATCAACCATCTGACCAACACTCAACAAATTTAGCTTCAAGCCTTCCACATACAAAACATCATCAATATTATGTTTACCATCAAGAGAAATGCAACCTCTTCCACGGATCACACTAGCTGTATTATCACCAAATCCCAGAACACCACCATCATACTTTTCCAAGCTTACAAACTTACTTTTGTCTCCTGTCATATGATGTGAACATCCACTGTCAATCACCCATTCATCTTTTTCTTCAACTCGAGTAGCTAGGGTTTTCTCCACATTTGTACAACTAGCAGATTCAGTAGATACATGATTATTTTCCTTGATAGCAATAAATACCCATTCATCATCACTTCTATTTCCTTTATTAGATTCATCATCTGTCACACCTTCATCAACAACATAGTAACACTTCTTCTAAAATCTAGGCTTGTTATGTCTTGGTTTAGGAGCTCTTTCCGGACACCTTGATTCAAAATGACCTATCTTATTGCAAGAAAAGCATTTAAGAGGCAATTTTCCTTCATAGTTACCTTTTCCTCTCGGTACTCTTTTGACAATAAGTGCTTCCAGCTCTTCCATCTCTCTTTCTTCTTCTTCAATTTGTCTCATTTCATCCTCATACTTGAGTGTCTTTCTAGATGAACTCACCTGGATCATATCTCTATCTATCTCTTCTGGAAGTAGTAGCCTTAAATGTAGATTCAACCTTAGGAAGGGCATCACCAAATTTGCTCAACTCAAATGCCATCAATTTACCAACCAACGTATCTCTGGTTATATTTGTTATAGTTTGAAGCTCTTCAATAGCACTAGCTTTGACTTTGTAAGAATCAGGCAGGGATCTAAGCACTTTAGCAACAATCTCAGATTCTTCTATCTTTCCACTAACACATCTTATACCACACACAAGTTCATTCACTCTTTGCATGAAAGTATTAATGTTCTCATCATCACCCATTCTCAACCTTTCATATTTTCCTTTCAAACTCTACAAATTAGCAATCTTCACATTAGCATCACCTTCATACAAGGTTTCCAACTTTTGCTAGATCTCATGAGCAGTCTTCAGATCCATAACATTTGACATCTTAGAATTAGTCAAAGCACTCAACAAGGCTTCCTTAGCCCATATATTATACTCAGAATAAGTACTATTTAGTGGAATAACATACCTATTAATTGTAATGCTCTAGTAGGGTTCACCAATGCATCTCAAATGACACTCCATTCGAGTCCTCCACAAAGAATAATTTGTCCCATCAAATCTTAGATTATCCTTGTAACTTGCCATCCTAGATCACCTTAAGTTGTTAAACTTCTTCCAAGGAACCTGCTCTGATACCAATTGTTGGCAACACAAGGGCAGACAACTGAGAGGGGGGGATGAATCAGTTGTCACAAAAATTAAAAATTATTTAACTTATTAAACTTATTCTCAAATCTGACAATTAACCATGGAAGCATAAACCATCAACACAATAGAAACACACATAACACCAAGAGTTTTTATGTGGAAACCCTGCTAGAGGAAAAAACATGGTGGAGGTCAATCCACAAGATTATACCCTGTTAAAAGTATAATGAAAATGAAATATGGTCAATGCACATGCATCTAGGTGCACTTCCTAGAGCTCACTGCTCAATTACAAAGGAAGACACTATCTTACAGAAAGATTCAGATTACAACCATCCAGATTTTGAACTGAGAAAATAGCATCTACTAATGCCTAATTACAGTTCCAGTTAAGCACATAAACACTTCTTCACTCTTCTTCACTCTTCTTCACACTATGCTCTACCATCGAATGATCTTAAAAATATTCGCACACACACCTTCAACATCAAATGGCATACAAACTTCAATTCAAATAAGCAATCACTCTTATATATCTGCAACAAGAAATTTCATCGCTACAAGTTGGCCAAAAGGAAATAATAAAATGAATACAAACTATCGGCCCAAATCAATAGATAATTTTCAATACGAATCAACCAATGTTGGCCACAACTTAGTGAGGACCCAAAACAACATCTCTAACATGAAAAAACTTCAATTAATCACTCCTCAAAGATGCACAACACGCTACAAACACCATGTCGGCCAAGAACATGAACACGCAAGAGAAAAACACCAACCATGAGCACAATGTTCAATGTAGACATTCAAAAAAGATAGAGCATGATCTAGGAACATACAAAAACATTAAAAATCACAAGAGAGGCATCTGCAACAATTGAACTAACTGAAATAACATCATCTTTAATCTAGAACACCAACTAAGGCAACAAAAAAATTGTCAGAATGAAAATATTCATAGCTTGATCAAATCTTCACGTAGATCTCTAAAAATCGACATGGATAAACTAGATATACTCAGAAACAAACCCTTTAGTCCACAACCTTTGAACATCAATGTACAAAACTCACCACCATATTGAACTTTACTTCACTACTAACAACCTGCAACTCATTTATTACAATTTTCTCAATATCCTCAACATATACAACTTCAAGTGAATTAATGCTAATATTGTTGACATCAATGACAACCACATATTAGTAGCACAACCACAATATCCAACAGGAAGAAGAATGGAGATATACGACTATGTGTAGATTTCTAGAATCTCAACAAGGCATCTAAAAAATACAATTATCCACTACCCTCACTTGAAGAAGTGCTAAAGATAGTTAATGGTTCACAAATGATGTCCATTTTGGACAGATTTTCTAGATATAACTAAGTAATGGTAGTGAGGGAAGATCGGATGAAAATAGCTTTCACCATGAAGTGGGGAAATTTTGCTTACAGAAGGATGTCGTTTGGATTGATAAATATTGGAGCTACATTCCAAAGAGCCATGGATTATACTTTTTGAGAATTGATAGGAAAAGGTATCATTATTTACATGGACAACCTTATAGTATTTTCTAAAGATAGAAGATATCATGTTCGAGATCTCATAGCAATACTACAGAAGTGTGAAACCTATGGAGTTTCATTAAATCCTAAAAAATGTATTTTTCGGGTGACTGAAGGAAAGTTACTAGGACATATCATTTCTAAACATGGTATTTCAATTGACCCAGATAGAGTGAATGCATTACTCAAGTTACATCCCCCAGGAAGTAGAAAAGAATTGAAGTCATATTTTGGTAAGATTAATTTTGTTCAAAAATTTATTACAGGATTTTCCAAAATAGTGAAGCCACTCAATGATATGTTAAAAAAAGATGCCAAAATAGAGTGGATGAATGAAGCTAAGATCGCCTTCAAGACTATAAAGACTGCAATCATAGAAGCATCGGTATTGGTAAGCCCAAACTATGTTAAACCTTTTTATATTTACTCTTTTGCTTCTGGTCACACTTGTGTAACAATATTAACACAGAAAGGAAAAAATAAAGAAGAAAAACCAATTGCTTTTATGAGCACTCCATTCAAAGAAGCGGAATTGAGATACACAAATATTGAGAAACAAGCCTTTGCTTTGGTCAAAGCTGTACACAAGTTTAGACATTACATCCTCAGAAGTATGGTCAAAGCTATTGTTCCAGATTCGACTGTGAAAATGTTGTTAACACAGAGTGAGATAAAAAAAAAGAGAGCTAAATGGGTCACCATTTTACAAGAATATCATTTAGAAATCATACCCATGAGTTTAGTCCGTGGACAAGCTTTGGTTAAATCTATTGCAGAAATAGATTCACAAATCTCAAGTCAACAATACACATTGGATGAAAAGGATCAAGAAGATTGGTATTCAGACATTTGGCATTATTTGGCCAGTCATACTTGCCTTGATCATATGCAAAGGAATCAAAGAAGATCCCTCAAGATAAAATCACAAAGTTACATGATTAAGGGAGGAGCTCTATTCAAAAGAAATCATGAAGGAGTTTATTTAAGATGTTTAAATAGAACAAAAGCTAATAAAGTGAAGCACACCTCATTTTGAGAATAGGTTACTACTAGCCCATGATTTTTAAAGATACCTACGAACATATCAAACGTTGTTATACATGTCAAACAACATCAGATAAAGGAAGATTCAATGATCAACCATTACAGCTGGTGATGGAGATGCATCCCTTTTCACAATAGGGACTAGACTTTATTGGAACCATCAATCCTCCATCTTTTGCTGGTCACAGATTTATATTGATTGCTACAAACTATTGTACCAGATGGATAGAGGCATGCCCTAGCAAGCAATGCACTACAAACGTGGTCATCAAATTCTTGGAAGAAAACATTATCACCAGGTTTGGAATGCCATATGCATTGATATGTGATAATGGACCTACTTTTGCTTCATTGAAATTTTCTAATTGGGCATTTGAATATGGCATAACACTAAAATTTTCATCTAATTATCATCCACAGGGAAATGGATTAGCTGAATCATCAAATAAAAATTTGTTGGATATAATTAGAAAATTGATTGAAAAGAACCCTAGGGAATGGTATTCTTTGTTAAAATTCACCCTTTGGGTAGATTGTACTAGGATGAAAGTTGCATTAGGGAATTCTCCTTATCATTTAGTCTATGGGGTAGATCCTATACTACTAATAAACTCAAAAATCCCTACTTGGCAGTTTACACAAGAATTTATTGGATTAGATTATCAAACAGAAGCCTGATTGTTGCAATTTATGCATTTAGATGAGAAATGTACTCAAGCTATAGATCATTTTGCTAAACATCAATCTGTAGTAAAAAGATGGTTTGATAAACGAGCTAGATTAAAAACTTTCAGAATATCCGATTTGGTCCTGTATTGGAACAAAGCTCATGAACATAAAGGTGAACATGGTAAGTTTGACAAATTATGGATAGGCCCATACTGAATTTCTGAAATCTTGGGTGATAGTACTTATAGATTGAATTCTTTGGCTCGCGAAGATATTCCATTGCATGTGAATGGGCAGTTTCTAAAGCATTATTTCCAGTCATAAGTAAATTTATTTTTGTAAATAGTTTTTTTTTCTTTGGTCATTTGTTTCTTTTGTTTTTTTTTTTTGTTTCTTTTAGGTGTTGTGTTGTTTGAATTTACATTAATTGGAAACCTTTGAAGGTCTACAAGTCAATAGAATGTCAACTCTAGAACTTTAATCTATATTTTGACAGGAAATAGTTTTCCATTTATAAATTGTTTGAGAATTATTCAATTTTATATACTTTGATTAGCATGAATCATTCAGTTGATGTTTAGCTACAAACGAATACATTTAAATCATTCTACTAAAATTTGGGATAACAGTTGTTTGCATTAATTGAAAAATCAAAAGACTACATTTGCTACCACTGTAATTCCCAACCTAATAGCAAGCTTCATTGCTTGCAAGTTGGTAAAAGAGTTATTATTGCAATAAAAAAAGTGAAAAATGAGCTATCATTGCTATATCTACAAAAAAAAAGAGATATCAACTCATTAGTCCATCTATCGAGGCTATGGACTCCTCACCGGAAGTAGAGCTATGTTTGGGGGAATTACAGAGATAACCTTGTCAGGGCTATGGACGCTTGACTGGCAGCAAGGCTCTATCCTTGGTTGGCTTAAAAGGAATTGTCATATTATGTAGATTAATACAAATGGTTTCTATTTCTAAGTTTACTATGGAAAAAATAATCAATTGCACACATGTGAGCTCAATAATACTTAATCTTGCATGCTAACGAAAGTAAGATCTGAATGTGAAATAAGGATCCTATGATTTATAATTAGAATACTAAAGAAAGTTGGAACATTGATGTTTGATCTAGAATTGAATTTCTATTGTTTTGTTTTTTTTGTTGGTTGCTAGTTGTTGTGTGGTCTCACAACATGCCCCATTTTTCCCCTTGGCAAAATGTGGACCCCTTTTTTTTTCCTTTTTTCTTTGCTCTTTTTGCTTTTGTTCGCTTCAGCATTTTTTTGTTGCTCGATTGGTTACTGATTTTCTCTTTCATTTTCATCTGGCTTCTTTGTTGTTATATCCTTTTGCTTCCCAAATTTGGTGTTTCGGTCTACTAACAATGTTTAGTCTGTTACCGAAAACTGAAGTCCCGTAGTCCTGTGTTTGGGCCAAGAGAATTTTTATCTTCATAAGATTCTAGCTCTGCTTGGTATTTCATTGACCAAAGCTGTCAATCTCGATAATTTCCTTTTTATTGGAGTCTTCTATTTTATTGTTTCTTTTTCCTAAAATTCAGGAACCAAAGAGTCTGCTTTGAAATATATCAAATCTATCTTTTAGACTTAGTTTTCAGTCTTTCCTTTCGTTTCGGTTTTCTCTTTCCTTAGAGGGTATTTCTAGGATCCCAATGTTTGTTTGTTCTTTTCAAAAGAAATATCAGAAAGCTTTAATCCCGGTGATCACCAATCAATCACATATCTTTAATGAGATATACCTTACAGAGTGTGGTGCCCCTCCGTCTGTGTTGTCCTTGAGTTGCTTACCGACTCACTGTGAAGTTGGGTTTTGATTGGTATGTTGTTGAATTGATTCAATTTGTTTGATTTGTGTTTTGAGTAGTTATTACATCACATAAAAGATCAACATGGTTAAAGGTATTGTGATAAATAAAATAAAAGTTTTAATACCTTTGAGATGTTGATCAAATAAAATATTATTAACGACTTATCTGATTTAAATAAATTAAAATTTATGATGTAATAAAGAAATATTAAAATAGATATATACTATTATGGTATTTTAGCTATATGAAAGATTAAATTAAATGCAATCCATATTTTAAGGTTCTTTATAACTGAAAATTAATACACGATTCCTATTATAATACTTATCTCCTACGAGATGTCTAAGAAAGTTAGTTTCAATAACATGTTTTATACTTGTTTGATAATATATATATATATATATATATATAGTGCAACCATGTGAACGTAGTAAGTAGGAGTTAAATTCCAAAAGGTAAGGGTGCAACGTGCCCAACATACAGAGGAATTTTTGTCCCCTGGCACCACGTGTAGAGGAAATGCAGGCAAGCGGAGGATGCTGGTAAAGGCTAGGGAGTCTTTTTTTTTTGGTACACCTGCCAGTTTCATTTGTGGAAAAGTGGAAAAAGCCTTTTTAACATCCATTTTTTGGGCATATATTGTTGAAAATAATTTGCAAAATCAAATGAAAAACATATTGCAAAAATAAAAGATTGAAATCACTCACAAAAATAAGAACACAGACTTATTGTGGTTCACCATCAATTTGATGGCTATGTCCACACTCAGGGATTATCTCTTATTTAATTCTCAAATCTGAATAATATTAGATTCAACCAATAGCTTATTAATAAAACAATCTCCAACCAATATTTGGAAAAATCAATTTGAAACATACAACTTCTCAATTGGCCAACACATGCCAATAGAAGTAATTACAAAATGAGAAAGAATTTCGAATTATGAAGGAAACATGCTAATTTGGGCTTCACTTAACCCAACAATCTCCCACTTGAAGACAAAATTGCTGCTCAGAGATATCCCACCGCTACAGAGTTAAAGTTAGAGCTACACAAGTTCGAGAGAAGTTCTATAGAATTTGAACTTCTCCCTCGGAACTACTTTCGTCAACATGTCAGCTGGATTCAACTTTGTGTCAATTTTCTCCACCTGCAGCTTCCCCTCTTTGATACAATGGCGAATGAAGTGATATCATAGCTCTATGTGCTTCGTTCGATTATGAAAAGCCGAATTCTTTGACAAGTGAATAGCACTATTGCTATCACAAAATAGAGTGAAAACTAATTGCTGAAACCATAAATCACCTATCGATCTCTGTAACCATATCATTTCCTTTGCTCCTTCAGAGAGAGGAATATATTCTACTTCCATAGAAGAAAGTGCAACCCTCTGTTGCAACCGAGAAACCCAACTGATCGCTGCCCCAACAAAAGTGAATACATAACCAATGGTAGACCGTCATTTATCTAGATCTCTAGCCATATCTGAATCAACGTAACCTTGTAGATGAATGTCCTTACCACCAAAACATAAACCTCAATTAGATGTACCTTTCAAATACCTGAATATCCAATGGACTGCCTGCCAATGTTGTTAACCCGGATTACTCATAAACCTACTCACAACTGCTACTACTTGAGCAATATCTAGACGAGTACAAGTCATGGCTTATATTAAACTACCAACTGCGGATGAGTATGGGACACGCTTCATGTGTTCTTTTTCTTCTTTTGTTTTAGGACACATAGTTGAGGATAACTTAAAATGATCAACCAAAGGAGTACTCACAGATTTAGCATTCTTCATATTGAATCTATCTAAGATTTTTATAATATATTTTTCTTGAGATAATCTAAGTTCTCTCTTTTTCCTATTCCTGATTATATTCATCCCAAAAATTCTCTTTACTGCCCCTAAATCTTTCATGGCAAATCTCTAAGATAAATGTTGTTTTAACTCATGAACTATCCTCACACTATTGCCAACAACCAACATATCATCAACATAAAGTAATAAAATGACACTCACCATTTGGAAGCTTCTTGTAATAAACACATGGGTCTGAATCACAACGAATAAATTGTTGTTGAATCATGAAGCTGTTAAATTTTAAATACCACTGCCTAGGGGCTTGCTTGAGCCCATACAAACTCTGCTTCAATCTGCAATATAAATGTTCTTGACCCAGTTATGCAAAACCTTCAGGCTGCTCCATGTATAATTCCTCTTCAACAGCTCCATGAAGAAAAGCAGCTTTGACATCTAATTTCTCAAGTTCAAGATCCCAAATGGCTGCCAAGCCTAACATAGCTCGAATAGTGGTCATTCACACAACTAGTGAAAATATTTCATTGAAATAAATGCCTTTTTCCTGAGCAAAACCTTTGACAACTAATCTGGCCCTGCAACGTTGATGACCTCCCTCTTCCTCTTTCACACGATACACCCATTTATTCTTTAGAGGTTTCTGATTTGGCAGAAGATGAACCAAATCCCAAGTGTCATTTGTTCGCAAAGACTCCATTTCTTCATTCATTGCCTCCGTCCATATGACTAAATTTGCATCTTTGCAAGCTTGTTTGAATGTCGTTGGCTCTGCCTCACCACAAAGCAACAATTCATCATCATAGTTATCAGATGAAAATAACTCAAAATCATTATATTTCGTTGGTGGCTTCCTCTTTCGTGTTGATCTCCTCAATTGAGAACCACTATCTGACTACAAATTGCCCTATTGTTTTCTATTTTCTTCATCATACTGTAAATTTCCTCCAATAACCTATTTTTCTACATTCCCCTATTCATTGTTGACAGGTAGATTATTGGCAAACTGCGCATGAATTAGGGGGGCAACATCTATTGAAGGCGGAAAAACATTAATTGGAGGCTGTGAATTGAGGTGGAAAGGCAACAAATCTTTTAGAGTCTGTGAAGACAATTGAGAGGGAAGCAATTTCATTGGAGATGGCTGCGAATCAAGCAAGGAGGATGCTAGAGAGTTTTCAACAGGCAGCACACCATGTGTTAAAGCCTACATGTGAGCTAAAAGAGGCAGCAAATTACTTAATGATGGTTGCACTAAGTTTATTGGTGAAGGTTGTGCCAGGTTTTGGGGAGGGTGCGAAATAGTGTCTAAAGGCTGCTTATTTATCATTGAAGGTAGTGTATTTTCTAAACAAGGCAGTGAATAATTTTGTGAAGACTGCGCAGGACCTAGTATTGGCTACGGTTGAAAGTTAGAAGGCATCGAAGAGTTTGCTAAAGCCTACACACTAGTGTGTAAAGGCTGTGTATTATTGAGATGGGGTGGACTATGCAAAAAAGAAGGTAACGAATTATCCAACAGAGGCAACGTACCAACATTTGAAAGGTGCGTGGAAACAAATGAAGGCTGTGAATTAACAAATGAAGGCAACGATGTGTGTATAGAAGGCACCTCATTTGCAAGAGGTTGTGAATCAAATAATGAGGGCAACGTATGACTTTGTGAAGAATCCAAAGTAATGAGTGGAGGCGTAGTAGTAAGGAGTGGCTGCATTTGGTTTAATGGAGGCTGCGTTAGGCTCTGATTAGGTAGCGATATAACATTTGAAGTCTGTGATAAGGGTAGCGTATTCACTAGAGACTATGAATTAGATAAGGAAGGAATAGAAACAGGGGTGCTAGAAATGATTAAAGGCTGGGAGAATGAAACAAAAGTTTTCTTGACATGACCATTGTCAAATAAATCAACCTCAAAATATTCATCAAAAGATTTGTCCAGAGGCTGCAAACCTGAGAATTTTTTCTCATTGAAGACAACATCCCAATTGCGAATGATATTTTTGGCAATGGGATCCCACAGCCTGAAACTGAATTGATCTTCTCCATAGCCTAGAAAAATGCACCTCTTAGACTTGAAATCAAGTTTTATTCGTTATTCTTTGGGAATATGCACAAACGCTTCACAGCCAAACACCCGCAAATGATGATATGAAATTCTTTTCCCAAGCCATCTCTCCTTAGGAATGTCAAAAGCCAAACAAGATGAAGGGGAACAGTTGATTAAATAAACTACAGTGTTGCAAGCCTCTGCCCAAAATTGTTTTCCCAAACCAGCATTAGAGAGCATACAATGAGCTCTCTCTAAAATTGTCTGATTCAACTATTCAGCTGCTCTGTTTTCTTGAGGGCTGAATGGGACCACCTTGATTCTATGAATGTCGTTGTATGTACATAAATTATCAAACTCCGACAAGCAAAAATCTCTTCCATTATCAATTTTCAGACATTTGATTTTATGCCCTATTTGATTTTTGACAAGAGCCTTGAAAATTTTAAATTTTGAAAAAACTTCTGATTTCTTATTTAACATGTAAATCCAAACTTTTGAGTATAATCATCCAGGAAAGTAACAAAGTAATTTTCCCCTCCAAATGAAGTTACGTCCATAGGACCAAAAATGCCTGAATGAACGAGTTCCAAAGGAGCAGTTTTCTGATCATGGCCTGTCCTCAAGAAGCTGGCCTAACTTTGTTTGCCATAGAGGCAATGTTGGAAAAACTACAAATCCACTGATTGCAAGTTAGGAAGCTGATCTCGTTGAAGCATTACTTCAAGCCCTTTCTTGCTCATGTTACTGAGCTTCTTATGCCAAATTTCTAAATTGTTGTCTATGATTGTCATGGTAGCTCCCACTTCATCATGATATTTTAAAATATAAAGATTACCCAACTTCTTGCCTTTTGCAATCACTAAAACCCCTTTTGTTACTTGCCAATTTTCTAAAGAGAATTTAACATCACACCTAGAAGCAATTAATTGACTGATAGAAATTAAATTTCTTTTCAATAAAGAAACATATCTGACATCCTTTAAAATCTATTGACTCCCATTTTATAAATTTAAAACTATATCACCCTTACCAATAATTTTGCATTCCTTATTGTCACCAAGAAAAACCTTACTGAAAACACCTTCTTTGAAATTTGTAAAAGCTTTCCTACATGAAGTAGCATGGAAAGAAGCTCTAGAATCAAGTACCCAAGAGTCTGCAGTTGTTTCTCTAGCAACCAAAATCAAAACACTGTCATCCTTTTCACCTACAGTGTTTGCTTGATTTTTAATGACTGTGTCTTGTGCCTTCTTATAATTCTAGCAAATTTTCTTTGTGTGGCTTGGCTTGCCACAAAATCAACGGGAACCTGTCCTTCCTCTTGACTGCGATCTATATTTTGACCTCCTTCGATTATTATATTTTTCTCTTTCTTTACTTCTTCCTCTATTACCCGTACTTATAGAGGTTAATGCCTCACCAGTTGAGGGTTCCTAATTTTTTCACTGCATATCTTCACTCAATAAAGTGGTTGCAACATCATTGAATTTCAACTTGCTTTTGGCAGCCACCGAGGTGCTCACTACCATCACAACACCTTCTTACCTATTTGGTAAAGAACATAGTAATAAAATAGCTTTGATCTCATCATCCAAATTTATTCCTACAAAAATTAGGTGGGTAACTAATGTATTAAATTCATTCAAATGATTAGACATAACCCCTCCTTCTCGCATTTTTAAATTATATAGTTTCTTCATAATAAATACCTTGTTGGAGGTAGAAGCCATCTCATACATTGAAGACAATTTGTCCCATAGCTCCTATGTTGTCTTCTCTGTAGAGACATTAAATAAGACATTGCTGGATAGCGACAAGAAAATTGTAGCTCTTGGTTTTTTGTCTAGCTTCTCCCATTCTTCATCTGATAAAGATCCTTTCCCTTTGGCTTTGCCAGCCAATACATTCGAAAGATCTTGCTTGATGAGAAGGGATTCCATCTGCACTTTCCATAGGCCAAAATTTTGTCCTACAAACTTTTCTATTTTCCACTTGTCTACATCTTCCATGGCTGCAGAAGTTCTTCACAATTTCCTACACCAAATTTATCCAACCTACTCTAATACCAATTGTTGAAAATAATTTGCAGAATCAAATGAAAAACATATTGCAAAAATAAAATATTGAAATCACTCACAAAAACAAGAACACAGATTTATCGTGGCTCACCATCAATTTGATGGCTACGTCCACACTCAGGGATTATCTCTTATTTAATTCTCAAGTTCTGAATAATATTACATTCAACGAGCAACTTATTAATAAAACAATCTTCAACCAATATTTAAAAAAATCAATTCGAAACATACAACTTCTAAATTGGCCAACACATGTGAATGAAAGTAATTACAAAATGAAAAAACATTTCGAATTATGAAGGAAACATGCTAATTTGGACTTCACTTAACCCAACATATATGGTAGCCATTGCAAACCATGAGAGGTCATCTCCTTTGGGAATTCTGTCAAAATTCATGGGCGATCTCTATGCTTACTCATTCTGTGTACATGTCCATCAAAGCATGCACAATCTACCTCTAACAAAAAAAATTCTTTTAGCCTATATGTCTCGATGGATGTCCATACCTGGTCTCAAGCTCCCATTTAGGTGCAGGAAGAGACGATGATGGCACAGGCTGAAAGATCTAAATCAGTGCAACACAATTTGGGGAAAAATCACGAGCTCCCATTTTGGCGCAGACAGAGTGGACGTTGGCAAAGGCTGAGGAAACATTTGCTAAGGTAATTGCTCCTCCAAACACTTTCCCTCTGGTATTGCCCTTTCGCTTCTTCAATTTGAAGAGCTGTAGCCTGGAATAAGGTTATGACAGGTTTTAGAGTATGTTTATTAAAATGAAAACTACTACCATGTTCCTAATAATGAGCACATTTAGGTTTTAACATTATTGCATCTCTTACCCTTCGTATTTAGGTATATTTCATATCTTTGCGTCCACGCTTTGCATTTTTATCTACCAGGGTAGTTTCAACTTCAACTGAGTTTTAGAGGTTACAGATATATGTTATTGGATTTTGATTTTGAGTGCAAAGAAAACTGATTTCAACGCCTTCTCTCTAGCAGAGAGGCAAATACAATTTACTGGGAGGATATTAAAATAATTAACCTAAACCATCACTCCTATCCTCCATGGTTTTCCCTAAGTAAAGACATTCAGCTGTCAAGAAATTTAGCCCATCTTTGCTTCTTTTGTTTCTACCTCATTCCGTTCTCTGTAGCTATAGACTTGCGCTGCCCTTGCACGTTAAGAATGAACAAGCAGAAATAAACTCAGTAATGCTTTTAGGGTGCGTCCATTTTCAAAATGGACTTGAAATGATATAAATTTGGATTAATAAAGTCTTCCCTCATCGCCTTTCTACCGGTTACCGCCCAAAGTCAAATTTCAGTTGCACTAAGTAAAATGTCTATGCGTGAACAAAACATAAGTAAATATAATGCCTCTAATGATAGGGCTCTGATAGGTCCATTGTTTAGAGGAGAATGTGAACAAAATCAAAACGGATATAAATATTCACCTACCCATATTCGATGCCCACTACCCTTGAAAATTTGCACATGGATTTGCTTTCAAAAAATGGTGCATATTCATAGTAATGTGGTCTAGAAAGAAAATCGTGGAAGGGGAAAACATGGCCATTTGAAACATGTCATAAAGATATGCCATATGGTAAGGTTGTTTATTTGAGATAATATTAGCAAGAAAAGACAAAATAAAATATCCTTAAATAAAGGAATGCATTGCTTTTTAAATAAACAAATTGAGGAACTTTCAAATAAGTCAAAAAAGAAAGGTAAATTAAAAAGAGGGTTACGTGGATTAAAGACATTAAGAGAAGAGAGTAACAGTATTTATTTAAAATTTAAAGGAAATCAAAACATAAATAATTAGTACTAATAGCACTCTTTTGTTAAAATTTAAAGGAAAATAAAATAAATGAAAGAGAAATTGGTAATTAAATAAATTTTGATGGAGTGATATTTCATTTTGGAGAATATTTGGTGTATGTGTGTGTTTTCCTTATTTGGTGTAACATGTTATGCTGAAGGTCAGCCATCTTGCTGATTCAATTTTGGGTCAAACAACAGTTTAAGATAACCTAAATATATTTTTATAAATCTATACCTGATAAATATATATATATATATAAATGTATGTATTTATATATATTGGGTTGGTGTAAATTGTAAACCATGATTTATAATAAAATAGAAAACAAACAATCTTGGGTTGTGTCGTTTACATCTATACTTCTTTGATCATATAATTGTGTGTTTGTTTAAGTTTACCAAGTTATAAGTTGTGATTTCGAGTTGAGATCTGTATTCCGTTGTAGTACAAGAATATATTCACTTATGTGAATAAATGAGGAAGTATGTAAGTAAAATAGATTTATATATGTAGATTTATTGTCATATTTATTGTCTTTAGAGATGTTAGTTAAGTTATTTCTACTTTTTATAAGATCTATTTATATATGTGTTATATTTTATGATATAAGTAAGAGAAAAGAACAAATATATTCTATATGATATTTATTAGTTATAAAGTTACTTTTGAATATAACTAGTTAATAAGGGGCGACCCTTTGGTGAAATGGTGGGGCTCCTTGCCTATAGAGCCAACAACCAAGGTTCAAACCTTGCAGGGTCACTCTCTACCGCGTCAACAATGGAGTTTGTTGTTTACCCTCGTATTAAGGGGAGGCTCCTTGGTGAATTGGTGGGGCTTCTTGCCTGTAGTGCCAACAACCAAGGCCCAAACCTTAATATTAAATTTTTTGCCAGTATTGGCATGGTGTGATGGTTTATAGGTGGCATTGTTGTTATTGCCACCAAGGTTCAAACCCCGCTGGGGTGGTATTGTTGAATGGTTGTATCCGGTTCATAGCTCCGGTCAAAAGCGTTTACCCCTTGAATAAAAAAAATATAACTAATTAATAAAGTAAAGAAATTAAATTAAATTGAAAATAAATATTAATTATATTTAACTTGAATATATATATATATATATATATATATTTATATTTCTATTAAATAATAATAATAATAATTCTAAGTAAGAGATGCATATCGAAGGACAAGTTAAAGAATTGAATATGAATTCTTTTATTGATGATATATAGTGATTATATGAGTAAATATAGTCCCTTATATAATATTAAATATTTAAGTAATTATCTTTTAAAAGAATTAGTTAGTTAAATCAAGTTTAAGGAAAATATAAAGGGTTATCTTCTAAAAGAATTAGTTAGTTAAGTCAAGTTTAAAGAAATATATAAGGACAATGCAGTTATCATTATGATAAGGATAAGATTAACTTTAAGAAGAGATAAAATAGGCTGCAAATAAAATAAATGATCTTGTATTGGTAAGGTTATTGATTTTGGATTATTGTTAGTAGAGCAATGTAACTAAAACAAATTTATATCCTTGAGGTAGTGAATAGGTTAGTATCGAATAAAGCTAGCAAGTTGTAATTCTTATCAATGATTAGCTTTCAAATATATTCATTATGCATTTCAAATTAATAATATGAATATTATATATATTTATATATTTGTTTTAATAATTAAATACCAAGGATAATAATAAAATATAAACTAATTGAATAGAATGTCTTCAAAGGGATATTTTGAATGCATAGGGAAATTTATGATCAATTCGCTAAATATCAATGGGTATATGTATTTATAACTAGTTATATTTATTCCTTATGATTTCAATTAAAAGAGTAAAAGATTATGCGTGAAGTGCATAGTTAGTGGATTACAAAACATATATTTTAATGGTTTCTATACCGAATTTAAATGTTCTTTTGAGTGAGAAGATAAAAACGTCAATGATGTTTGAATGAAGATATTGCTTGTTGACTTGTAGTGATAGTTTAAACTAAGTGTGATAAGATATGTAATGGGATAGTTAGGAGATGTGTTTATATAACTTAAATTATTTTAATGACCTTTTTTTTTAATTGATGAAGATTAAAATGTAATGGGTTAATTAATACTCTCCTTTTTAAGTGTATTAATTGAATGAATTGATTTGATTGTTGTTCAATGTGGATATGATTCTGTTCTATAGAATAATCATGTTCGTGATGTAAGGATTGCCTGGTTGAATGCTATATTGGTTATTGGGAAATTTATAAATTTTCTTGGATTATATGTTGACTTTGGTTATGGTTGTAAGTAGGAGTCGTTTGTGCCTAATAGTCATTGAGAGGATTTGATCTTGAGTTTGGTTATGATTGAGGAGATTTTATGCAATGAATTTCTTGTAGTCATATTTTGAGATGGTCAGGAGCCTGAAGTGTTTGAATTACCTTAAGTGGAAGTTTGTTGATTTTCGGTGTTTAAGGCTTCTAGAGGCAATGTTGATTTTTGCATTCTTACGCGTGGTACCTCCTTTGTTCTTGATTTTAGTGATATGGAATGGGCTTACGAGATGGTCCTTGCCTCGTATGTTGTGAGATATGTACACTTTGATTTTTATGTGAGTTGAGGTACACCCCTTGCTTGTATTTAGTTTTTTGGTTCCTTAGGGAGAGTGGCTCTTCATGGGGACTGACACACAAAGGGGTTGTTAGGGTAACCCATGGTAGAGTTGTTTAATAAGTGATAACCTAATAAAATTAATTAGTGGGTTTGGGTAGTTAAACACTAAACAAGATTAATTATGAGCCTCACCCATACTGTTAGTGCTTTCACTAGCTAAGGATGGGATGAGAAGACCTGGTTGGTAAGATCATTAACTTGTCCTCACGAAAGGTAAGTGGTCTCGCATGAGTCACCTTATGGAGTGGTCGCCTTGAGATAGGCAGCTTGAATAACCATAGATGGAGGTAGTACCTTGTGATAGGTTTCCTGGCCAATCCATGTAAGGCCATGCAATGACACTCTCCTACAATACCTATTTATTTTCCCTTGTTTGTTTGCCTCTGGGAGTGTTGATTGAATTGTTGATGTTGTTGAGGCAATTGGTTCTTG
Source organism: Sequoia sempervirens (assembly GCA_007258455.2). Classification (NCBI taxonomy): domain Eukaryota; kingdom Viridiplantae; phylum Streptophyta; class Pinopsida; order Cupressales; family Cupressaceae; genus Sequoia; species Sequoia sempervirens. Next base: position 586,581,663 of record VDFB02271358.1, on the reverse strand, counting down.
GTGTTGTTGTTGAAGCCTCCAAGTTCTATCTTTTAGTGTTGCACACATGTCTCTGGCAACTTGATTGATGTTAATGAAAGGTGCCATTGGTATTTATTATTGATTGATGTTGCGACTTTATTTGAAGGATTTGGATCCTATTGTTGTTGGCACCTCTTGTGGTTACTTAATGTTGATCTAAAATATTGGAATTCAATTTTTTGATTGGACTTTTTGTTATTTTGTTGTGGCTATGTGATGGCAATGTTATGGGTTGTTACCTTATGTCGATTTTATCCTTACTATGGATTTTGGCTTGTTTTTGGTTTGTTTGACTATTGTGGTTGATGAATGGGGATATTTCTTGTCAACTCCTAGCACGGGGGGTGGAATTTCAGGTCCAAATGGTCAGGTGGAATGTGCTATGCACCCCATTGGGTTCCCAAGTTGTGTTTGTGATGCGAAAGTGGATATAGAGTTTTCAGAGCTTCACTTGGTTGAATAATACTCTACATTTTGTACCATGTTCATTTATGTAACATTCTTGTATTGATGTATCTTGTCCTCTACACAACAGGATGCATATGTACTCCCGAAGTAATGTAATTTACTCCTAAAGTAATGCAATGTACTCCTGAAACGGTTGTAATGTATTATTTTACCTTTGTAAACCTTATGTGGTAACCATTATCTGATGTGTTGTATCTGTGGAAATATACTCCAAAATTGTCATATTGAACTATTAATAAAATGTTGTATGTATCTTTTTCATCTCTTAGGATAATGGATGGTTGTATGTTATCTTTATGTAATCTTGTTTTGTTCGTCATCATTATGGTTTTAGTTTTAGGATTTTTTGATGTCATCTTATGTACCCCAGAGGATGTAATGGTCATTGTAATTGTATAATTGCTTTATATGTAATATATGTACTTGTTCATCTTATGTATTGTTCTTCTTTCAAAAAAATAAAAATTGTGCAGTGTTTTGTTGTCCTTTGGGGTTCACACGGTGGGGCGTCACATAGAGAATCAACGTGACATCTGATTTCCACGTATAATCACCGTGTCGTCTTTCTTCTCAAATAGCGAGCCAACACACAAATCTAGGTGTTTGTGATTTGGACCATAATTTGTAATGATTGCACCTTTATTCTAGGAATTAATGTGAAATAAAAAGTAATTAATGAAGGTGGCAAACTACCTATGTACTTGGGCACCACCTCAAGCATGCAATTGATTTTACAACACTCCACTTCATGTCATATTGCAAATTTTCTAAGGACATTGAATTAACTAAGTGACATTGGCACGTAAAGAGAGGTAAGTTTCAAGAAACCAAGACACAACTACCAAGGGGTTTGAAGTTGCATTATGAAGAATCACCATTATTAATGAGAACCAGGTATGTTCTGAATAATTGATACTTTGTTAAGTGTTTCTCAAGCTGAAAAATCTTCATAATGGTATTTCCTATTCAAAAATTGAAATGTTGATCATTCTCTGATTTGCTAAATTTAATCGAAAATGAATTGAAATTTTTATGAAACGTAAGTTTTAGTTAAATTTAACCCTAACTCACACAGAAGACACATATTCTAAAAATTGTAGAGCACATTATATACAAAATGAGTACTTTGGACGCAAGGGAAGAAGATGAATTCAAGTATTGCAATTCACAGTTCGTACCCATCAAAGTAGTGGTTACATACACTCATATGGGATGTTCTTTTGACATTGAAATTCATTCATAGCTATTACAGAGAGAATGCTTCTCAATGTACCAAGAATGCTATGGAAAATGGGTTACATTGTGCAAGAGGGTTTCCGCCAACAATGGAAACTCCTGAATTAGTTATGAAATGTATAAATCATTACAACCCAACCAAGAAGATTGTTGAGAAAGAAGGGAGAATTTATGCAGACCTGTCATAGAGAGGAATCATATGCACATTTGGTCTCCCCATTTACACACAGATGTTCAATGTTGACCTAAAGGAAAAAACTAAGACATATCAGAGTGCTAAAGAGCATAATAGAGAAATTATGAGCACCCAATGGTGCCAACAACTAATTACACAACAGACCAAGGTAATTCAGAGGTCTATGTTTAAACAAGAAATGCAAGATATTATAACTTTGTTGTGAAGGGTACCTGGTTTAAGAGATGCAAGCAAATTCAAACCCTGGATGTTCGTGATAATATCCCGCATGATAGAGGGTCCTGCAAAATTGCATTGGGGAAAATTGATAAGTGACACACAACATGAACATATTACTACATTCCCCAAAACTAGATGCTTCTACATGTCATCATATGTTATTTACTTCTGTGCTATGAGAGCTAGTAAACAAGGGTTGAAACAGATTGGTACTTTGGGCACAAAGGTTGGCCAACAGTTTGATATATGCACATCTACCCCAGATCACCGTCCATGGGTATAAAGATGATTACAGGAAGGTTAATTATTTTTTCTCCATGAAATTGGTGAGAACAATGCAAGGTGATAAAACTAAAAGATTATCCCTAGAAGCACAAAGTGCCTTTCAGCCTATGGGAGGCTGGCACATACAACTCCCAACTTACTCCTACATTAGAGTGGAGGGATTTGATGGAAACCCGTTCATGCTGCCCATGTATCCTACAGATAAAATTATTTTATTGGAATTAGTGAGATAGTTAAAACCATCTCAGGCTCTTCATAGCCATGCTCACAAAAAGGCCTCTTTTAAATTTCCCATTACAAGAGGAAATTATAAGTACAGTGCAATTAAAGTAACTTATTTGTGTGAAGAAGAACTGAGGACCTACCATTTTGAAGATTTCCCACTCCAGAGAGTGTATTATGATATTGAAGGAAATATTGCTAAAAATATAGCTTGTTTTTGTGCTCATGTGCCACATTTAGAAGATTATTGGCTTAACTATGAAGATGAGCACACGGTAAGAAGAAGAAAATATGAAAGAATGACTTTAAGATTTGCTCAGATGTTTAAGCTTTATGACATCCTAGACTAGTTGAAAGAATTGATGGCTAGGTATTGAACAAATTTTACAATGATGACAAGATATATGATGAACCCATTCTGGACCCAGGTGTTGATGATGAAGATATGACATCAATTGATGAGTTCACTAGACTAGTCTTAAGGTATAATCAACATTGGATTGATGATTTTTGCAAAGGTTTTAGATAAATAGGAATTGAACCTATCTTCTTAGAAGATAAAAGAAGGGAACAAAGAGACGAGACAACATTTGAAAGTGGAGAGCCTACCAAGAAGAAAAGATAGACTAGTAAGGTGACTCCAGGTATTAGAATTGAAGAAAGAATCCTTGAAACTACAAGACAAGAAGTTCCCGTAAAACCATCTGATAAACAAAAAGATGCAGAGATAGGTAAAGATAAATCAAAAGTGAGACCTAAAGGTGCATCTTCCTCTATAGCTAAACTAAGAACAAGAGTAATTATTGATGAAGGAATAAGAGCAACATAAAATGTTGGTGTATAAACTAGGTCTGCATCTCAAAGGGCTGCAACACTATTTACCTCTCCCCCTTTCGTTAATATGGCTAGTATGAAAAAAACACTGGGAGGGACTCCTCTAGCTTTAGAGGAAATTTTTGAAGAAGATGAAGCTAGAATTAAAGAATAGGTGGAAAAATGGGGTGCCATGTGGGAGAAAGTGAAAGAAAATAAGTCTAAAGATAAACCCATGGTACACCCAGTGATAGAAGAAATTCAGGATACAAGTTCTGACCCCATAAATATTGAAGAAGAAGAGTTTATTCAAGGAATGCTCACCTCAGAGGAAAGAAACCCTAGTGTACTTGAAATGGAAACATGGGAGACTACAGAGTAGGATCCTATTGATGAAAGAATTGTTGAAGATACTCTTGATTCCTAGTCTTCACTTGGGAATGTGCAAAATGTTGATGAACACTCACAGGTCTTTGAAGAATCAGAGAAAGGCCATGCTGAAATTGAAATTGAAACTAAAATTGCAGAAGAAGAAGCTACATAGTTTGCAGGAGATGGAATTGAAAATAAAGAGAATACTGGTGTAGCAGTAAATAAAGAAGATAATGTTCAGAGAGATGAAATAGAAAATTTGGATAGACAGGAAAATATAAGTCTCCAAACAAAGGAGGCAATGTCAAACCATACCAATACCTAATCTATGCCATGTATCATTGAATAAATCCCCATTTCAGAAAATGTGGCAAGTCAAAGACAAGAAATTCCTAAAACAAGTGGCAAACAGGAACAAAGAAATGATATAGAGGTACAACAAGATGATGATACACCTGATTAGTTAATCAGGGAATTAGCTTCTCCAATGGAACTAGAAGTATTACCTTTGAATTTTAATAATTTTATACAAGAAGTAGGTGCTCCTAAACCTAGGCACAGAGCAAAAACAAATCATGTCATACAGAGAAATGCATATGCTAATAGAACTATCTAGATACTAATAAGGACATACATGAAATAAGGCCTAAGAAGTATAAGATAACAAGTATTAACCTTGGACACTCATCGTGGCAGCAAGAGTTAGAGGAAATAAAAGTAAATTTAAATGCTATTGTTGCCAGAGTACATAAATACAAATAGAAGAAAAGAAAATTGAAAGAACGGTTTGCTACCTTGGAACATTTCATTAAGTCGTTAACTTTATCTAGTCAAGAACAAGCTAAACTACCCCAACATTCGGTGCTTATGTCACAAGAGCAAGTAGATGCAATTGCAATAGTTCATCATAAAATGAACATGTTTGAAGAATGGATTGAATACTAGGTAAAGCATGGAGAAGAATTTATTACAGATGCAATTAGAAAGTACAAGGAAGCATACCATCGTTTAGAGAAATTGAAAAGATTTGAAGATGAATGTAGATTTTTCTAGGAGCAAGTCGTCGAAGAAAGGGGACACATTGAAATTCTCATGCAGTTAGATATCCAAGGGTTAATACAGAGTGATGTAATATCAAGACATGAACTTTCATTACCAGGAAAATGGAAGAAACAATTGAAATGGGAAGGTGACATGTTAATAAAATGTATTAAAGGATTTGAAAAGGTCACCATCGAATGCAGAAGATTAATTAGTGAAAATCAAGAATTTATTGAAATACTAGCATGTCAAGGTTTTGATCCCCAAACACTAGGACATGAAGGAAAAAAATCTAAAGCCTTCAAGGAATGGATAGAAAGAATAAATAGAGATCCTGTCCAATTGCTAATGCAGGAGGTTATTGACAAGACAATACAATGCATAAATGTTATAGCCAAGTATAAAGCAGACAAAGCATAGAAAAATGATATCATACCTCGACTAACTAAAGAATATATTAGGCTCAAGCTCACTTAGCGAGCAATACAAAGAATTTCAAAAGAACACATGCATCAAGTATTAAGTGATTTCTGAGAGTATTAGTTGAAGAAAGAAGGAAGAATCCTAGAGCCCGAGTCATAAGTGAAAAGAGAAAGAACCAGATATTAGATACCAAAAATATGAGGAAGTTTAGTTTGTTTCAATTTTGAATTTGTAAGTTGATCCCGTTCCCGGTAGGTGTTCTTCATTCCGGTGCTTTGGAAGGAAGCTGGTAGCCTTGATTAATGCAAAGTGTTCGTGTTGAAGTATGAAGAAAAGTGTTGCTGTGAACAAAGTCAAAGCATTGACTTATTCTAGAATGTTCTTGATGACAGTTAGCAGATGCCACATGCCACATTTTAATTTATTGTTTTTGATTCTCTGGATAGACTTTTGAGTTGAGATTTTGGGGCCTTTTTTCTATAAAAGGCCATCTCCTCACTCTTTTTTTATTTCAAGTTTGAAATTTGTGGATGTCGGAGGAGCATAAACTTTTTAAGTTTTGTTCTTTTTTCCTGTCTTCTGAACCATTTCAGAAACTTTGTATGCACGTAGACATTGATTGATATCAAAGCTTATTAGATAGCTACCTATCTCAATATCTTTTGTAGCTAGTTTTGTTAGTTTGAACGAACAAGATTGTATGTTGTGTCCTTTAAGGGTGCATACAAAACCTACTTGGTGTCCATAAATAAAACCCTCTCTTTAAAAGCTTGCACCATTTTATATGTAGCTGTGAAGCAATTTGGTGAAGTATAAAGCAATTTTCTCTATTTTAATTAATTCTTTGGGGCATCCATGGAGAATAACCGGGAGAAACTTTTATTTTTTAGTATATTTTATACTTTTTTTTAGAATAGATGTTTAAATATTTTGAAAATGTTCAAAAAATTTAAATGAATGGAAGAAATTTTGTTGAAAATATTTTGTTTTCCATAAAGTTGTTGAATGGTTAACGCTAAATCTACTTAAGTGATAGCAAATAATTTGTGATATTCATGAAATATTATGTTGAATCTTTTGATTTCATGATGTTATTCTATGAATGAAGTGGAATTTTATGTGAAATGTTTATAATTCCTAGCAAAGCTAGAAATAACCATAGTCCATTTGAGATTAATAACAATATCACATCATTACTCGAGAGTGACCCTAGTGCAACCATGACCTGTTTATTGTAGACTTGGGATTAAATGAAAGCCAATCTTTGTCTTGTGAATGCAAAATTTCACTTTAGGTTGACTTTGTTCCATATCTTTAAAGAAGGATAGGCTCTTCGCGGTCTTGTCGGTGAAGAATTTATTCGACCTATTTTTTACGAGTGAAATTTTGGTCAACACTAGTGATTTGTGAGATTTTTTTTGTAGATTCTAAATATATTTTTTTCAAAATTTTTGGAATCAGATTGCACTTCTTTTTCCATCTCCTTCGAAAACTAGTTTTTTCAGAAAACAACATTTTTAAGGAGTGACGCTCATTGTATAACGCATAAATTTTTTTCCATGAAGGATAAAATTCTAATTCTTTCAAATTTAGATTTGTAACTTTGATATGTAGTGCTTCAAATTGGTTAGATAGTGTTTTATTGAATATTTTTTCCTTAATCAAGTTTTAGAGTCAAACCAATTACAATTCATGCATAGGTGAACTGTATAACGCGTAACTTTTTTTGTATGTATCGAAATTCAATTTTTTTTTGTTGGATCAAGGACTTCAATATTGAGTGCACTCATATTTTTAAATTTTTTTTTTTGATAATCTGCTATTTTTTTTAGATGTGTAAAACAAAGAACTTCATTTTATGTGAGAAACCTATGTTTAATAAAACTAAAAAACCAATTACATAATAAAACCAAAACATATTAAAATTATAGTCGTTGGATAGCTGGTTTTGAGGACTACCTAATTTCATTTGGGTTTGTGAAATCTCCTCCATTTTCAACCTTAACTTGAGCTTCAAAGGAAAAAAATCTTTTTTTTTTGTGCCAGAGAGTAGGAAGGTGGGAAAAGGGGGGTTCGCTCGAACTAGAGGGATTGAGCAAACCCCCTGGTTCGAGCGAACTCCCTAGGGTTCGAGTGAACCAGGGTTCATTTGAACCTTGGTTTGAGTGAACCCCCTTTCAAAAGGGGTGTTCCTTGTCCTTTTTTGTGGGAATGGTGGGGCATTTTATTAAATGGGTTTGCTCAAACCTAGGTTCTAGTGGACCCTCTTTTGGTTTATTTGAACCAAATAGTTCACTCGAACCCAAAAAATGATTTTTTTTGCCATGGGGCCAATTTTTTCAACTTTTCCTTCCTCACTCCAATTGTAAACCACTTTTGTGGGTTTACCCTTCTCTGTTTTCACCATGATACTTGCTCAAGGTGCCACCAAAGTGGTTTTCACCATTGAATGAATTGATTTCTCTTTAATTTTTTAATTTTTATTTTTTTTTCAAGACTTTTATTCATTTTTTTGTATTTTTCAAGACTTTTTTCCTTGTTTTGTATTTTTTTAGGACTTCAAAAGAGCATAATTTCTAAAATACTCAGGTATAAAACCAATGAATATGCATAATATTGATGGGATCACTAAGCAATTAATCTTCTGGAGTAGATAACTGGTATGCCCCAGATCCATACATAGTAGTGATAACGTATGGACCGAACCAGTTAGGCTCAAAATTACCCTTCTTTTCTCTGTCTTATTGATTGTAAGGATTTTCACAAAGGATGAAATCCCCAATCTCAAATGTATGTGGTTTCACTTTATGGTTATAACTTCGACACATTCGGTGGTGGTATGCTCTGAGATGATTAAAAATAGTTTATCTTTGTTCATCCAACAATTCTAATTCTTGCAAATGAGAAATGTGGTAGTCTTCATCACCAATTTGATTGAGCAAGGAGACCCACAAAGAAGGTAACTTGACCTCGATGGGAAAGATGGCTTCAGATACATAGACAAGGGAATATGAGGTCTAGCACCTATGGGAGTGCAGACACTCGTGCAGTAAGCCCACAAGGAAAGATTTAGTTGAACATGCCAATCTTGACTAGCTTAATTGACCGTCTTTTTAAGAATTTTGAGAATGGTCTTATTAGAGGCCTTAGCCTGGCTGATACCTTGAGGATAGTAAGGTGTGGAAAAATGATGTTGTATATGGAATTTCTCACAAAGTTCACAGACATCCTAATTTTTGAACAGATGACCATTATCTATGATAATAGATAAAGGAACACCATAGTGGTAGATGATATAGGTTAGTATGAAAGTGGCTATTTGTTTTCTAGTGATGTGAGTAAGGGGAACAACTTCAATCCATTTCATGAAATAGTCTATTGCAACAAGAATGAAGTTATGACCATTGGATGAAGGTGGATGGATCTTTCCCATGAGATCGAGTCCCCACTGATAAAAGGGCCATGGTGTAGCAAGAGACTACAATTCCTATGCAAGAGCATGTATCAAGTATGCATGTTTTTGACATTGCTTGCATTTTTTAACAAAATGATAAGCGTCATTTTCCATTGTAGGCCAATAATAACCCATACGCAAGAGTCTCTTGGCTAAGGTAGGACCGCTAGAATGTGCACCACATATACCTTCATGTACTTCTCATAAAGCAGTTTTGACCTCATCATGCTCAAGACATCTGAGTAAAGTACCATCAAGACCTCGATGGTAAAGGGTATTGGCTAAGATTATGCAATGAGAGGCTTGAGAGATAAAGGTTTTACAGGATTTATTGGATAGGTTTGATGGCAAGGTGTTATCCTAGAGATAAGTATAAATATTCCCATACCATTGAGAATTAGGACCAACAATAAGAGAAATCATTTCAAATTTTGGTATATTGTAAGTAGGTTCCAAAAGAGGTTCTACCAAGAACTCATATGAGGTGGCATTGCTTGGCATTTCCATAAGTGAACCAATTGTTTCCATTGCATCAACAGCTTTGTTGCTATCTCGAGGGATTTTCTCAAAGGAAATTGATGTGAAATAGGTCTTGAAATTATCCACCATTCTTTTGTAAGGCGTCAATTTTTCATCTTTTGTTTTATAGTCATCATTAACTTGTCTGATCACTAGTTGAGAGTCACTAAGGACACACAACTCTAGAATTTTCCATTGCACAGCCATACAAAGCCTAGAAAGTAATGCCTCATATTGTGCAATATTGTTGGTACATGGAAAGTGTATCTTATAAGCTTTAGGTATACAATCCCCTTGTTGTGTGACAAAGAGAATGCCAGCACCATAGCCACCTTGTGTGAAGGAGCCATCAAAATATAAAGTCCAAAGATGTTTAGATTCCATGTTGAAGATTGATTCATCATGGAATTTTGTAATAAGAGGATGATTATTTGTCACAAGAGCATCGACGAGTTTATCTACTATAGATTGCCCTTTGATTGATTTTCTTTCTATATGTTGGAGCACCCAGGTGCAACTACACACCGAAAGAAAAATTCACGAGAGAGAAGCAATAGAAGAAACTATTTCACAAGGAGTGAAAATAATGTATTGAGTTGTGAAAAACATAATGTACAAGGTTCCTTAAAAAGGAAAAAAAGGATGACGTGTGAGAAAATTCCTAGTATGGGAAAAAATACCCTAAATAACAAATGCATTACTAACCTAAGTAAACTTAAGAAGGAAAAATATTCATGCTAACACCCCCCCTTAAGTGCAACTTAGGGAAACTAAAAATACAAAATGAGATGCAAAAAATGTAATATGGGTCCCGGCTACACAACCATGTTAGGTACCAATTTACAATGCAAAAAAAAATCTCTCACAACTGAAGAGGAGAAAAACCCCATTGGAAAAAACCCCTCCAAAAGAGAGAAAGAAGGAAGGAGGACTCATCAAGACCTCCCAAGGAAAACTTGATTCACCCCAAGTATTTATCACAACAAAAGATAGTGAGGAGATGCGAAAGGGTTAGTGAAGATGTCTGCAACCTACTGCTCCATAGGAAAATGCTCCAAACTCAGAACACCCTCCTGAATGAGTTGCTGAATGAAGTACATGTGGATCTCAATATGCTTCGTGCACTGACGCTTCATTGGGTTGCAAGAAATATGAATGGAACTCTAATTATCACACCAAAAATTAGTGTGATGATTAGTAGGAAAGTCAAACTCAGCCATCAACTGTCAAAGCCATAGAACCTCCTCTTGAATAGCCAAAACAACACCTCGGTACTCAGCCTTAGTCGATGATAATGCAATAGCAGTTTGGTTCTTGCAAGACCATGCAATTAGACCATAACCAAAACAAAAAAAAAAAACTAGAAGTGGACTTTCGATCATCAACATCACTAGCCCAATCTGAGTCAATGAATCCCACAATCTGAGTAGCACTTGATGTGTAATGAATGCCAAACTATGTAGTTCCCTGAATGTACCATAAGATGCATTTGGCTTCCTTCCAATGACTCTCATGAGGATCTTGAGAGAAATGGGAGACAAGACCAACTACAAAGGAAATATCAGGATGACTATTTTTCAAGTACAAAAGGTTTTCAACCAGCTATTGGTACAAGGTAGCATCCATTGATGGAGTGCTACAATTGGAAGACAACACAACACCTAACTGAAAAGGAGTGGGGGCTAGCTTACGATCAGCCATCCAAAATATTTGAAGTAGATCAAGAGCATACTTCTATTGGAAAATAGAAATACCTATAGAAGACTGATGAATCTAAAGACCAAGGAAGAAATGAAAAAGACCAAGGTCTGTCATATCAAACTGCTCTGTCAAAGCTCTCTGAGTATCCTAAATCATGGAATGAGAACTCTCAATGAGAATGAAGTCATCCACATAGAGAACAAGAATGAGAAGATCCCCCACACCTATGAATGTAAATTATAGGGTCAGAGTGACATCTAGTGAATCCAGAAGCAATCAAAAAATTGTCCATCTTCTCATACCAAACCCAAGGGGCTTGTTTGAGAGCATACAATGAACATTGAAGCCTACAAACAAGTGATGGGTCTTGCGCAAAACCTGGTGGTTGCTCCATATAGATCTCCTCCTGAAGATCACCATGCAGGAATGCACTCTTTACAACCATCTGATACACTAACCAACCCTGAGATGCAACAATAGAAAGTACAAGGTGAATGGAATCCATCTTGGAAACATGAGAAAAGATCAAAGATCTCTGAATAGTCTATTCCCTCAACTTGAGAAAACCTCTTCGCCACTACATGAAATAGAACCATCAACTACAAACTTGGTACAATACACCCACTTGGACCGAACCAAATTTCTTTCCTTAGGAGGAGGAACAAGATCCCAAGTAGGATTCTTCATCAAAGAAGAATACTCCAAAGCCATAGCACTATCCAACTTTGGAACACCTAAAGCATTTGAAAACTTCTGAGGATCAATAGAAACTGCATGACTCAAAATATTAATACCTAAATTATGAGAATGAGTGCAGTGAGAAATGGTGGGATGACTTGTATGTGAACCAACCTCCATAAGAATAGTGTGAGGCCAAAGAGGTTGTGTGGGTGCAAACTTAGGAGAAGATGGAGTTATTTCAACAACAAGATCAATACCATCATCATTAGGAGCATCAACAACAAGATCATCATCATCATCAATAGGAAACAAAACATCCTCTGAAGAAGAACTAGGAAGAAGGGAGGTAGAGGCCTATGATGGAAAATCCTTCGAAATGAAAGACTCATCAAAATGAACATCACGATGAAAATGTACCTCTTTAGTGACGAATATCTGTGTGAATCTTTTGAAGGGAATTCCCTAACTTCTCCACAAATGCAAGGAATTTCATGAAGAAGGGGATAACCTCATCCTTGTACTTCAAAAAGTACACTCAAGTGCGGAAAGAGAAGTCATCAATGAAGGTGAGTATATACTTGGCCCAAAATGAAGGAGTGGGAAATGACATAAGATAACTATGCACCAACTCAAGGGGTGCTAAAGCATGTGTAGCTATACCTTTTGGAAATGGATCTTGATGATGTTTCCTAAGTACACAAACTGAAAAAACCCCATCAAAACAAGAGATCTAAGGTAGTCCAACCACCAAATTCTATGTACTCATTTGCTGGAGATATCTGTAATTCAGGTGCCCAAACCGCTCGTGCCAAAAATTTCTCACAGAATATGCATGAGCAATAAAGGATGATCTTGTGAAGGCTCAAATCCATCAAACTTATACAAGTGGGCTAAATGATCAAGTACTGCAGTAGCAACAACCTTCTTAAGATTCTCTAACTCTCGAATAGTCATATCACTAGGAGAGAACTCAATAATTCTTCCATCACCATGCTGACATATTTGATAAATGGAGAGAAAATTCTGTGAAATATCAGGAACAAGAATAACATCATCAATGCAACTATCTGTTACTTGATTTTCACCTACGGGCTCAATCAGGCAGGGAAATCTATGTTTCAAGTGTTCATGAAGGCCAAATGGGGACATTGTTGTGCAGGATTAAATCATACACCTGATGATATTTCTCAAGGAAGTCTGTTAAAAAGCATGCCTCATTCGGATTTGGCATAAAACTCCTCAAAGAAGAAGTTGCTAAGACCAGTTGAATGTCTTGCCAACTAGCAATGTGTTATACCCATTTGAAATCCTCATGGTCACCAAGACATCTCAGTTGCTGTGAAGTTTTATATCTCTCTCTGCTTGGGATGTCTCGCCGACAGTTGTTCACAAGGGTGGCATCAGGGGGAATGATTTGCTTTGGGATGATGTCTCTCCGATTGCATAAAGTCCCACTGAAGGATGGTGCCTTCGGTAAAATATTTTGAGTTCGACGTGATGTCTTGTCGACAAGTGATGGTCTCAGCAAAAGAAGGGTTGCTTAGAGAGAAGTATTTCTGACTCACCGGAGTCTCGTTGAAAGGTGGGGGCTTCACTGTAAGGTCTCATTGATAGGGTGAGGTCTCGCTGAAATGGAATGGTGGTCCCGAAATGAGCTCTCACTGAAACGGGGTGGCTTTGACGAAAGGTCCTGCCGATAGATGAAAGTCTCACTGATAGTTGTTTAGAAGGCCGTCAATGGGGAGAAAGATTTACATTCACCATAAGGTCTAGCCGAATGGTCAAAGTCTCAGTGAAGGGGGTTTGCTTCGAGGAGATGTCTCGCCGACTCGATAATGTCACACCTACATTTTTTCATGAGGGGATATCGATATCACTCCTACCACTCACCGTGATGTCTGGTCGACTCGTTGGAGTCTCACTGAAGGATTCTCCCTTTGGTGTAATTTTTTGAGCTTGATGAAAGGTCTGGCCGACAGGGCGAGGTCTCGCCGAAAGAAGTTGCACTTGCTGATAGAAGGCTTGGTCGATGTAATGTCTCACCGACCGAAGGTGTTCTTGCCGAAAGGATGTGGCTTCAGGGTAATGTCTTGCCGACTGTTGGTGGTCTCGCTAAAGCAGAATGAGTTCGATGAGAGGTCTTCCCAACTAGAGGGGAGTCTTGCCAAAATGAAAGGTTTGATCTCGGGGAGAAAGATGAAGGGCTCACTGTAACGTCTTGCCGAGCCGATGAAGTCTTGTTGATGGTCTAGTTGAAGTGCTATCTACTATCAAGTTCTTTTAGCAAGACCTCTTGCCGAAAGCGATATATCTTTGCCGATAGTCTAGGCGATGAAAAAGGAGATATCAGTATAACTCTTGTAGCTCTCTATGAGGTCTCACCGATAGTGGTAAGTTATGCCGATAACTGCTATGGAGAATTGTGGCATTGGGGAGACATGGCTAGTGTCTCATCAACATATGTGTCTGTAGGAATAAACTTTGACCATATGGCAATCCCATGTGGCATTTGTTCAACCAATCAGAAGAAGTTATAGGCGAACCATTGGCAGCTTGACCGATGCCAAGAAGATCAACATAATGTAAACAACATGGAATTACTCTAAGATCAAAAGCGATGGAGCAACTCTATGAAGCAATGGTGTGGAGATCTAATAGGGGAGGTCTGATGCTACTTCTCAAAGACGGTCAACTTGCAAAAAGATCTTGAGCAGGAAGAGGGCAGAAAGGAAAAACCTCAAGTCACAAAGATAGCTGTGGTGTCTGCTAGCGAGCGGTAGATTGACATTTATGATTATCTGAACAACCACATTCAAGGTGGCTCTGATGGAAGTTCGAGGGTGGACATGGAGGCTAGAGGTCAATGTGATTATTCAAAAAGATCTTGAGGCCATTCCTGGGGCGATCCTTCATTGACATGGACAACGGGGATACACATTTAATGTAGAAGTAACTCGATTCAAAAGATCTAGGGGCGGATCTTTCTGGAGGTGGATATTTTTTGTAAGCCCTAGGGCAGGGGCCGACACTTTTTGTATATATGACATTTTTCCTCTTTGAAAGGGTGTTCTAGATGGTGCAGCTTTGGATATAGTGACTTTTACAATCCTTTGGCATAGTTCTTGCATCCTTTTAAAACTCATGGAGATATGGAATATAGTTTACCTTGAGTGTTCTCTGGTTTTGATTCCTTACCATCTTGTTCTTACAGTTGGCGTATGTTTTATGATTGATCAAGCTATCTTGTAAGCACTTTAGTTTCATTTTAGTTTTGTCTCATGCCTTATACCCTTTTCTGTAATTAGCATGTTCATTCAGGTTGCTGATTGTGTCAGTTAAATATAATCACTTGCTCAGTGTGAATTTTTTCTTCCTTCTGCAAGTTAAAGTATTTGATCTTTCAGAGAAAATTGCATGAACATTACAGTAACAAGTTATGTAAATTGAATTTCTGTTGAATTTCATTGTCTCCCTTTATGTTTGGTGTATCACTTCTTTTCACTTTTACAGTTTTAATCATTTTAGCACTCTTTCTCCCTTTTCCTTTAAAAAGAATCAGTAGAATAGTGACACCATAGGAAGCCGACCTTCTCTGGAGGTTGACCTTTGCTTACAAGTAACCCACAACTTTAGAGATCTTCCCATGTTACACTGAGGTGTTGAACATCAGGTTGAACAGGGTGCAAATTCATGTGTTAACAGTTTCTGGCACGCCCGGTGGGACAAGTTCCACATTATATTGTTGGTTTGGTATGCAACTAACAAGTTTCAAACTTTGTAGAAGTTATTTTAGCATACTTGGTGACTCTAGAAAGAGAAAGAACTTCAAAATTAGTGCTTTTATAGTTTATGAGAAGAGTTCAGACAAGGAGCAACTCAGTTCCTTTGGAATATTTGTAGCTGTCACCACCCAGAAGACAAGGCAGGGTAACAGAAAGGACATGGACAACATTTATCTATTCTAGAAGAACTAAATCTACTCCTTCATCTGTGAGATATTATATTGCTCTCCCATTTTTGTTTCACCTAGAGTGCAAGTAAAGCCACCTTAGCCACCTTGAATGGCTGCTCCTAGAAATCAGCCTTTTGTGCCATTTAATGGAGGTAGTCCGTTAAATCTGTTATAGCACAATGACATTCCAATGGCAGCTTTAAAAAGCTTATCAATTTTCACTAGGGAAGATCAAACTACCCCGATTGAACATATACGAGATGTTGCTTCCTTATGTGGTGTGCACCATATCACACAAGAAGATGTAGCTGTAAGACTACTTGCAACATCATTCAAAGGAAGAGCATTACAGTAGTTCAGAAGTCTTGGAGTAGGTTTAGTTGCCACCTAGGATGAGTTGGGTGACAAATTACACAGGTATTTTTAGGACAGGTCTAATAATCTATCTTTGTTGAAGCAATTAACTACGCTTAAGAGGGCTCCTCAGGAGCAAATGAATGATTTCAATTTCAGATTTCAAAGAACATGGGATAGAATCCCTGCAACAGTGAGACCACCTCGAGAATATACAATTTTGTACTTTTTGAAGGCCCTTAACAACAATATAGCCATTATGATACAATCAATGGGGGGTGTTTCCCTTCTAGATGCATTTGAAGTAGCAATCAGAGCTGAAAACAACCTAATACAAGCTAGTAAACTTGCTCCTAGGCCACCAATGCCTATATTTCCAGATATTTGTTTGAATATCCCTTTGCAGATACCACCTTTTGCACCTTTGCCACCTATTCCAGCAGCATCAACCGTTGTTCTAGCTGCTATAACACAAGAAACTGTTGTTTCAAGATCTTTAAATGAGTTACAGGAGATCAAAAGTTTATTACAGACTTTGGTAATAAGCTTGTGAGCTTGGAAAAACAACAATCATATAACATGCCTTATCAACAGCAGAATTTAGGTCACCAACAACAATATCAAGGTAATACATAGGCTTATCAAGGCAACTACCAGGGCCCAAGATAGAGTGTAAATACTAGACCTTTTCAGGCTTATGCTCCAACACCTGTTAGTGCAGTTAAGGATCTTGTCTCTATTTAAAACAACTTAGCAAAAAATTATGAGTGGTGTTACCCTTGCAACCAATCTCACAATCAAGCCACTTGCTCAAATGGACTCATTAATTAGGCACTTATGGTACATAATGCATCAATTTCACAGCAGGATGCACTCCATGATGCATCTCCACAACACCAAGATCAACTTACCAATGATACTACCCTACTTAACTGGCAAGGTGAAGAATTTTGTGGATTGAGTGTAGATAATTCTTTGGTTGCAGCTAACATAAGGGAAAAGAAAAGAGCTTTTGAGCTTGATCAAGCAACTGATAAAGGAAAAGTAACAGCTACAGAATCATCTAAATCTCAATTGACTCATGTTTTGTAAACAAATTAGCAACTCCTAGTCAAGAAGCAGCCACACTTACAAGCTGATCATGCTGGCGTAAAGGTACATCATAAAGTAAACCTAGCTGTACCATATAATATTATTGATAGTATGAAAAAGATGAATGTAACGATGTCTATGTGGGATTCATTAGCTATCATAGGTCAAACAGATATGTTATATTTAGCCTTATCAAGTTTGAAAATTTTTGGTGAGTTTGGGTCTCCAATGGGCCAAGTTAGAACTGTGTTGACAAATAATCCTCAAGAAAATGATAAACCTCCCAGTAAAGAGGTAGGAAAAGAAGTCAAACCACCTCCATTTTATGTGTCTGTAATCATAGGTGATAAGTTAGTTCATAACTATATGGTAGATAGTGGAGCTAGTAGCTTTGTAATGCCAAAGAAAATTGCTGATAAAATTGGACTAAAGTATCAGCCTTTATAGAAATGAGTGATTCAATTGGATGGTACCTCTGTTAATACATTGGGTGTTATTAAAGGCTTGAGTCTTACCCTTCATTCTTGTATGAACTTTTCAATTCCTCAGGACATATGCATTGTAGACCTCCCACCTTTCTTTTCTTTGTGTCTCTCAAGAGACTTTACAGCTAAAATAGGAGGTTATGTGTCAGCTGACTGGTCACATATGTTGTTTAAACTAGATATGGAACCAAAGTTACCATTAAATCTAAAAATTTGGCTAAAGATCACATTGAGCCATATAACCCAAATACTATCAATGTTGATCCTACCACTGCAGACACAAATTGTGTCATTTTTACTGACAATGAGTTGGCTACCACTCAAGAACTTCAAGTAGAAGTTGTTCCTGATGTGTTGGTACATGAATGGGCAACTAGAAATGTGTTGGACAGTCCTGAAGACCGTATTTAAGATGCTAATATGGGTAATTATGTGATGCTTGAACCTGATGTAGAGGTTCCAAACCCTGAAAAGGGTACAGATCAGTTGTTGCAACAACAAAGTAAACTCTGGGAAATGCTTTTTGATGGTTCCAGAAGCAAGAATGGAGCAGGTGGAGGTGCAATGCTGGTTTCTCCACAGGGTGATAAGTATTTTTTAGCCTTTTGTTTTGCTTTTGCATGTTCTAACAACAGTGTTGAGTATGAAGGACTCATTCAAGGCCTTAAGTGGGCAAGGAAAAGAGGAATTGATTGTTTGAAAGTCTATGGAGATAGTGAATTGATAGTTAATCAGGTTAGAGGGCTGAATGTTGCCAAGAATGATGCTTTGAAGTCTTACAGAAATAGAGTATGGAATATAATTGAAGAATTTAATGCCTTCAATTTGATTTTTATTCCATGAAATCAAAATAAGCATGCTAATAGACTTGCAACAATTGGAGCACAGTTTGATATCCCAAGTGATATTAAAAAAGAAAAAATACAATAGTGTGTTAAGGTGGTTATTAGGGCACAAATTCCTGATAACAACATTAACTAGCAGGTATTTGAAAGCGATGGATAGGTTTTAACCTTTCTTCTCCAAGAAGATCAATTTTTTGTAGTGAACCAAGAAAAGATCAAACAACAGTATGATGATCAAGTGATACAACTGAAGACAAATAAACTTCCCAAAGGGTTGGTTACCTTGGAATCCATATTCAATTATGATGATTAGCTTAAGAAGAACAAAGTCGGCATTCAAGTGAAAGAAGATCATTATGAAGAAGTGGAAATCTTTAAAGGTAAGCTTCTCAAATTAGGAAAAATCTATTCAGTTGAAGATAAGAGAGCTTTCATTGTTTTATGCAGAGAGTATCATGATATTTTTGCTTGGCAATATTTTGATTTAAGAGGGTTTGATCCTCATATTGCACAACATACAATTGAGTTAGAACCTGGTGCCAAGCTTGTTAGACAAAAACAAAGACCATTGAACCCCAAGCTTGAACCTTTAATGATCAAAGAGCTGACCAAGTTAGTTGAGGGGGGTATCGTATTTCCAATTAAACACACATCCTGGATTTCTAACCTTGTTCCGGTTAGAAAAAAGAATGGTGAGGTAAGACTATGTGTAGATTTTAGAGACCTTAACAGAGTGTCTCTGAAAGATCATTATCCCTTACCGTCTATGGAACAAATTCTCCAAGCTGTTGCTAGTTCAGAGAGATTCTCTCTTCTGGATGGATATTCTAGTTATAACCAGATTCTAGTAAAAAAGGAGGATCGGTATAAAACAACATTTACAACAAAATGGGGCACTATGGCTTACAAGAGAATTCCTTTTGGTTTATCTAACACTGGTGCCACCTTTCAGCATGCCATGGATATGGCATTCCAAAATTTAATTCAGAAACTTCTGCTAGTTTACTGAGATGACATAATTGTATATTCAAAAAATGCAGATGATCACTTGTCACATTTCAAGCAAGTTTTTGAAAATGTAGAGAATATGGAATATCTCTCAATTTGATAAAGAGTATTTTTGCAGTTCATGAAGGTAAACTGTTAGGCCACATAGTATCAAAATATGGAGTTACCATTGATCCTAAAAGAGTCAAAGCTATAATTGAACTGCCATTACCCAATCACAAGAAAGGATTGCAAAGCTTTTTAGGGAGAATTAACTTTTTAAGAAGATTCATTCCTGATGTTGCAAATTTACTACAACCCTTGACTGCCATGCTTAAAAAGAATGCAGTTTTCAGTTGGACTAGAGAAGTAAAAAAAAGTTTTGAAGGAATCAAGGAAGCTTTAGCATCAGCTCCAACACTGGTAAATCCAAATTTCTCTAAAGACTTCTTCTTATATGCTTTTGGCAGCATTAGTTCAATTTTTGCTATGCTAGTTCAGAAAAACAGTGATAATTTAGAGCAGCCAATAGCTTTCTTTAGTCGAGGACTTGCTGATTATGAATTGAAATATACATTTGTTGAGAGACATGTTCTCACGGTGATTAGAAGCCTAAGGAAGTTTAAACCTCTATTTTCAAACAATAAAATTCATATTTTGGTTTCACACTCAAGTGTGAAAGAATTTTTGTTGAACAAAGATCTGAGTGAGAAAAGAGTAGGGTGGATCACAAAAGTAATGGAATTTAATGTTGACATCAACATCAAAAAACTTGTCAGGGGTAGAGGAATTTGTGAGCAACTTGCCTCAACCCCTGAAAATGTATAGAAATCATAAATTGGTGCTGTTTTAGCTAATACTGATCAGCCTCAAAATGTTCAAGGTGTTGCACCTGCATTAACAACAAGTTGAGTTCAAGAAATGACCCACTTACTTCATACTGGTGAATTTCCACTAGGTCTAGACAGAGCAAAATGAAGATACTTTAGATTGCAATCAATTCCTTATGTCCTCATTGATAATATTCTTCTCAGGAAAGATCTAAATGGTGTTTTACTAAGGTGCATTGATGCTGATCAAACAGGAAAGGTACTTCATGAGTTTCATGATGGAGTTTTAGGAGGTCATTTTGCTCCAAGGACAACTACTTGGAAAATTATGAGAGCTGGTTACTACTGGCCCAACTTGTTTAAAGATACATATGCATGGTCAAGGAAGTGTATTAAATGTGCTTTATTTGCAGGAAAGGAAAAGCTATCGGCTATGCCTTTACATCCAATTTAGGTAGAGCATCCCTTCATGAGATGGGGCATTGACTTTATTGGTCCAATTAATCCACCATCTAGTGCTGGTCACAAGTGGGTGCTTACTGCTATAGACTATTTCACACAATGGACAGAGGCAACAACTTTGAAATAAGCAAATGAATCTTCAGTTTTGAGTTTTTATGAAGATATAATCACTAGATTTGGAGTTCCTTACTCCATCATTTCAGATAATGCTCTTGCATTTGTTGGATTAAGAGTCACAAATTGGGCTATTAAACATGGAATTCATTTGAATACTTCCTCCAATTATTACCCATAGGGTAATGGATTAGCTGAAAGTATAAATAAAAACCTGATCAAAATCATTAAGAGGACTATGGAAGAGAATCAAAGAATTTGGCATACCACATTGAAATCTGCACTTTGGGCAAATAGAATAACCCCCAAGAGATCAGTTGGTAATTTTCCATACGTACTCATTTATGGTAAAGAGGCTAGATTACCTCTATCTGTAGATTTTTTAGCTCTAGACATTGTTCACCAGTTGGAGATGTATGAAAAATAGGACCCAATGTCCGTGAGATATGTAGAACTCATGGAGCTCGAAGAATCAAGAGATAAAGCAATGAAAACTTTGGAGTATCATCAACTCCAAATGAAGAAAACATTTGATAAGAAAGCTACAGCCAAAGTTTTCAAGGAAGGTGATATTTTTCTCAAGTGGGATGTGCTAAAGAGTGATCCAAGCAAACATACAAAATTTGACCATTTCTGGGCAAGCCCTTTTGTTGTTACTGAATGCAAGGAGTATAATGCATTCCAATTATCCAACATGGATGGAGAAAAGTTACCAATCCCAGTTAATGGGATTCACCTCAAACGTTGTTTTGAGGTATGATTTATCATTGTACACATTAGGTTAGGTTTTATGCTTTCAATAAGTGCTTCTACACTTTAGTTTAGTTGTTGTTTCATTCCCTAAGTGTTGTTCCAGCACAATAAATAGTTTCACTTCGGTAGTTTCCTATTTTCATAAATATCTAAGTGATCTGGTTCTTGAGTTACAAATGCATTTGAGCCATGTACAAAGCTAATGTTTTAAGTTAACCTCTAAGTTATCAAGTGACTCCATGCCCAATGGACAAGTCTAGGCTACTGGTTTGCATGTTTAGCAGGAAAACATCTAGCTGAGGTCTCCAGAAATGTTACTTGATTTTCACCTATGAGCTCAATCAGTAGGGAAATCTATGTTTCAAGTGTTCATGAAGGCCAAATGGGGACATTGTCATGCAGGATTAAATCATACACCTGATGATATTTCTCAAGGAAGTCTGTTAGAAAGCATGCCTCATTATGATCTGGCATAAAACTCCTCAAAGAAGAAGTCGCTGAGACTAGCTAAATGTCTTGCCGACTAGCAGTGTGTTGTACCCATTTGAAATCCTCATGGTTGCCAAGACATCTTGGTCACTGTAACGTTTTATATCTCTCTCCGCTTGGGATGTCTCACCTACAGTTGTTCACAAGGGTGGTGTCGGGGGGAATGATTTTCTTCGGGATGATGTCTCTCTAACTGCATAAAGTCCCACCGAAGGATGGTGCCTTCGGTAAAATATTTTGAGTTCAGCGTGATGTCTTGCCGACAAGTGATGGTCTCAGCAAAAGAAGGGTTGCTTAGAGAGAAGTCTTCCCAACTCACTGGAGTCTCGTTGAAAGGTGGGGGCTTCATTGTAAGGTCTCATCGATGGGTTCAGGTCTCGCCGAAATGGAATGGTGGTCCCGGAATGAGCTCTCGCTGAAATGAGGTGGCTTCGACGAAAGGTCCTGCCAAAAGACAAAAGTCTTGCCAACTGTTGTTCAAAAGGCCGTCAGTGGGGAGAAAGATTTGCATTTTCCATAAGGTCTAGCTGAATGGTCGAAGTCTTAGCAAAGGGGGTTTGCTTTGGGGAGATGTCTCGCCAACCCGATAATGTCACACCAAATTTTGTTCACGAGGGGATATCGATATGACTCCTGCTGCTCACCGTGATGTCTGGCTGACTCATTGGAGTCTCACTGAAGGATTCTCCCTTTAGTGTAATATTTTGAGCTAGATGAAAGGTTTGGCTAATAGGACAAGGACTCGCCGAAAGAAGTTGCACTCACTGACAGAAGGCTCATTCGGTGTAATGTCTCACCAACCGAAGGTGGTCTTGGCGAAAGGATGTGGCTTTAGGGAAATGTCCTGTTGACTACTAGTGGTCTCGCCGAAGTGGAATGAGTTCGATGAGAGGTCTTCCTGACTAGAGGGGAGTCTTTCTGAAAGGAAAGGTTTGATCTCAGAGAGAAAGATGAAGGGCTTGCTATAACATCTTGCCGACCCGATGAAGTCTTTCCGATGGTCTGGTTGAAGTGTTATCTACTGTCAAGTGATTTTGGCAAGACCTCTTTCCAAAAGTGATATATCTTGCTGATAGTCTGGGTGATGACAAAGGTGATATCAGTAGAACTCTTGTAGCTCACTATGAGGTCTCGCCGATAGTGGTAAGTTATGACAATAACTGCTATGGAGCATTGTGGCATCGATGAGACACAACTAGTGTCTCATCGACATGCGAGTCTATAGGAATAACCTTTGACCATCTGGCGATCCCATGTGGCATTTGTTCAACCAATCAGAGGAAGTTACAAGAGAACCATTGGCAACTTGACCGGTGCCAAGAAGATCAACGGAATGTAAACAACATTGACTTACTCTGAGATCAAAAGTGATGGAGCAGCTCTGTGAAGCAATGGTGTGGAGATCTAACAGGGGAGATCCGATGCTTTTTCTCGAAGACGGTCAACTTACAGAAAGATTTTAAGTAGGAAAAAGGTAGAAAGGAAAAACCTCAAGTCATGAAGATAGGTATGGTGTCTGCTAGCGAGTGATAGATTGACATTTACGATTATCTGAACAACCACATTCAAGGCGGCTCTAATGGAAGTTCGAGGGTGGACATGGAGGCCAGAGGTCAATGTGATTATTCAAAAATATTTTGAGGCAATTCCTAGAGTGATCCTTCATTGACATGGAGAACAAGGATACACATTTAATGTAGAAGTAACTCGATTCAAATGATCTAGGGGCAGATCTTTCTGGAGGCAGATATTTTTTGTAAGCCCTAGGGCAGGGGCCGACACTTTTTGTATATATGGAATTTTTACCTCTTTGAAAGGGAGCTCTAGATGATGCAGCTTTGGATATAGTGACTTTTACAAGCCTTTGGCATAGTTCTTGCATCCTTTTGTAACTCATGGAGATATGAAATATAGTTTACCTTGAGTGTTCTCTAGTTTTGATTCCTTACCATCTTGTTCTTATAGTTGGCATATGTTTTATGATTGATCAAGCTATCTTGTAAGCACTTTAGTTTCATTTTAGTTTTGTCTCATGCCTTATACCCTTTTCTATAATTAGCATGTTCATTTAGGTTGCTGATTGTGTTAGTTAAATATAATCACTTGATTAGTGTGAAGTTTTTCTTCCTTCTACAAGTTAAAGTATTTGATCTTTCAGAGAAAATTGCATGAACATTATAGTAACAAGTTGTGTAAATTGAATTTCTATTGGATTTCATTGTCTCCCTTTAAGTTTGGTGTATCACTTCTTTTCACTTTTACAGTTTTATTCATTTTAGCACTCTTTCTCCCTTTTCCTTTAAAAAGAATTAGTAGAATAGTGACACCATAGGAATCCAGCCTTCTCCGGAGGTTGACCTTTGCTTACAAGTAACCCACAACTTTAGAGGTCTTCCCATGTTACACTAAGGTGTTGAACATCAGGTTCAACAGGGTGCAAATTGAAGTGTTAACACTATCGTACATCCGAACTGAGCTTATCCCTAAAATAGGAACCTGAGAGGAGTCTCTAACTGCAATGTGAGTAGTATGACTATCAAAGAGAGAATAAAAAATATTTGTATCATGATTCATGTGATGTTAGGCACCAAAATCAAGAATCCAACTATCATGGGTAGAGGACAAACCTCTTGCTGCAAGGGCTTGGCCTTTTATCAACGAAGAATAATTCAGCATAAAAATGTTGTGCTTATTCATAGCTTCTTCTAATGCTACAAGCCTCACAAAACAATGTGCATCATTATGCCCTGACTTTCCTCAAAAGGAACAATTTTCCTTCTTCTTAGAATTGGAAGATGATTCTCCTAAGTTAGAAGAAGGAGGAGGTGCAGGCTTGTGATCATTCCTCTCCTTAAGTTTGGAGGGATTCTCACCACCTTGAGGAGAATTTGTCTTAGGCTTCTTATTCTTCTTACCTTTTCCCTTGCAAGATTGAGCCATCAAGGCATGACTCTTAGGAAGAGCATCCATCTGGATCAACTTGTCTTGCTCCCTAGCTAGTCAATCACAAAACACCTCAAAGGAAGGAATCTTATGGTCATCTCCCATGACATCCATAGTAGAATAAAAAGTGGAGGGAAACACTAGAAAAGGACCTATCAATTTTGACAACATTAGGAAGATACATTCATCATCATTTTTGTCATGACCACACCCTTTCAATTGTGACAAGATCAATTTGAATTGTGCAGGGAAATCCTGAATAGTGGGAAAGGCATCTAGAGAGAGAGAGGTGAGATCGACTTCAAGTTGCAAGATTTTGAACTAGTTTACTTTCCCATACAACTCATAAATCTTATCCCATACTTCTTTAGGCATCTTACATTCAACAATGTGAAACAACAAATTATCAAACACATGGAGACCAATGAGTCCTCTAACCTCATCCATTTTGTTTCTATGAACAAATTTCTCAAAATCCTTAGTGAACTCGGGTTGTTCGACATCCAACATTTGCTAAAGCCCCCAAGATTACAACTATGACATTTTGAGCTTCCATGTGTGGTAGTTGTGTGAGGCAAGTGGTTCTATTTTTGGTTCTAGCATGATGTGCAAATGAACACAAAAGAGAGCAATATGCTACTTATACCCCCCAAAATGAATAGAACCAGCTATTTGCAATTCCCTTAAAAGAGATTTTTTTTCCAAAGAAACACCAATAGAAGGAAAAAATGTAGGCTACAAAATTTGCAATATATGGAAACATTTCCAAAAATTACCTCC
The DNA here is from genome assembly GCA_007258455.2 of Sequoia sempervirens. Taxonomy (NCBI): domain Eukaryota; kingdom Viridiplantae; phylum Streptophyta; class Pinopsida; order Cupressales; family Cupressaceae; genus Sequoia; species Sequoia sempervirens. The sequence continues at coordinate 586,555,926 of VDFB02271358.1, read as the reverse complement.
AAAATATAGCTCAACTAGGTGAAACTACCCCAAGCAACAAGCAATCTTCGAAGCCACGAAGCCACAAAGTCCACACAAGAAAGTCACTTTTGAACAACCAAACCACCATGAACCACTATGCTAGCCTTAGCTCACACAACAATTGAAGGCATGGAGGACAATAAATGAAGTGATTTCCACCACTTTCTCACCAATGTGGGATTAAAATACCAAGGCAGTGCCCAAACTATTTGCATGGTCCCACCTCCAAAATGCCTAGTTCCCTAAATATTTTAGGGAAACTTTAGGAAAACACCTAGCAATGTCTAGAACATTCCAACACTTCTATGAATTATACCTCCAGTCAAGGATTCACTCTAAACAACTAGCATAGAAATGAACATAGCCAATATTCCTTCAAATCACGTGCCTCCAGTCAGGATCACGCCCTCTCAATGGTGATTGTCTCTCTCCAAGAAAGCAAATCGTGACCTCTCCCAACACTGAAATTAGGCTACAAATTTTTTCTCCAATAGTAGCTGCCTATTTTCCAAGCTCTCTAAAATGAATTGAGCGTAAGTGAAGGAGTAGTTTCCCATGCAAAAAAATCATGCTTCCACTGCAAAATCATCCCCCACTAATGAAGTTACTTGCGGCCTTTTTTTATACATGATAGGAACTAAGGAATGGTTTTGCACTAAATGAAAACAAGGATTAGTTCCATAGTGCCCAAGTCTTCAAGAATCCACGATTTTGAATAGTAGAGAAACCCATGCCAAGTTTCTTAATCAAAATGCCTCCCTCCAATCGAAGGTTTCAAAGAACTTTTGCAACAATCAAATCGGGTCCCAAATGTGTAGCCTTTCAAAAAACACCCACTTCAATAGAGAAAATTATGCCAAAAATCTTCCAAACAAGCCTCTTTCTATCATGCTAGCATATGAGAGATAAAAAAACTTTTAAAATAACCACCTCCAAACAACAATCAATCTCCAAAGAGCACCAAAGGCTCAATTCTTGCCTGGCGAAAACTCTCAAGGAAGGTGGTTGTAGTAGAACTGCTTGGATACCATGTTAGAGCACCCAGGGGAAACTACACACTGAAAGAAACCTTCATGAGAAAGAAGCAACAAAAGAAACTATTTCACTAGGAGTGAAAAGAATGTATTGAGATGTGAAAATCATAATGTACAAGGTCCCTTAAAGAGGCAAAAAAGGTGATGGGTGAGAAACTTCCCAGTACGAGAAAAACTACCCTAAAGAACAAATGCACTAATAACCTAAGTAAACTTAAGAAGGAAAAATATTCATGCTAACACTATGTACTCAATATCAAACTTGCTATTAAAAATCATCACCCATTTAGCCAATCATCCTGTGAGTACAACTTTGTTTAGAAGGTACTTAAGAGGATCAATTTTTGTGATGAGTTTTGTCTGGATTGTAACCATGTAATTTCATAACTTTTGTGAGGAAAAAACTATGGCAAGGCATGCTCTTTCAATAGGACTATAATTGAGATCATATCCCACTAGAGTACGACTAATGTAATAGATTGCACATTCCTTTTTTTTAGAATCATGTTGTGCCAAAAGTGCTCCCAATACTGTGGTGGTTGTGGATATATATAGAAGTACAAAGGATTTTCATCTATAGGGGGTATTAATACTGGTGGTGTCATCAGATACTCTTTTATTTTCTAAAAATCTTGTTCACACTTTTCATCCCATCTAAATGGAACATTCTTTTGTAACAGGTGTGGACACCAAAAATTGATGCTTCACTTCCTTGTCCACATACAAAATGGATAGGAGAGAGATCCAATTTCACAATGTTCACATTCAAGAATACCTTAGAGATCTCAACCCAATGAAGGATGTGAGAGATCTGACTATAAAACGTTGTGTACTGCTCTATTTACTTCAAAACTTGGAAACCAAAAGTGTTAGTATTAGAACTAGATAGGCCAACATTAATTTGGACTTGAATTAGTGTGTTGGGTTGTGAATTCAAGGGAATTATTTCCTCATTATCTACATTGATGAGTTGATTGTGTTTATAATTACTATAGTAATTGAATAGTACCATAGAAACCTACATTTTTGTTCTTATATACTTTGAGAGTGGAGGGATCATCTAAGCATTTACATTTGCAATATGGAAAATATCCAATTAGAACCTTTTCATAAGACTATATTACTAGTACTTATTTTCATTTGATTTTGGATTGCACAAAATTTAAATGATAAGACCTCAATTTAATGTGGTTTGGATAAAGATTTGAAATAGATTTGGTTCCTAAGATTGCAAGTAAAAATATAGAATGTTGATATCACATTTAGAATTGTTCCTCATAGACAAAAAATCATCACACCTTAAATGTGATGCTAATAAAATAAAAATTTCATTAATTTTTTCCTAATAAATGCAATAAATTAAGATGTTTTCACTCTTTTTATCCACCCATTTCCTAGTTCACCATCATTCTTCTATGGAAGGTAGCAAAAACTAGTAAGGAGACATGTAGATCTAGATTTAGCTACATGCCATATTATTTCAATTTGCATTAATCACTTGATCTTTTAGCTTTTGAGTATTAGATTTTCTACATGTGTCTATAACATAGGCTTAAAAGAACAATAGTAATTTGGAAGATGCAATCTGATACCATTATCCCTCTTTCCACCAAGTAAAAAATACCTCTCCAACTATGCAACATTGAGCAATAAGAATCTGTGAGATATAGATATCAAGAATTCTTAGGTTCTTAGATCCCACTATGAATGCTAAAGGGGGATTGTACTTGTGTGTTGGTATAAATTTATATACATACACTACATTACTTACTTTCACATAGGTAGTTTAATCCTAATTTACAAACTTTAATTATTTTCTTATTTTAATTATTTTAGAAATTAGAGAAAAAAAAGAGGGTTGTTGTGCAACGAAGTGAATAGAAAATAATCAAAGGAAGATTTTATCCAATTTATTATTGGTATTCTTTGCTTTTCATTACATCTATCTTAGAAGCAGTTCTTTGAGATTATTATGTTGAAATATGTTGAAATTGGGAAAATTGACAATAGGTACAATGTTATATACAAATTGTTTGAGAAATTGAATCATGTTGTTAAATATAGTGTTTGAAAGTAATAAAAATATTTTAACATTAAGTTTCTTCATAAATTGAAAAATATTCTTGACCATTATTATTTTTCATAAAAAGTCGATTGAAAGAAATTTAAATAGACCAAATCATTGTAAAAAAATTATATAGTAAAATTCTAGGCCCGACAACTAGAAGGATAAATTATTGAGAAAATTAAAGATCTAAAAACCAATCAAGGGGAGTCAAGAGTAGATTTATCAACATATTGCAACATTATTTTCAGTCAAGCATAATTTCAATCCTTCATCATGTTTTTATGTGAGTTTATTTATGCTTTATGATATTTTTTTTGTGAGTACTTGTTAGAAATTGGATTGCATCAAATGGTTGTCATTAATATCAACAGGTTGTCATTGATGTCAACACAATACCATATCTATGAGATGTTTATCACAAGCCATTCCCTATCGAAGATATTCTTTATCTATGATCCAGTGTGTTGGTTTTTGGGTCTGGATTCTATTGCAAGACATGCTATGACTTTGATATCTTAACTATGCTATTATGATTCACTCAGACAACTATATTCAAAATCTTGAGAAGTTTTGTGTTGGGAGCAGTAAGTTATCAATGATAGCTTGTTTCTTGGGTTATGGCCAACCTAACACATGTTATGTTTTAAGAAGATTGAATTTACCACGGGGATGTTCTATATAGAGCTTAGTTGACTTGGTATAATGCATGGTGTCAATAAAGGGAGTTTTGATTATTTTTGTTTTCACTCAATTAGGCCAACCTAATTGATGAATAAAGTTATACCTATATATATATATGTATAATATGTTTTGAGGATGGAGATAAGCATATGTAGTGGAAGTGAACATATGGTGTGAATGTGAAATTTGAAAAGGAAAATAGGTGTGTGAAGATCTAAGCCTAATTGCTTTAGCAATTGTGGATCAGTGCAATTTTGTTAAGTGACTACTATGTGAGGTAGTACTTCATATTTTGAGCTTCATTAGAACTGAACCCTGCACATTGAAGGTGTATCCTATTAGTTTAATCTTGTGGTATTGATCCACTATAATTGTATCTTGATGGCTAGCCATCTTTTTTTATCTCTAGGTTGTAGCCCTGTAGGACAATGAGTCCTTATTCTAGATAGCGAGTCATTATTTTAGATAGTGAGTCCTTATTCTAGACAGTGACCCTTTTATAATTGGTTTTTATATTCTCTATAGTGTGAGTGAATCCTCACTGATAGAACTAGGGGTTGATATGAGAAAATACTATCTCACTGCTTTGAGTCCTTGATCTAAGAACTCCTAAGGTGTTATTTCCTTCACCCTACAACCTATAAGTCCTCTAACTTTGAGGCACCCCCGGTTCACTTTATCAACCCTTCTATCATTGCAAATTTGCTGCTACAAAACATTCTTGGTACTCTTCCTTCACATACACCATCTAGCCCTTATTCCTCTAAAGACTAGTTCAGCTTCCTTTCTACCCAACCTTGTTGCAGAGGCGTGAGTTAGCTTAGTTGGCTTAAAAACCATAGTCAAAAACCTAGGAAGGGCTCTTGTTTTGATATAACCCTTCTTTCTTCTATCGCTGCCTCAAAACCCTAGGATTTTAGGAGGGTTTATAACCATAAGCCTATTAGGCCTTTTAACCCAGGGTCTGAGGTTATTTCACCTTTTAGCTCAGTGGATACCAGAAACACAAAGAAGACACCTTGGCTCAAATATGGAGCAATCCAAGATTCTCATGAATTCTGACCCTCTCTGCCACATACAGGGTTCATGCTGATTTCAAGGTATTTTAGAGCTTTCAAGCCCTTTCTTGGACATTCAAAGAACCATCCTCATCCTCCAGCCACCAGAAGAAATGTTGATGACTTATGCCTCTTTTCAGCCCTCTGAAAGGTCCCTGCAAACTTTATTCACCACGCATTTTAGAGATCTCATCACCCCTGCATTGGGACTGTGCAAAACTTTGTTTTTTTCCTAACCAAGCATTGATTGCTCGCCTAGGAACTAGAATATTTGCATGCCTTTTAAATTCCTATAGATTCCTATGCCTATTCTATGTACAGCAGCGGAGTCTAGCTTCATTTCCAATGAACCCATGCTGAGCACAATGGCAATGCAGCTAAAACTCCATTATTCTTATCTTTTACCAGTCAAAACAAATAACTAAAGAAAGACACAACAAATACAACTCTGCCATGAATATATGACAATCCTACGCTAATACAATGCTTTATAAATAATCTCAAAACATGCTGAACATTTAAAAACTACTGATCAATGCATTATCTTGCAGGAAGAAACAAGAAAACAGAGTAAACTGGTAAATACACGCTAAAAACTGATTCTTTTTCTTATTCTCCAGAAACTGCCATTCCACAAACTTCCAAAAAAACTTCCAACTTGCTCAAAATGTTGAGTTCTTTCTTTTCAACCCGAAAAAAATAGTTAGGTCTTTTGTATCAGGCTCAAAAGTGATTAAAAGAAGTGTGTTTGAAAACACACTATGTTTTGCAATCTTCACCAAAACCTAAGGAAACGACCACACATGGTTTTCCTAACTTATTCAAATTTAAACTAAAGCTTCAAAAAGGTCCCTTTACACCTTATCAATGGTGTTTTAGACCCTACATAACAACAACAAAAATATTAAAAACAATACATTAAAATTATGCTTGTATTTTGGGTGCTCTTGTACCACTCACCATGGTTTTTCCCTGATTGGGTTTTCCATTTAAATATGGTGTTATTGTGTTTATGTGTTGGATTTGAGTTTCTGCATTGAAATTTGATGCTTAATCATTGAAGTAGCTTTAAGTATTTGTTTCAGTAACTGAGTTTAAAGTTTTAATTCTATGACAACTGATTCACCCCCCTCTCAGTTGTGCTATTCAACAATTGGTATCAAAGCTTGGTTCTTTGGAACGAGTTTAACAACTCAAAGGAGATCTTGGTAGGTTTAACAAAATAATGAAGGGATATAACTTGGATGAATAACTAAGAACAAAGACTACATAGTTTGAAAGTGAAGATCTGAAAGAAAATGTCAAACAAGGAGATGAATGCATTTAGAAACTAAGGAATCAGATACAAAAGTTCAAATTTAAACATAAAGAAGTTAACCAAGAACTAAAGGAATCAAATGAGACTATTGAGAATCTAAGAATGGAAGTTGAAGAAAGAAAAAGGATGGAAGAGAATTTGAAATTGGAAATTGAACAAAGAAAAACAAAGGAATGAGGATTAAAAGAGATTATCAATCAGAAGACAAAAAAATGTGATAAGCTTGAACAAGAAGTAATAACCCTAAAAGCTGATCTGGAAAAAGAAAAAGCTAATGAAGAAAGGTTCAAGACAAGTTCTACAATACTTGGTGAGTTGATTTCATCATAGAAACCTGCAAAGGATAAAAGTGGTCTAGGACTTGAAGGACAAAGCTCAAAGAATGAACCAATTCTCAACAAAGTGCACAATGAAAGGAAATTTCAAGGCAATACTTATCAAAACAAGAATGGGAGGATCAATACCAGAAGGATTCCCATTTGACAACCTAATGCTCAAAGGTAGCCATTTTTAATGGATTTTGTTTCTCATGCAATAAATTTGGACATAAAGTAATAAAATGTAGAAATAAGATGAACCAAAATAGAATGAGTCAATTCTTTGCTAGAAAGTTCTATGTTTGCAACAAGTTTGGACATAGAACAACAAAATGTAGAAGTCAAATGATGATGAACATGTTTATTACTAGTAGAAGGATTCAATATTTTCAAGGCTCCTGTTACACATGCAATATCTTTGGACACAAGGCTAATCAGTGCAAGTCAAGGATGAATACAAACTCTTTTGATCAAGGATAAGCCATGTGCCACACTTGCAACAAACTAGGACATATCTCAAAAGTCTATAGGAGAAAAGTTGGAAAGAAAACTAATCTAGAACAAAAAAATAAGCCTGTGAACAAGGTAGATCCTGAAGAAGTAAGGAGAAAAATGGAAAAAATTGGAGAAAAAAGGAAGAACATGAGAATAAGGATAAATCAAATAATCCTGTATCTACATCTGGTTTAGATCCCTCTTTTAATAAATAAACCTAGTAATGGTTTTAGGAGGAGAAGTCACAAAAAAATCTAACAAACCCCTGATATATGATGTGTCATGCGATGAAACATGGATATGTGATGTGAATATCTATTTTGAAGGCACTGGAGAAAATTTCGGTAGAAAAGATGCAAATCAGGAAATTTGTAGAGCACTTCTTCGCTTATAGTGTTTCTCATAAAGTTGTTGGCAACTTAAAGGAAACAAATGTGGAATTAGGGAAAATCAAGTGAATTCAAGAAAAGCACCATAAATTGGAGGAAAAGAAAGATTGTGGAAATGAGTCTATTGTATCAAAGGACTTGTCATCTAAAAATTGATTTAGCAGCTTCGGCTGAGGGGAAGACACTGACAGGGTAAAGTACTGATGATGATGCCATAAGCAATAAATTACTTTTTTCAATGAAACCCTAAAAGTGACAAGTTATATAAGAAAGTTGAGTGGTCATTCCTTTTCATTTCGAATTGAACGAGCTAAGGAGAAAGTTGCAACTAAGAAATAATGAGTTAAGGTGATTGGAATGCAAAAGTATAGGGAAAAAAGCTAAAATAATGGAGTCAAAGGAAATGGTGGTATTTGATCTGCATAGCGATTAATTGTAGAAATTAGGTAAGATGTAGATCGATGAATTTAACCATGAAAATATTCAAAGTTTCAAAGATTCTCTTTCAGTTGTGCAAATTCAAAAGGTCAAGAGTCTAGGGAACAAGGTTTTAGACATTTGGAGTGAATTTCCATACTTCTTGGATATAGATGTTGTTCAATTTGTGGTAAGAAGAATTCAAGGTGATTAGATGATCTTCAACAAACCCTACGGGATTACAAAGGAAGTAATTGCAATAATTACATGATTATGCAATGATGGACTCATTCCAGTAAAGAACTCAATGAAGAACAAAGAGTTTGAAGCCCTAATTGGAGTGACAAGAGAACAAAGGGCACTTCTAATTCACACTATAATCAACCCAGTGATAAGGTATGTGGCATATGGCATTTCATACAAGATTTATTTTAGAAATAGGGAAGGTTGTACTTTGGTGATTGTTGTTTACATTGCGCATAAAATGTTTAAAAATAATGTGGATTTCAACTTGTGTGAGTTATTAATGAGTTAATTAATGGAGACCATTACTATGAAAAAAAATGAAAATTACCCTTTTTGTTTGGGCCCTTGGTTATATGTATGATGATGTATTTTCTGAAGTCATTACCATTGAAAGAGAATGTCATGTGGAAGTTAGTTGTATTAGTTGGGAAGTAGGTCTATTGGTATTTGGAATATTTAGCAAAGAAGGAAAAGATTTGTAAAGAATACTTTGCAGACAAAATAAGTGCATGGAGTTCTGGTATGGTTTCCAATCCGGTTGGGATGTCTGAGGCAGGATCCTCCTCTAGGAAGATGAAAGCAAGAAGAATCAGTCTAATTCCCCCTCTGAAAATAAAGAAGCTGAAGGTAGAAGAAAAGAAAGAAAAGAAGGGGGAAAAGACTACAGAGGCATTTGATTTGGCATCAACAAATGATGATGAAGAATATTTTACCAAAGAAAAGGTGTTGAATATTTGTGAGCAATTTGATGGATTGAAGAAGATTGGAGATGTTTGGTTGTCACAACCAACATATGAACATGATGAGATCATAGAAACCTTGACTACTTATTTAATTCATTATTGATATTTATCTGAGAGAGTTGACAAAAATTTTACCGAAAGCATTTATCAGGAAGATTGAAGATAGACTAAAGGTATTGTCACCCAGGGAAACAAAAGAAAAAAAATGAGATTCAATTGGCTATGGAAGAAAGATGTGGAAATGCATAGAAGAGATTGACTAAGAGCATAAATGAATTGAAGACTTGCATCAAAAGCATAAATGGTGTGTATAGGTATTGCCTTCGGTGGCCTACTGCTATTAGAAACTACAAAGAAAAAATTGATGCTATTGAGCATGAGCTGGGTTCTATTGGAAAGAATATATAATATTCTTAATGACAGGGATGGAGCACAGAAGAAAAGGATCAATTCCCTACTGTCTAAACTTGCAGTCATTGTGGTAGAAAGGGATGGTATTGTGAAGAAATTTTGGAAAGTTAAGGAGATATTTGAGTTGAGATTGGAACAACTTTTCGGTCTCCTAGTGGAAGAAGAGAAAAATGAACAAAATATCACCATCCTAGACACTCTTCTAGAGACAATTGATTTGATAGCAAAGAACAACAATATTTGTTTAAACATAATTTTGGTAGTGGATTCATGGAAGACATTTCTTCCAAAGTTAAAGGAATAATACAAGGATATATTTTAGGAGAAGAAGGATTGAGGTAAAGAACCATTTTTATATCATTTTTGTTTTGAAGACTGTTTTTATAAAAAAAATAGAGTAAGGGGGACATAAATATTCTTTCTTTTCCATTGATGTCAATGGGGGAGAGAAAACATGTGAAAAGAATAAAAATCATTATAGCTCATCAAGGGAACTGCAAGGTTGTTGGTTGGCTTTTCATATGTTGTGTTGCCATCAATGAAAAAGGGGGAGATTGTTGGAAATTGGATTACATCAAATGGTTTTCATTAATATCAATAGGTCGTCATTGATGTCAACACAATACCATATGTATGAGATGTTTACTGGAAGCCATTCCCTATCAAAGACATTCTTTATCTGTGATCTAGTGTGTTGGTTTTTGGGTTCAGAGTCTACTGCAAGACATGTTATGACTATGATATCTTAACCATGCCATTATGATTCACTCAGATAGCTATATTCAAAATCTTGAGCAATTTTGTGTTGGGAGCATTAAGTTATCAATTACAAAGTTTCTTGGATTTTGGCTGACCTAACACATGTTATGTTTTAAGAAGAGTGAATTTACCTTAGGGATGTTTTGTATAGAGCTTAGCCAACTTGGTATAATGCATGGTGCCAACAAAAGGAGTTTTTATTATTTTTGTTTTCACTCAATTAGGCCGACCTAATTGATGAATAAAGTTATACATATGTATATATATATATATATAATGTTTTGAGGACGAAGATGAGCATATGTAGTGGAAGTGAACATATGGAGTGAATGTGAAATGTGAAAAGGAAAAGAGGTGTGTGATGATATGAGCCTAAATTCTTTATCAGTTGTGGATCAGTGCAGCTTTTTTAAGTGACTACTATGTGAGGAAATACTTCATATTATGAGCTTCATTGGAACTGAACCCTACACCTTGAAGGTGTATCCTATCAGTTCAATCTTGTGGTAGTGAGCCACTATCATTGTATCATGGTGGTTAGCCATCTTTTGTATCACTGGGTTGTAGCCTTGTATGATAGTGAGTCCTTATTCTAGACAATGATTCCTTATTCCAGATAGTGAGTCCTTATTCCAGACAACGAGTCCTTATTTTAGGTAGTGAGCCTTTTGTAATCGATTTTGATATTCTTTATACTATGATTTAATCCTCACCATGGTTTTTCTCTCATTGGGTTTTCCACATAAATCTGGTGTTATTATGTTTATGTGTTGGATTTGAGTTTTTGCACTAGAATTTGATGATTAATCATTTAAGAAGCTTTAAGTATATGTTTTGGTAACTGAATTAAAAGGTTTAATTTAGTGACAAATGATTCACCCCCCTCTCAGTTGTCCTATTCAACCGTACTAACACTTTTAGGTCTTAAAATCAAGCCAAGTTGAAATAAATACTTGAAGGTGATATGCAAAAAATAATCCATCAAAGAGAATAGATCTGAGTGGTGAGTTGCTAAAAAGTATAGAAAAGCATGTTTAGGGTCTATCAAAATCAAGACTTTTGTATAGTTAGAGAACTTGTTAGCATTAATTTGATGATGTAATTGATTAAACACCTTTTAGAGTAGAATAGACACATTCTCCTAGGTTGATAAGAAATTTTAGGGCATAGAGAATGTATAAATGAATTAATGAGAAGGTCACTCAAGTCAGTTCCAAATAGTGCATGAAATTATGCTTTCACCTAAAAGGGAGTATACTTTTTGATGCTACATTTAGATATGGCCACTATGTGCATATGCAATCTAAAGTATACTTCAAAATTAAATTATATTAAAAAAAGGATACCCAAAAGGATACTATAGAGGATGTAGATCATTCATCAAATGAGAGAATGAATCACCCAATATTGTAATATGTAAAACAACAAAGCTAGAAACCACATCATGTAGAACTGAATTGATAGCAGTTAAAAAATCATCTTGCATATGCAAAAAAAATAAAATTATTTCAAAGCTTCTAAAGAGAATGAAATTTTAAGGTAGATGTATTCCCCTAATTCTTCTTGATTTATGGAGGTGGAATTAGGTAGCAATCTAGCGACATCAAATTGCTTAAGTTTTGATGAGAATTCTTGTGATAATGTAATGATATCATAACACCAAGTATAAAAAATAATACAAAATAAATAAGAACAAGACCATGAATCCAACACAACAGATGAAATCAAAATCAGAGTTCTCTAGCTCAAGTTATGTTGATTTTAATGAAGTATGGTATGAAAAATGTAATACTAATTTTTACAATGAGTTATAGCAAAATTATTTTTTGACATTCATTTTGACATTTTCTTTTTGATATTTGAGAGAGCTTCCATTATTCACCCTAGAAGGAAATATTCCATAATGAAGAGCATACTGACCCTCAAGGCTCGAGGTCTTGAGAGAGAAGATTGCACAAGGCATGATGACACGAGAGGTGAGTGAAATTTTCACTTTCCCTTTAAGTTTGGCAATTATTTTATAATATTCTATGGTTTTATAGAAAATTTTGGTTCCCTTATCCATTTTGGGCACCCTATTCCATTGATGGCACCCTTGTCTAGCATGAGCGCCCTTGTCCAACATTGGTTCCTCTGATCAGGCGTAGAGTTTTATGACTTCGAATTGGTTATTTGATGTCTTGTTATGATTTTTAATGCATTACTAATCATTCTCTCTCTTTTTCTTTGATATACCTCACCACACATGTAGGAACAAATTTGAGGACACCTATTTTCATTACTTTGGGAGCAGTTTGCACAAATATTGATTCCTAAGTGGCAACAACTAAGAATCATTGGTTTGTATTGGGTATACACTATACCACCGATGTGATACCATGATGCCATGCTTATGACACTTATGGAATGATGGGAAACAAATACCTCTATCTTCCATCTTTCGATGGGAGAGATGATGGTCACACTTGAGAATGTGTATCACATACTCATATTACTTTTTTGAGGTAGGAGTGTACACCATGATGTTTTGTGGACCCATTAGGAGGTCCTAGATGATCAACATTATTACATTAGTCATCATATAGCTCATGAGAGAAAAGGTCATATTCTTTTGAAATGGTTGCTACATACAAGAATAAATGTGTGAGTTCTTTAGTATATCCTTATTTTCATCATCACCCTAGTCATATCACCTGATGGATGAAGCATAAACCTTCATGGGAATCTACTACACACAATATGAGCTATGGAGAGGGATTAGGCAGTATTTTCTTAGGGATAGAGAATGCTAGCTCACTTGTATTATGATCTTGACCATTTTGTTTACCATGAGGTGTGTAGAATTATGATATGTGGATTGGTTTAGGCGTGGGAATTTGAGCACATTGCATGTATGAGGCTTGTGAGATATCCCATGGAGGTGCAATGAGCATTTACTCAAATATTCAGCTACACCCTTAGGAGTCATTGACAATATGGAGACCTACTCTATAGGAGAGTCACCTTCGACTGGTTAGATGATGATGCCATCATCTAGAGGCCATATAGGACTATATAATATTGGGTAGTACTACCACATTAGTTACACAATATGTAGCAATATTGATTCTTTGTCAAGTAATATGATTATATTGTCACACCTTTCTACTATGACCAAGTTATGAGATAGTTTGGTTACCCCCAGGTAGCATCCATTGTTCAACCTACAAACCTAATATCCTCATGTAGTGGTGCCAAGCAATTGGACATACCTTGTACCACTATGGAAGATGCCAATTTGAGTGACTCAAAGGATGTAGAGTGAGATAGGAATCCTATGTTTGAAGAGGAAAATTTAGGTTTTATAGTTTCATACTAGAGGTGGTGGGAGATTGCATGTCTAGATCTTGTGTTCCCTGCCAACCATCCTATTAGTGATCCTAGGCCTTATCCATAACATTAAGAGGATCGTGAGGAGGAGGATAAAGATGATGAATGAAATGTGGGTGGAGATGATGATGGTGATAAGGAGGATGAAAAAAAACTAATATTAAAGGGTGTTGAGGAGCATGCAGAGACTAGAGATACCCTTGAGGAGAGACCTATATCGTGTCCTCATATATCATGAGAACATCCTATGAATCTAGAGAGACCAATGATCTATGAGCATGGGGAGAGAAGCCATGCAGCTCCCACGATGCCCCTAGCCTCTTGGGGGAGTCCAGGCATGGACACTGTAGTGGCATATGGGATCTTGATTGGAAAACTAGTGATTCAGGTGATATGATGTGTTATTGATTTAATTTCTAATATCAGTTAGTTGTTTATGCTTATATATTTATATATCATGTTTGTATATGATGTATTTTATTTTCTCTTTATTATAGTTGGTACATGGTACTAGCTCAACTTTGTTGGTTGAGTTATAACAGATATAGTTCTAGAGATTTCGCCACATCAACCCACATGAGCTGAGCATAGGCCACCACCAAGTGTAGGGCACCACAAAGACTTGTTTGATCCCATGTTACAATGGTAGAAAACTTATGAGGATATGAGAGGCACCCATAAGGAGCTAAGAGCTACATACGAGGAGATGAGAGTTTCCCACAAGGAGTTGAGGGTTGCTCAAGTTCATATGGAGAGCAAGGTCATGTTTGTATATGATGTATTTTATTTTCTCTTTATTATAGTTGGTACATGGTACTAGCTCAACTTTTTTGGTTGAGTTATAATAGATATAGTTCTAGATATTTTGCCATATCAACCCACACGAGCCGAGCATAGGCCACCACCAAGTGTAGGGCACCACAAAGACTTGTTTAATCCCATGTTACAATGGTAGACAACTTATGAGGATATGAGAGGCACCCACGAGGAGATAAGAGCTACACACGAAGAGCTGAGAGTTTCCCATAAGGAGTTGAGGGTTGCTTAAGTTCCTATAGAGAGCGAGGCATAGGCTACCCTACAAGATGAGTTCAATAGGGTATAGAAAGAGATATCATTTCACAAAGGAGCACAATACAAAACTCATAGCTAAGGTAGCATCCCAAGGTGAGCTACAAGGTTCACTAGCATGGAGTAGCTCTAGGAGCTATTCCTGATCTACAATCTCACATCGACCACCACTAGGTCTTGAGGAATCTAGTAGCCATATGCCTACTATATGATGACGTATTCATTATGACATGCCATATTTTTTCATCATGGTGATTATGATGTACATAAATATGATGAGATATATATGAGCATGTTTTTATTTTTATGTGTTATGTGTTTTATACATTTCCATATATGTCAAGTTAGATGTCATTGTGATCTATTAAACAAAATAGATGAGATTATTTAATAAATTCTATCATGATCTAATTGATATATGTAAATTAATGTCATCTAATTAAACACTTATTTTTACTTAGATGCTACATTTTTATCAAGTAATATCATGTTTAACTAGATTCCATTATGATCTAATTTATGTAAAATTAAATGCTTGTAATGATCTGATTTAACACAACACACACATTATTGAATAGTATGCACAAAAAAGTAATAATCAATAAAGAATCATTACTTTTAAAGATCTAATACATACAAATGTTTGTCAAGAATGAAGAAATGTGAGATGAAATAGAAATAACATCTACTTAATCTAACAACATGCTTTAATATACTACATACTATTCAAATAAATTAAGTATAATATCTACACAAATACATGGTATTGATAGGTTCTTTAAGAGGTGTACCATTTGTTGACTTAAGCTTGTATGCTCTAGATCCATAATCTTCATCAATGAGATAAGGTCTCGACCAATTCAGACTAGATTTTCCTTTTTCACCTAGTGTCATGTTTACATTACATTTATTTTTATATGACATTGAGTCTCCTTTATTTTTGATAAGGTAAGAAAGGTTTTAAAAGGAACAAGAACCTTTTAAAGAGTTAAAAAAAAAGACATTTCCAAACACCAAAGTCTCAAAATTTACTAATAAAATAGAGAAACAACACCAGCGGAAACATCACAATAACACAACAGAAAGACAAACAACACCTGGTCACTAGGTAACTAGGAGTGATAGAACACTTAGAACTAACAAAAGTCCTAAGTCAAAGAAAAATAAACATCAAGGCCAAGAGACAATTAGGGAAAACAAATCAAATACAGGAAGCGAACCAAGATCCCATCACCAACCACATACCCCACAGGCAACATCAAACCAATTGCCCAAAAACAACTCAAATCCATCCTTGAAACACCTGTCAAACTAGGAATCCAACTGAATATTTGTCCCTAATAGAGAGAGTTCCCCTCTATTGGAGAGGATCTTTTTTTGAATGAATGATGGATGACATTATCATTGTATTTGTGTTGCATTATTTTAGAATAGGCTTGAAGATGTTTGAGAGAATTTATATGCTATTCATAAGCATTTCAAGTTGTTGGAGTCATTATTCTCTATAAGTATTATCATCAATAAGGCCACTAAGAGATATTCACAAAGAAGGAATTTCTAACTCTAAGGGAATTGTAGCATTAGCACCATAAGAAAGGTTGTATGGCGTGTTTCTGGTAGTCGTACGAACACTTGTGTGATAAACCCACAATGCATAAAAAGGTTAAGTATGCCATTTTTTGTTATGTTTACTAACACTTTTACATAATATTTGTTAAATTTTTTTATTTGTTGCTTTTGCTTGACCATTGGATTGAGGATAATATGGTGTAGAAAAACAATGTTGAATGTGAAACCTTTCTAAGAACTTCTTCACTTCCTTGTTCTGAAATGGTGTACCATTATCTATAACTAAATTCGAAGGAAGACCAAATTGTGTGACAATACTCTACATGATAAAGCGATAGATTACATCAAAATTCATGGAGAAAAGAGGAATTGCCTCTACCTACTTTGTGAAGTAATATGTAACTATGATTATAAATGTGTGTCCTAAAGATGATGTGGGATAAATATTTCCAATGAGATCCAACCCCACCATTGAAAATGGCCAAATAGAAACTTGTGTAAAAAGTTCATGAGCGGGAGCATGAACCAAATTATTTAATTGTTGACATTTAGGAAAATTTTTAACATGTGCAAAAGAGTCTTGCTCCATATTTTGCTAATAATACCCAATATCAACCACCAAAATTCCCTCCGTAGGCGCTTGCATGAGCTTCATCAAGGGCTATGAGGATTTTGGATTTATTAAAACATTGAAGAAGAAGACCATTAAATGGTCAATGATATAACACATTACCTCATATTATATAATGGGCTACACAATTTTGAATATGACCTTGAGTGTTTTTAGTAATTATCTTAAGAAAAATACCATCGTTTAAGTATTGTGAAATAGGTGAGTACCATGATGAATTAGTGTTGCATACCCACATTTAAGAGTATGAATGGTAAATGTAAAGTCTAATGGTAAATGTAAAGTCTAAGGAAGATAAATGAAAAGTCTATTGATAAATGTAAAGTCTTGTAAATTCTAATGTTTTTTCAACTATAGATAGAAATGTAAGAGTATGAATGGTAAATGTAAAGTCAAAGGAAGATTCATCAAAGGATACAAGGGAAGTAGCAGTTTCCATTGCATCTGCATGTTGATTATCCTTTCACATAACATTATCAATAGTGTATGAGGTAAATAATTCTAATATCTTTAATGTAAGATCTCAATATTGAGATAACTTATCATGTTTTGATTGATAGGACCCATTTATTTGTTTAATGTTCAATTGAGAGTCTCCAAATATATGAATACATTGGAATTTTAAGGACACAGTCACACATAATCTAGTAATAAGGGCCTCATCCTCGACAACGTTTTTTATCCAAAAAAAATTAGATGGTAGGATAAGGGAATTGGATTTCCTAAGGGAGGTATTAATATCACTCCAATATTAGAGCTATTCCAACACTTAGAACCATCAAAATATAATTCCCATGTTTTTCTATCATCTATATTTAAAATATTTTCATTGAGAAATGAATCTTGATTCAGTTTAATGCTAATGGTGATGGATCTTCAGCTAAATGGTTTCTTTGAAACCTTCTAGAGTGAAATGTAAAGGAGGGACATGATACACTCTCAAGCTGTAGAAAGTTACAAGGATGAGATAACTTTCATGGTTGATAAAGAAAATTGTTACATGTAAGCAGTTGAACCAAGGACTTCTTGGATTACAAGGTTAACCTATGAAATTTTTATTGAAAATTGGATTGCATATGTTGAAATATTGCTTAGCAAACCTAAGGATACCATAATTGAGAGATTTGTTACTTATGATGAAATAACCAAAAAGCAAGTGGAAAATAATGTAGAATAAAAGGAAAAGAAGAAAGTAGGAAAGATAATGTCATAGTTAAAGAGGGTGATTGACATTGCCAAGGGTTCTATGGATGTATCACAAGCCTCCACCACCACTCCACAAGGACTAAGGAGATCAAGAAGGTCTTCCCCTACTGCTGTTAAAACTCTTGGACTTGTTCAATCACCTCCTAGCAGAAAAAAGAGCTACTAATAATGTTCTAGAAAAAGACAAGATTGTTGAAAGAAAGAATCAAAGAACTAATCAAAAAGAAAAAAGGAAAAGTTTTACTCTAGTAAATGTGGATGATGATGGGGAAGAAGAAGAAGAAGAATTGAAATCCTATGTATTGAAGAGGAAGAAGAGTACAAAACAAGAAGAGATATCCATGGAAAAATAAATTGAAGAATAAAAAATGAAGTCTCCTCCACAAACATCTAAACATGAGTCTCTGCATGTTGGGGCTACTATCAATGCAATTATAGAGCATGATGTACTAAAAGAGGTAATTGTAATTTATGATGAAATGGCCCCTGCTGACAAGGCCACAATTAGAAAGAAATAATTATGTATATGAGTAGCTTCAATATGGTTCTAAATGAAAGCATTGATTCTAGTAATCCTTGAAAATGTACTCATCAACAAGAGGAATGAAGTTTTTTTAGAAGAAGCTAAGATGAGACAATGAGCATTAGAAATGGCTAGTGTGCCAATATCTCATGAAGAAAGGGTAAATTTGTCTCAATATTAGGGTCAAGAATTTAGAACCAAGCAAAGAATAAATAACTTGATGGAAAAAGATAAAGAAGAAATAAATAAGATGCATAAAGACATGGAAGAGATGAAAATAAAGATATTAGAATAATTGAAGAATGCTAAAATAATCAAAGATGGAGCTCCTCCAAACACTTCATATTTATAGGATATACCTTATGTGTCTACTCACCACATAAATTTATCTACTTTTGAAGAAAATGTGACTGAAGTTGGTGTGATAGATGAAAGTTTCAAAAAGGATGAGGAGAGTGCTCCTCTAGAAAATATAGGTACACATAACACATGGGATCAAGGTAAAATAGGTGTCTCTCCTCTGAAGAACACTTTCTCTAGTGAAAAACACAACATTCCTCCACTGAAAATTTAAGGAAAAAATGAACATAGGATAGAGGTAAATCTCAAGAAAGGTTAGGTTGTGAAGGAGGTTACAACAAAGAAGCAAGATGCTTCTATGAACAAAGGTCAAGGTTCTACAAATTCTTTCAAAGACCTTCTAGGATTGCAAATGTAGTTTTAACCTATTGTGGTACCTCAACTTTTGCAAATTCCAACACATGCGGGACAAGTTGAATTGGAAAACATCTCTCCCCTCCATAAGCAACAACTTGGTAATGTTTTGCATGCTTCTGCAAGGAAGGGAATTCTACAAGAGCATATGAAGAAAATTGAATTGATTGATAATGTTGTGAAAATTAGTTAGGAAGGTTTACCAAAGGTAAACATTGATGTATCCTTGCCTCCAAAACAAAATTTAAATCTCTTAGTGGATTTTTTCAAGGATCACTCCTCTCACTTAGAGAAAAAGGTGGAACAAGAGGCCTTGAGAAAGATAAAAGATAAGAGAATGGCTGAAGCTTATGATCGGTGTGCTATGGTAGAAACCAAGATTAGACATGTAAACCAAAAAGCCTTCCACTGAAGAGAAAAAAAGAAAAAGAAAAAGCAAGAGCTTTGCATAAAGATGTGCAAAATAATATTATTTAGAAATTCATAATTACATAAGATGATTTGATTTATAAAATAAAAGATATGCATAACCCTAATATTATATTGAGCAACAAGATAGATCAACAAAATAAGGATGAGAATAATTAACTTAGGAATTAAAATATTACCTAAGTAAAGTTATGCAAGTGTAATTAAAAATAAATAAAAATAGATGTGCAAAATATTATTATTCAAGAATTCATAATTACATAAGATGATTTTATTTATAAAAGATAATATATGCATAACCCTAATATTATCTTGACTAGCAAGATAGCTCAATAAGATAAGGATGAAAATAATTAACCTAGGAATTATTATTTATTACCTAAGTAAAGTTATGCAAGTGTAATTAAATATTAATTACACTAACACCCCCCAATAAGTGCAACTTAGGGAGACTAAAAAATCACTGATACATTTTGGTATTTTTTTCGACGACGGGTCGTCGGAATTTCGACGACCCGTCGTCGAAAAAAATACCTAAATGTATCAGTGAATAATGCACCTAAAACTAAGATGAATGCATGAAAGCATGAATGGGTCCTAGAAACAAGGCCTGATTAGGTACCCATGTACAAATGCAATAATGAGGTAGAGAAGGAAAACCTAGTGGGACAAAAACCCCCCTACAATGAGATGACTGTTGCAAAGAAGCATTGGAAGAACACTGTGGAGTAACACTGGAACCACAATCTGGAAAGAAAAGAAAGATACTTATATCTACAAGAAACCAAAGTAGAATCATAATAATGTGACAATAGACCCGATGCCACAAAACACTGGAAAACTCATAAACTGGAACAACCCTGGAATCTATGAAGCAACAGTAGATGAAATGATGACAGTATCTAGAAGTCGTTTATCTCGATGCCAATGCAAAACTAAGACTAAAACTCTTCCATGAGAACAAGTACCATAAATAATCTAGAATATTAACCATAAAAACATGGCCCTCAAACTAAGATGGATCCAATGCGGATCATTAACCATAGGCTCTCAATCTAAAGTGTGAACTGATGTGAATCTGATATGTGTCAAGCTAAGACAAGATGTGGCCAAAAGAAACTAAAAAACATGATAGAACCCATGCGATTTTCCATCAAAACAAGATGGAGATCAAAGTGCATGCACACTCTAATCAGATTATTATGCAAGAAACCCCCCTGATGGAACTTTATCTTAGTTCATTTATTACAATAACCCAATGATTGTAAAAGGAGAGAATGATAAACATGCATAAAAAAAAAATAAAAATAGACCTCAGATCTGTGTAGAGGACTGAACCAACTTTCCAATGCCGCAAGAATGACGAAAAAAGGATCACCGAGTAAAAGATATGCCCTTTGAAGAAAAACAAACTTCATCTAAGTTCAAGGACCTACAAAATAAATCTGGAGAAAAATCAGAAAAGCTACTTTCACCACTGGAATGACGTCGGAATCAGCTTTCCAATGGTATCTCGTTTGCAAAAAAGGACACTGTATGCAAAAGTTACGCTTGATTTTATAAAAGTGCTCCAGAAAGGCCAAACTAGCCTACAGGCTGCCCTAGGGGCTAAAAAAATTGGCCCCTGGTCCTATGTGCAACCAGGGGCTGGTGGGTTGGGGCTTTGGTAGAGCCCTTGGTCCTCCATATGACCTGCGGGCTACTGAGTTGGGTAGCTGGGGCTGAGCGCTGAGCTCCTAGTCCTCCAAAGGACCTGCGCGAGGGCTAGAGTCAATCGGGGGTTGGGCGCATAGCGCTCAGTCCCCCATATGACTCGGGCTGACAGAGGAGGAACCTACAGGGGCTATGTGGTCGAGTGGCGATGGAGAGTGCGCCACATGGTGGCCGTTGGGTGGCACGGTGGTAGAGCATTGCATTAAAACTAGAGGCACAGGATTGAAGGTGAAGTTTTCATTTTTTTTTAAACATGCCTCGGTCTATGTGATGGGGAGGCCGTATGGCCTCCTTGGCAAATTTTTTTCCCCCAGAAACATCTTTCACCAAAATCGATGAAACGAAGGGTATTCTTAGGGTTTTTGGTAGCTGCGAATGCGATGGTGACATCTGTTTGTGCCCAAAATGCTCCAAAATTTTGGCTACCTCCAGAGCTTGCAAAAATTCTTGAACCTGAAACCCTCATAGATCTGGCAAACAGTGACCAAAATCTGCAAAATAAAAGCCAATCCTGAATTTTTCCAGTGCTCTAAATCCAATGATGAAGCTCGATTTGATCCAAAATGCTACATAGATGAGCTCAAGGCATGAAACCCTCGAAGAATCCTAAACGAACTTTGCAATGATTTTCTCAAAAATCTGAGAAGGGGTTGCAAATCAAGGCTCTGATACCATGTTAGAAACCAAGATCAGACATGCAAACCAAAAAACCTTCCACAGAAGAGAAAATCATAAAAAGAAAATCTTTGCAAAAAAGATGTGCAAAATATTATTATTCAGGAATTCATAATTACATAAGATGATTTTCTTTATAAAAGCAAAGATATGCATAACCCTAATCTTATCTTGAGCAACAAGATAGATCAACAAGATAAGGATGAGAATAATTAACCTAGGAATTAAAATATTACCTAAGTAAAGTTATGCAAGTGTAATTAAATATTAATTACACTAACATGCTAATGCACACAATAAATTGCAAGAAAATATGGAAATGTTTAAGGATTGTGTGAATAAAGCAAAAAATATTTATTTATTTTGTTTGAAATGGCCAAGCTCCACCAAAGACATCAAAGGTCAGATTAACTCTATTGAGTCATAGATTACACAACTGGATGAAACATATGATTTATCAAGAGATATCGATGGATCAACCAAGGCAAAAATTGAAAATATTCATGTATAGTTGACATTGATTCTAGATCAAAGAGAATAGTTAAGGAAGCAATTAAGTTCACTTAGAGAAGCAATCAATGTATGGCTTGCATCATTGTTTGGATTATTGGTCAAAGTAGTGGAAGTGGGCCAAAAAATGAAAAATCCTAGAAAAGTAAATGAGGCGGAGTAATTGTGCGTAGAGATTGAATGTGAAAATCACATTCTCACCTCAACAAAAATAGATTGTACTACAACTCTAGAGAAACTAAAGAAATTTGACAAGAATATTCTACCTTCTAAAGAAGCTGCAAGAGGGTAAATAAGACGATTTTGACTTTTTATAGTTTTGTGGATACTTACTATATTTTTTTGTTTTTATAGCATCAGTTTTGGGGCATCTCCATCTTAGGGGGATTATATAGTAAGGGGGAGCTCATACAATTTTGGGATATTGTAAGTAGAAGATATCATGCCATTTTCCCTTGATGTTAAAGGGGAGAGAAGCATGTGTGTGTTTCCATCAATGACAAAAGGGGATATTGTTGGCAATAAGTTTTGTCATTGATGTCAACCCAATATGGGGTGTCATTGATGTCAGATGTGATGTTGAAGTTTGTACATGCTCCAAAAATAGTTTTTATGATGTGATATCAGTTGGAGCATCTATAAAGCTGCATGAGGAAGAATAATGTTCAGTATGATAAGTGTGATGTTGAGGATGATAATCATGTTTAGATATATCCATGATGTATTTATATTGATATCATCTTATATTGATGGAATGCATATAGATTTAAGTTGAGGAATTTTTTCTAAAGCACTCACAAGTTTGACTCTAAGGTAGAGTCATGGTATGTTGATTTGTATTCTTCCACAGAGACAGTTTTGAAGGAAATTTAATTGAGTTGTGAAGGTGCCACATCCAATAAATCAACCTATCACACCTTCTATAGTGAAATTTACAAATAATAGTGTTATGGTCCATGCTTTAGAAGAGTAATGTGTTGATGAACGATTACTAGAATAATCCACATTCATTTGAAACTAAAATATCTAAATTATAGTTTTGTAAGCATATTAAATGGTGTCTAATTCACAAAACTTAGCATTATCAAGTGATGTAGTGGTCAAAAAATTTAGTTTTGAATAACATTGTGCTATAACCTATTTGAATTGCTCTGTTTCTATATAATAAATGGATTTCTCCTCTTTCACTAGCATATGATGATTAGTTTCTTTAGGAGAAGGTTGAGGAGATATTTTACATAATGTGCAATTCTCACTGCTTGGTTTGCATGATAGTTTTGGTCTCTCCTTGGGAGTGCAAAGGTGAACTAATCACAGTTTTGGTAGTGGTATCATTATTTGAGCTAACAAACTTGTCTTCGTCATCAACAGTTGATCTTAATTATTTAATTCTATTTTGGAGAATGTGTTATGAAATGTTTGTATCTTGAATACTATGTGCTAATCTAGAGTTTTTTATCTTACAAATATTATACATAATTGAGTCGACCAACGAGATATCAAGCATTTCTTCTAAAGGTCATATTGTAGCTGACCTAATAAAGGTTTTGAGTGTTTATAGAGGATATATATAGAAGATATAATTCATTTATTAATGTGGTGATTGATTAGGGTTAATGATAGAAAATAATGCAAAAAGATGAAGTGTCTAAAATCTATGTGAAGGGTTAAATGTGTGAAAAAGTGATTGCAATATCAATATGTGTTAGATGATTCTTCATAGTAGTTCATAATAAAATTTCTTATTCTAATTTTCATGTATTGTGATCTAAGATAATGGGTCTCATCAGGTCCTTTTTATCTTTCTCTAAGGTTTTATACCTTATTTTACAAGTTCATAGCTAGTGAGCCTTAAGACATTTTTATTCTTGTTAGCAGTGAGCTACATCTATTATGAGTTAATCCTCGTCATGGCTTTTCCATCATTGGGTTTTCCACATAAAAATATTGGTGTCTTCATGTGTTGCATGTGTTCTTTTCTTTTATTTTTAGTTAAAGTGATGTGTTGCTAATCTGCAAACAAGAATGGTTAAGTTTTAATATATGCCAATTCACCTCCCCTCTCAACACTTCTTTATGTTCAATAGTAGGTGTGAAATCTAGTGATCACCAATCATCATCTAGTAGCTTTGTTAGAGGTGAAACACACTCATCTTTGTGTTCAACTTGTAGGGGTTCCACTTTTGAAGTTGGGATCAATGTGTTAAAGGGTCGCTTAATTCAGGTTTTAGTTTGTAAACAATTTTCAGATCAACTTTCACCATGTAAACCTTATTTTTATATGTGTATTTAATAAAACAATGAAGCATTGAAGGAACTTCTTTCATATCATGAATCCATGGTCTACCCAAGAGAAGATTATATGAAAGATTATCAGGCAGGACATGGATAGGAGTGGGTAACACAATAGGACCAAAAGTAACGTGATCACTCCAAGTGGTTGTCTTCCCATGTTATCAAAACCACAGATGGACAAAGAATCTATTTGAATTAAACTTTTATCTACTCCAATCTTGTCCAAAAGGTGAATGCTACAAACATTTAGCCATGGACCATTTTCAATAAGAGTACATCTAATACCAATCTTATTAATAACCAACATGATCATCAAGGCATCAATTTTATTTTGTATCTCCAAAGGGGGTAATTCATTTTGATGAAATACAATGTCCAAATTAGTTGAATTCATATCGTCAAATAAAGCTACTACATCATTTGGTTACGCACTAGGAGGTAGAATTTTTTTTTGCAAAGCGTCTTGAAGCATGCCATATTAAACAAGTGATGTTTGTATCAAATCACACAAATATATCTTAGCAAGGGTATCACAAATTTTCTCTGCAATATCATACTCCTTACCATTATGTTGAGGTAAGTGATGTGTATTAGGTAAGATAGGTTGTGGGAGGGGTATCAAAGAAGGAATGGCTTATGTTTTTTTTGGTTCCTTTTTATTTTCTTTGTTGTATGTATGAGAAACATCATGGTAATGTTGTTGTTGTAATACATTGTTTGAACGGTTATGTTGGGTTAATTACCTTGTAAAATTTAAGATGTGACCTAAAGGATTTGGTTTATTTGATGGTGGTCCTATGATAAGAATAGATTTGGTTTGGGTTTGGGGTTGTTTCCTGGGTGGGTAGATGATAATTTGAGGTGTGATTGAATTTATTGTTATTTGGTGTAGTGGAATGATAGAGGCCTTAGTGGATGATCTAAGTGAGATGAAGTCCTCAAGGGCATCATCTAACATATCAAATTCATTATAACTAAAGGGATTGATAGGTATACAATTCACTTGTAGAAAGAGATCTAGCATGATAAGATTGCTATACTTTCTCCAAGATTAATCATTAATTTACAATTTCAAATTATGTTTGTGCTTGTTAATACAAATTAGGGACAAAAATAGACCTACAAAACTATTATAGACACAAATCTAGAAATTAGTGTCTAGATTTGTAGAAAGACAACACATATTAGTCTACACCTAAAATTAAAGGAAAGTTTAGTTGGAAAAGGGCACCATGCACCCTATTCTAGCTTAGATTTTGTCTAAAATTTTAGTTTCAAAGATACTAGGGATAGGTAACTAATGTCTGGTAGTGTTTTGATTCAAATCTAAAATTGGATTTACTAATATTTTGATGGATTTCAAAAATTCAATTGAGTTAAAAGAACTAGGTTTTTTAAATTTTACAAAAATAAAATATATTTTAACCCAATTATGTAATGCTTCAAAAAAATTATGCAATTATTCTACAGATCTAATAATTTTAGTACTTAAATGAATCAATCTTTCAAAAAATTGCACAAAATCAAAGTAATTGACACTTTTATTTCAAATGAAAAGACACTTTTTTGCAAACAAAAGCATATGATTTCTAATATTTTAACAATATTTGCTAACTATTTCAGGTCTAAAAATGTTAAATGCAAATCAAAATATTAACCTAATGCTCAAAATGTCAAGTTCACCAAAATAAATTGTTGAAAAAGGGATCCTAGGTCTAATACATAGATCACTAACATTAATCTTTTTTTAAAGAACATTAGAATGCATATATGCAAGGGAATTAGATTAAATTTCAACCTAAAAGGTGAGTCAATCTGCCTTGGATTCAATTATTTAATTCCTTGGAAATTGATTGAAATTAATTTGAATTTATTGACCTAATTTGACTATGATATCTAATCTAAAAATGCAACTTTATTGTAACAACAAGATGGTTAAATCAAATTTTGAGAGAAAATTTGGGAAGGGAAGAATACTGTGCACTTTGTATACAAATATGAGTCTAATTTTCTTTGTCAAGGGGACCCTCATCTAGCCTGACATTTCTCAAATCTAAAGTTATAGACCTATAGCTCACTATCTGCCTTCTATCTCCTCACTCTATGATCTTTGTCTTCATACCTTAACTGGCACAAGTCTAGAAAAGAGAGAGAGGAGGTGGTGGCCATATAGGATTATTCCCTGATCAAACCACTATTTTGTTATTTCTACCTCCACAAATAGCTCATGGACTGATTGATAACATGTCTATGCTCCTAACCTTAAGTGTGTCTAAGGATGTAAGGAGCTAAAATTCATAAATAGCTAGTCAAATATGTTAGAGAAGGATTTATAAATGATAATCATGAGGTCAACCTGAGAGAAAGTCAAATTCCCTTAGGAAAATCTAAAACATAAAAATACCCCACTTTGGACAAGTAATATGAAGCTTGAAGATGAGAACACTCTGAAAACAAGTCATTAGGTTGTAAAAAATGGCCAAAAGAATTTTCCACACCTATATTCCATCATGTCCTTCTATTGGCATGAAAATTGAATCATTGAAATAAACTTGATCAAATCTAAAAATATCTTTGAAAACCTACAAATTCAAATGTATTTTTGCATAGTGTAATTTTCTCAATATTCTTCTTCTTCCTTTTGAAATGATAATTCATCACTATTGAATTTGACTCCATTTTCCGACAAACGTTTGTCGGTCGTTTGACAACATTTGTCAGAAAATCAACGAATTGATGAAAGAATTTTTGTCACCATTTTTTCATTGAAATAACGACATAGATTCATCGGTTGTCAGCATCATAAAATGACTTAGATGTTTGTCAAAATATCAATGACAACTTCGTGTATCCACTGATGAATTATAACCAAAATGTAATTGCAATGGCTCTTCTGAAGCATCGAAACAACACCAAAAGTTTTTCGCCATTTCGACAAAATGGGAAAGGAGTTACGAGGAAGCCTTTGTCGAAGCTATAGCAACTTCATTGGACCTTTTCAGTGATTCGCCAGTGGACTTCGTTGAAATTGTAACAAAATAATGCAAGTTTTTTATAAAAAATATTCATTGAAATGTACCATCGTGGAGACTCTTGGTGATGACCACTGAAGCCAACCCATCGGTGAGAGATCAATCATCAGCATAGGATAGAAAAATCACTCTGATAGTCCATGTCTTGCCGATGACTTCCGTCGGCAAGACAGATCCAATGTCACACCGATCTGACCTCTTTAAGAGTTTTGAACACTATTGGTTATCAGCAAGATATTTTGAGGGTCTCGTTAATTAAACAAGTGTCTAAGAGCAAGTAAATAGATGGAACCTATTAATTTTCTTATTTTGGGGTTCTTTAAATCATAAAATAGATACCATCTTCTTGTGTATAATGTACTTATATTCAAATTTGAATTTGAGACCAATTGTCATTGCACATTCCATTTTACTTGCACAGAGTATTCTATAAGCAATATATTGATAATTCCAAATGATTTATGGTGTTGTAAAACTCTACCTATCATCACAGTTTTGTTGTCCCCCCTAGAGAATCCTGCAAAGACAAGTTTACAATACAAAGTCAAATAATATGAAAAAGACTTACTTCCATACAAATTAAATGATTATTCTCACAATGGCAATTGTCTAATCACAACGACAATTCCATGAAAGGTTATCCATGCTTCATAATAGATGACTGATCATACATATAGACTGCAAGATGCATAGAAAAAGCATTACACTTGAGAACAACCAAGGGCTAATAAGGGAAGGAGTTAAGAAACGTCTGGATTGAAGAGAAAATGTGTAGGGAAATTGCTGAGCAGTATCAAGAGAACAGAGCTTGTAGAACATATTCTTGACCTAATCAACCTCTTGAACAACTTAAACAAAATTAAAATACTAACACATACATGAGATATGTAATGAACTTCCAATATTTGCTATCATTTTCATTAATGCAGAGGTAGGTAAAGGAGAAATAATTATAATTGTAACACTATTCATAGTCCAATAAATTATGTTCGTAATTTGTGTTCAATAGACCTCAGTTTTATCATTATATTGCCCATCTAATTTACCATATTTTAATCCAAGGTTCAACTATCTCAGATCTAAAGAAGCATCTTCAATTAACCATTTAAAGTACTATAAAATAAGGTAAGAATTTTACTTGAGAAAGATTGGGTACACTTGTAGGATTAAAATTTTCCCAATCATCAAGATTTATTGGCACATAGACACAACCTGTAACATATGAAGTAATGGATGACTACAAGTTAGTGAAATGGTCCTTAATATGTGACTGTTTTGCAAATTGATTGGTAGAAAATAAGGTTACAAACAGATCTACATAAAAAATTATGAGGACAATCTATTGTAATCATCAAAATAGATGAAAAGTGCAAAGGAAAGAGCCGAGTTACATCTCTAGAGCCTAAAGGAAACACATGCAAGAAACATAAAAAAAGAACAAACCAGTTTTTGAATGAATACAAAATGGTTCCTTCAGCAAGTGATTCATATGCTTTCACACCTGACAGGACATTAAGAATATTTTAGTCTTCCTTTGTGAAATTAACTACTTACAGAAAAAACCCAGAAACCAATATTATATACCTCCATCTCTAGCAAAGGGTAGGTATAAGAGAAAAAAATTTCCTCAATGCAATGTCAAAAAATATCAATGTGTGTGTAGGTTTGTATTACTCAAAATATCATTTCATTGCCTAAAGAAAAATACCAAAGTGATGTTTTAAATTTCAATCTTCACATAGGCTCCCTTATTGCTACACATGCATATACAAGCATTATTTGAGCTCTAAACTATTCAAATATTAAGGATTTAATTATTTATAAGATAGAAAGTTGTTCTTTAGACATAATCCATCATCTTTTACATATCTTTATTCACTCCTAGCGCTTCAAATAAATTTGTATAAATGAGACAAAAATGTGAATCTTTTATGACAAAAAAATATTAAAAAGAGGGGGGAGAGAGAAAAGGGTAGGGGGCAAGAGAATGCTTGAATGCATAGCAAAGTATAACATTTTGATCATTATAACAATGAAACGAATCTTAAGTTTGAAGCATTAATATCATTTTGAACATTTATGATAAAAAATGAATGTAAGTAGAGAAATTTTTGCATACCTGTAGATGGTACAAAATTTCATGGTTAAGTGGAAGCCTCCCATCAACAACAAGATCCAAATATCCGTGTATCTATCTCAATCGAGCCTCTAAACCCTTTAGAGCTGTCAATTTTTCCACTAACCTATTATGCACAAAAGTCAAATTTTAGAGTTATGTCACCACTAAAAATAGAAGAAATAGAGCTTTGAAACCAAATCCACACACTACACAATGTGGTATTCATACAAAGCCATACAAAAAAACTAAAATTAGAACATTGGAATGGAAAAAACTTCAAATTATGATGCAGAGCATGGATTCATGGTATAAAGAATCATTTTTCTGCCACCATAGTGAAAAGTTAGCACTTTCTTTTATCTTTGCATATTGGTTTGATGCTTCAAACTATGCATTTATTATATTGAAAAGTGCATTACCTTATTGAGCTTCTCTTTGTTTTGAGAATAGTTTAATATTCTCTACTTAATAGGGCCAACCATGTGATGGTGGAAGCTCATTTGGCCCCTCCCGCACCCCCCCCACATCACTATCAATTCCCCATACCCAATCATATAACATTAATCATTCATTCATCCATTAATAAAATATAACATTCATTCATTCATCCATTAATAACATATAACATTTATTCATTAACATATAACATTCATTCATTAACATATAACATTCATTAATTAACATATTCACATTCATTCATTAACACATAATATTCATTCTTTTATTTTTTACATATTATCAAAAATATGGTTGTCATGATATGAATACAATCACTTTTTTTTTTGTTTCCTTTTTAAAGCTAAAAAAATATGAAGTGAAGTATCTTTTTCTAAATCATCTGTCCCCCCTTTAGTTGTTCTTCCCTCTGCTCGTGATCTTAATGTATGCCTAGTAATTGCTCATGACATGGACGCCACTGCAAAGGGGGTTTGCTACAATAACAAGGAAATATTAAATTGATATGTTTTATTATTATTGTTACAAGTATTTCATTAATTAAAAGAACATTAGAGTGGTTCTCTTTACCTGATGGGTTCACATCATGTTCCTGAAATTCTGTTATAGACTCATTTCAACATGCTAAACACCCTCTAAATTCAGATTTGTAGTTGAAACACGAAAGGTTACATTAATTAATACACCAATTAAAATTAAATATGTTTAAAAGAACATTAGAGTGGTCCTCTTTACCTGATGGGGCAACATCATGTTCCTAATCTTCTCTAGCTTGATCATGTTCAACACGTTGAGCATGCGCTACATGCTCTAAAGTTGAAAAATGAAAGGTTACATTAATTAATACACCAATTGCAATTAAATATGTTTAAAATAACTTTAGAGTGGTCCTCTTTACCTAATGGGGCCACACCATGTTCCTGATCTTCTCTAGCCTGATCATGCTCAACATGTTGATCAGGCTCTACATGCTCTAAAGTACCAGGATGCATGCAGTGACCTTCATCTGCAGGTTGTGCTCCACCCTCACCAGGCTGCATTCCAATGTCATGTGCAATATTATCATTGCTTGAATGTTTAAAAAAAATAGGAATGTAATTACTTTATGGTAGAAATTAATATTGAATAGATTGCACAAGTATTCAATTTTAAATAAACTTTATTTAGTTTATTTACCTGCGTGTCAGATGTAGAGGAAGATTGTGTTTGCCCAGTCAAGACTCTTAGGCATTCAGCCACAACTCCATAGCCTTGCTAGAAGGAAATCTTCGGGTCCTCTTCTGTGGGAACTTTGTTGAATTAAGAGCCCTACATTTTTGCATAAGATCATGATTTTTTCTTCTATGGTGTGATAAAACAAAAATTGTTTTCAATTTATTATTTGGATACAATATTTCATTTATTGATACTTACAATTCATGCGGCTAATTTCATATAACCACCAGAGCCAAGTTTGTGCTACTTGTGTTTTTCTAGTCTTTCCTTTGTTTCCTTCGATGTGTCGGGAAACCTATGAAAAGTTTGAAATACATTAGATTATGTAAAAAGAAAGAGTAATCAGTATATAATTTTACATTGTTGATAGTATCACATCCGATGGTGTCTTTCTTTTTTTTTTTTTAGCCTTCTCCTTTCCATCTGACACCAAGTCCTTCCACTACCTCTTCGGAATCATGGGGGGATGCTCGTACTTTTTGTTCTTCTCTAAATGTGACCTATATTGGTCCCTCACATACTTTAGATAGGTACTAGCTTTCTTAAGGACCTTGGTTCGGTTGAATGTTTTATCACCGAACAACACAACTAAACGGTTAATGAGCTCATCTTTTAAATCTTGATTTTGGCTATTCCACCGTGTACGTATGGTGGGCTCGAAGAGCTCCAATTTAATATCACTTAGATTTTTATAAAAGACATCATTTCTTGCGAAATGATCATGGGATCAATAGTCTAAAAAGTGTGATCAATAAGTAAATTTCAATTGGATTATATATAATAATAATTATAACATATTAAAGTACCTGGGACCTTCTCTATCTTTATGGGAATGAAATCGTTGGTCACCACAAATGTGACCGACAATGTTCCCTTACTAGTAATACGATAAGATCTAGGAAATGCTACTAAAATATCACAAGTACTAGTGGTCTTTGCATCCCCAGGTACATGTCCTGACTCATGTTCTGGCATGTGTTCGCTGCTAGAGGGTGCACTAATGGATGCCTGCATGGTATGTGTTGCCGACATTTCAAACAACAATATAGGCACAAATGATGGGGTCAGATGATGTGATGTATGCGCAAGAAGATCAGGATGGACACTTGTACCAACCCCTACTCCTCAGGCAGCACTTGTAGTACCCTGATCATGGCCAGGAGCATCATGAGGATGCAAAAAATCCTGTAAAAACAATGCATATTTTAGTTTATGACATAAAAGAGTACAAAATATAAAACCATAAATGAACTTATGTTATAATTAAAGACCTCATCACAATTTACTTGCAAGTTTTGTGATCTCCTAGTCAGTATTTTAATCCTTTCTCTTATCTCATCTGTTTGAGGCACTATAAATAACAACTTAAGGATTTCTTCATTGCATTTTTTTGGGTCTTTCTTATCATATTGAGAGGGTTTATTGAATAAGTGATGCCATCATCACATAATATTGATTGCACCTCCCTATAGATGCTCTTTTCTACTATTGGTGCCTTTCCCTAATCAGTCGACTGCAACAAGAATATTAAAAACATTATCAAAATTAACCTAATAAACTTATGAAAAAAACATAATAATAATTTTTTTGCTTGTATCTAATTTGAAAAATTACAATGAGGTAAACCTGTCATTTAGAAGCACCTGAAGATACATCACGATCTATGTTCTGGGTCGGAGCCTTCTCCGTATGATCAATGTCCCGCTATGACAAAAAATAAATATAAAAAAACATAAGAATAAAATCGTATATTGGAGTCATTAATTGGAGGTTGGGTAAAATGGTGCATAGTACGTACCACCCCCATAGTAACTATGTTTGTAACTAACACTACTGAATTTGACACCATTTTCCGACAGATGTTCGTTGGTCATTCGACAAATCTTTGTCGGACAAGTGACGAAATGAAGAAAATATTTTTGTCATTGTTTTTTCATCGAAAGGCTGATGACAAATTAAACGTCAAAATAACGGCACAGATTCGTTGGTCGTCAGCATCATAAAATGACTCAGGATTTCATTGGAATATCGACGAAAACTTTGTGTATCCACCGAAGAATTACACCAGAAGTTCGTCGCCATTTCGACAAAATGGGCAAGGAGTAGCTTCGAAACAACATTAGACGTTCATCGCCATTTTGATGAAATGGGAAAGGAGTAGTGTTGAAACAACACCAAATGTTCATCGAAAGTGCGATGAAGTGGGAAAGTAGTAGCATCGAAACAACACCAAAAGTTCATCGAAAGTGCGACGAAATGGGCAAGTAGTAGCGTCGAAACAACAGCAAAAGTTCATCGAAATTGTGACGAAATGTGCAAGGAGTAGCATCGAAACAACACCAAAAGTTCATCGAAAGTGCGACAAAATGGGTAAGGAGTTACAGCAAAACCTTTGTTGCAGCTATAGCAACTTCGTCAAACCTTTTCGGCGATTGGTCGGCGGGTTTCGGCGAAATTGTGACGAAGCAATGCAATTTAAAAAATATATATATATTTGTGGAAATGTACCATCGTGGAAACTGTCAATTGATCACACATATAGACTGCATATTGGTTTGATGCTTCAAACAATGAATTTTCTTATATTTAAAAGTGCATTACCTTATTGAGCTTCTCTTTGTTTCGATAATATTTTAATATTCTCTACTTAACAGGGGCAACCACGTGATGGTGGAAGCTCATTTGGCCCCTCCCCCCCTTCACATCACTCTCAATTCCCCATACCCAATCATATAACATTAATCATTCATTCATCCATTAATAACATATAACATTCATTCATTAATATATAACATTCATTAATTAACATATTCACATTCATTAATTAACATAGTATATTCATTCTTTCAGTTTTTACATATTATCAAAAATATGGTTGTCATGATACGATTACAATCACTTTTTTTCTTTTTTCTTTTTTAAAGCTACACAGAGCTGAAGTGGAGTATCATTTTCTAAATCAATATCTATCCCCCCTTTAGTTGTTCTTCCCTATGCTTGTGATCTTAATGTACGCCTAGTCGTCTGCTCATGACATGGACGCCGCTGCAAGGGGGGGTCTGCTGCAATAAGAAAGAAATGTTAAACTGGTATGTTTTATTATTATTGTTACAAGTATCTCATTAATTAAAAGAACATTAGAGTGGTTCTCTTTACCTAATGGGTCCACATCATGTTCTTTAACTTTTGTTATAGACTCATGCTCAACATGTTGAACACCCTCTAAATCCTGATCTGTAGTTGAAACATGAAAGTTTACATTAATTAATACACCAATTGAAATTAAATATGTTTAAGAGAACATGAGGGTGGTCCTCTTTACCTGATGGGGCCACATCATGTTCCTGATCTTCTCTAGCCTGATCATGCTCAACACATTGATCACACTCTACATGCTCTAAAGTTGAAACACGAAAGGTTACATTAATTAATACACCAATTGCAATTAAATATGTTTAAAAGAACTTTAGAGTGGTCCTCTTTACCGATGGGGCCACATCATATTCTCGATCTTCTCTAGCCTAATCATGCTCAACATGTTGATTCACTGTATGCTCTAAAGTAGGATGCACACCATGACCTTCATGCATGTTTCTACCCTCACGGCAGCATTCCAATGTCATTTATTATCATTGTTGAATGTTTAAAACAAATAGGCATGTAATTACTTTATGGTGGAAAATAATATTGAATAGATTGCACAAGTATTCAATTTTAAATAAACTTTATTGAGTTTATTTTTAGATAATGGATGCAATGGAAGATTGTGTTTTCCCAGTCAAGACTCTTAGGTGTTCAGCCACGGCTCTATAGCCTTGCTGGAAGGAAATCTTTAGGTCCTCTTCTGTGGGAACACTATTGAATTTCAGAGCCCTACATTTTTGCATAAGATTATGAATTTTGATTCTATGTTGTGATAAAACCAAAATTGTTTTCAATTTATTATAATTTGGATGCAATATTTCATTTATTGATACTTACAATTCATGCAGCTAATTTCATATAACCACCAGAGCCAAGTTTGTGTTTCCCATGCTTTCTAGTCTTTCCTTTATTGCCTTCAAAGTGTCGGGCAGCCTATGAAAATTTTGAAATACATTAGATTATGTAAAAAGAAAGAGTAATTAGTATATAATTACATTGTTGATAGTATCACACATAGTAGCATTAATCGTTTGGGGAAAAAATTGGCAAACCAAAAGTTTAAGATTTTTTGAAAAAATTGGGAAAAAATGGGGAAAAGATTAGGAAAAAATCTGATTTACAAAAAGACACAAAAATTTAAAGAAAAACAGTCATAAACTACTTTTAAAAAAAATTTAATGGCATTTCCATAGCATACAGACATTGAGAGCAAATATAATACAGAGTTCAATCCATGAATTAAGGAAAATAGAATTTTGGTGGTTATATTCACATCGCTGATTACATTGCACAAAACATACTACAACTGCATAAATATCAGATGGTGACAGTTGTCTATGCTACCACATTTTTCATACATGTCTACCAAAGCATTTTATCAAATAGTTCACTGCCTTCTTGCTATGGCTAAAAGCCTAAAATAGGTGCTTTTGAACAAGTTATGGATGCATGGAAAAAATCTATCAAAGCATAATAGTAAGCAATAGTATAGACAAGACAGTGAACTATTTCAAAAAATGCCTCAAAAATAATGGTCTAATGGTGATGGAATGCCATGACAATCCATAGAAAGTTTCTTGTGATGGCATTCGTTATGGCATTCCATCACCATGAGACCACATTTTGAAGCATTTTCAAATAGTTCACTACCTTTTCTATTCTACCACATTTTTCATACATGTCTACCAAAGCATTTTATCAACGGTTCAATGCCTTCATGCTATGGCTAGAAAGTAAAAACCTAAAGCAGGTGCTTTCGAACAAGCTATGGATGCTTGGAAAAATCTACCAAAGCATAATAGTAAGAAATAACATAGACAAAGAGTGAATTGTTTCAAAAATGCCTAAAAGAAATCGCGATCTCCGCGATGATGGAATTCCGTGACAATCCATAGCAATTTTCTTGTCATGGCATTCATCATGGCATTCCATCACCATGAGACTACATTTCTTTGAGACATTTTTTCAAGTAGTTCAACTTTGCCTGCGCTGTACTCTTGCATTTTTCATACATGTATACAAAGCATTTTATCAAACAGTTCATTGCCTTGCTGCTATGGCTAAAAGCCTAAAACGGGTGCTTTCAAACAAGCTATGGATGCTTGGAAAAAATCTATCAAGCATAATAGTAAGCAACAAGCCATGGTCTCATGGTTTTTTAAAAATCAGCTCAATTTTATTTTTTTGTAGATTTTAAACACGTTTTTTTTGGAAATTTTCAGTTTGAAATGGAAAAAAATCATTGATCAAAAAGTCAACGATTTTTTCAAAAAATCGTCCAGCCTGCAGATTTTTTAAAAATCGCAATTAATTGAGATTTTTTGGAAATTTATGCTTCTATATCACATACCTTCCTTGGCCCGGTGGTGTCTTTCCTTTTTTCTTTTCAGCCTTCTCCTTTCCATTGGACACCAAGTCCTTCTACTCCCTCTCCAGAATCATGGGGGGATGCTCATACTTTTTTTTCTTCGCTAAATGTGACCTATATTGGTCCCTCACATACTTTAGATAGGTACCGACTTTTTTAAGGACCTTAGTTCGGTTGAATGTTTTATCATCGAACAACACAACTAAACGATTAATGAGGTCATCTTTTAAATCTTGATTTTGGGCATTCCACCTTGTACGTATGGTGGGCCCGAAGAGCTCCAATGTAATATCACTTAGATGTTTATAAAAAACATCATTTCTTACAAAATGATCATGGGATCAATAGTCTAAAAAGAGCGATCAATAAGTAAATTTCAATTGGATTATATAGAATAATAATTAAAAAAATTTAAAGTACCTGGGACCTTCTCCATCTTTATGGGAATGAAATCCTCAGTCACCACAACTGTGATCGAAAATGTTCCCGTACTAGTAATACGGGAAGATCTAGGAAATGCTACTAAAACATCACTAGTACTAGTGGCCTCTGCATCCCCAGGTACATGTCCTGATGCATGTTCTGGTATGTGTTCACTGCCAAAGGGTGCATTAATAGATGCCTACATGGTATGTGTTTCTGACATTTCAGATGACAATATAGGCACAGGTGATGGGTCATATGATGTGATGTATGCGTAGGAATATCAAGATGGACACTTGTACCAACCCTTACTCCTCGGGCAGCACTTGTAGTACCCTGATCATGGCCAAGAGCATCATGAGGAGGAAAATAACCTTGTAAAAATAGCACATATTTTAGTTCATGACATAAAAGAGTACAAAATATAAAACCATGAATGAACTTATGTTATAATTAAAGACCTCATGACAGCTTACTTGTAAGTTTTGTAATCTCTCAGTCAATGCTTTAACCCTCTCTCTTATCTCATCTGTTTGAGGCACTATGAACATCAACTTACTCATTTCTTCATTGCATTTTTTTTGGAGCTTCTTTATCGTATCGAGAGGGTTTGCTGAATAAGTGATGTCATCATCACAAAATATTGACTTCACCTCACTATGGATTCTCTCCTCTACTATTGGTACCTTTCCCTGATCAGTCAACTGCAACAAGAATATTAAAAACATTATCAAAATTAACCCAAAAAACTTATTAAAAAAACATAATAATAAAACATTTTGCTTGTATCTAATTTGTACAATTACAATGAGGTAAACCTGTCAGGTAGAAGCACCTGAAGATACATCGTGATCTTTTCTCTGGGCCAAATCCTTCTCCGTCGATCAATGTCCCCCTGTGACAAAAATTAAATATAAAAACATTACGAGAAATGAAACCAATAGACTTATGAAAAAAAACATAAGAATAAAATGGTATATTGGTGTCATTAATTAGAGGTTGGTAAATGGTACATAGTACGTACCACCCCATAGTAACTGTTTTTGTAATTAAGCGATTCAAATTGTAATCAATTAGCAACTCTTCCCCTGCAGTTATTGATTTTATTGCACATAAATACACGGTTTCCCTTGCGCACCTTGAATATGCAATTGGGTTGCTTATTTGTTGACCCAGGTCATGTCTTGTTTATAAACCTACAATATTCCTAATACTTTTGGCCTCCATCAATGTACATAGCCACTCCTTTATTTTTGATCCTTATTTTTGAGTTGTATATAATTTGCTGACAGTGCATACCTCATGCCGTGTATGTCGAACCAGTTGCATCCAATCTTTGTAACTATAATAGGGTCCAACATACTCCATCAATTCATAACTTTTTCATAACAAACCTTTATGCCATCCATGCAAAATAGGCCCAAACCATGTAATGACGATGGTGCTATGCGATATATCCTCTCATTGACACAAAAATCGGTGTTTATTGGAGGAAGTTCCTTGGGTACCCATTGTTTCCGTGGATGTTTGTAAATCAAGGGAACCTCGATATCGCCTATGCTCTCTTCATCATAAGAACATGACCCCCCTTTAGCAAGAAAAAATTCCATGCGTTTACAAAATTTTCTTCTAATCTTTTGACCTCTAGTTGATCTCCCTCTTTTAGATATACTACATGTCTCGCTTTCCTCTTCTCTTCCTGAATTTCCCTCGCTTGAGGAAGACAGATCTGACAAATACCTATTTGGTGGTACCTACACTCATAAGGATGTTGGATGAAGTTCTTTCATGGTGATGTGATCCAAAGGTGACATTATGATTAATCTATCATTTCATCGCTAGAATTTCACAGGTTATAAGGTAATCAAGTCTTGATAGATTGCAAGTTATTGTTACTACCGTCCAAATGTGTCCATCACAAATCAAATCTACTTAATGTTTTAACTCCCAAACTTTGTAACAAGTGTTAAATGTGACTATGGTCCACCAGTTACACAACCAAGGCCTCAAATGTATTCTCTAATTGTAATCAAAGGACTTTTTCTCTTCATTCCAGTAAATAAACTTGAAGGGAAACACCACCAAGTGGTTTATTGGACACCTACATGACTAAAAATAGCAGCAAATTTACATTTAATTTCCATATGTCTAAGTGGTTAACGGGGAGGGAGTGTGTACTAGGCCTGGTTAAGTCATCATAAGTTTACGCTTTGGCAATAATTTTTTTTTAAGTCATATTAAATCTTCCTATGTCTAATTGCTAGGAGATTTTTGGTATGTTTTAAGGTAGGATGATTGATGAAAGAGCCCAAAGACTAGCCTTTCTCCATGGTATCTAGGTACACATAGCAGTGGTCTTCTCTTATACGGTTGGACATGATTTAAAGAACTTAGCTAGGAATTATTCATTTAACCTAAGGTTTTCTCATAATGCCATCATTGGAAAAGTATGATCAAATTCTTCTATTATGAAGAATTGGTCTATGTTCCTCTAGTAATCACTATAAATGTTTGTAAGGATAAAATGACTAATTGCATTAGGTAGGAGAGAATCAACTTTGAGTTCTTCAAAGATTATATTCCTCTATTCATAATTTTTAAGGGTTGTGTGTGGAGAAGGTTATCACTACCAAGAAGGGAGGAGACCTTTCCTTGTATTCTTTTATAATTTTCATTATTCTTATTTATTTTACACCTCCATTTACAAATACACATACATATGCATTTACTATTTTAATTTATTTCTCATGTAGTTTAATAGTTTGATCGATTTCATATTATATGTGTTGAAGACTTTAGAATTTCAATTACATTAATTTATGGATATGTTGTATCTATAACACTACAAAACCATATGCTCTTTCCATTTACACTTGCATTTAGAAATACACATTTATATACATAGATATAGATTTCTTTAATGATATGTTGCATTTATTGTTCTAGGAGAGCATCCAGTAATTACATTTACATTTACATTTAAAAATACATATGCATACATATATATGTATGTGTGTGTGTGTGTGTGTGTTTGTGTATGTGTATGTGTATGTATATCATTTATATTCAGTGTTCGGAAACAACCCATTAGGTCTGCACATGGATAACAATTCATAAAATCATATCTCCCATACATGTTTTGTTGAAACCTAGGCTTGAACCTCTCAGTTCACATGGTTTTCTTCACAAAACTATTGAGGATAGCAGCTATACCTTCTTTATTTATTATCCTACGCCCTATTCATGCATCCTACAATTACAACAGTATCCATGGGGCCTCTTACACAAGCTACAATAATCACAAAAGTGTAAGAGCCACTTTATATCATGTTTGGTCTACAAAACCCTGAAAAATAAGGTAACTCAAATTATGATTTTTTGGTAAGCTATATGGACAAAATCATTAGCACCAGCTTATTCTTGGAGTCTTTTGAAAGAGAAGTGAATCAGGTGGCAGTTAAGTACAAACTTTATAGTGTCAAGGTGAATGAGGTGATCAATTTTGATTGGCCAACCAATGAAGAGAACCAAAAATGGGTAAATGTATATTTAACTGAGGAAGAGTTAAAAGGAGTAGGCTGCTAACTGTTGACAAATAAACTCTTGTAGTTACAATAGATTCTAGTTTTGTTTTTTGGTGATAGTTTAGGCGCGAAATTCTTGAAGTTTTTGTTACTACATGAACCATTCTCAGCGGGCACAATGAACAAGAAGATTCTCTGGGGAGATTGTTGTTGTAACAATTTTTTGAAATATCACAAGGCCGTCCAATTGGCTAGTGACACATGTGATTTATGGCCCGATGCTTGTTTGCACCTCCTTTTTCTATAAGAAGGATTTTAGGGCCAAAAGTACGGGTTAGCAAGTTAGATATTTTTGGTCGAGTCTAGATGAAGTTGCAGAGCAAATTGTAAAGTCTAATGGTTTTAGGGAAAATGCAATTTAGGTTTTGAGTCATTCTGTAGTAGGTTTTGAATTCATGGGGATTTGATGTTTTATGACAGTACTGGATTTGAATTGATATGATTAATACAAACTCATGTCTCTCCATTGTTCAAGCATCTCTAAATTTTAAATAAAATGATCAAGAGTTGTTTCGTTCATCTCACTATTGTGGTGTGTATGATTCTTGTTTTAGGTTTAATTCAAGGAATTAATTAAAATGCTTGAATGGGATTGTAGGCGGATATGTTATGTATAAGCTATTTTATTTTTTCTATCTTATCTTATACCATTTTACGAGAATGGGGGTGCCAATGTACGAGAAGATTTTTGGAAACTAGGCATGAAAATTTAAGGTTGTAGAGAATGGGGGTGCCAAACTTACAGTACTCATTTCCCCTTGGTCATCAATTTTCACTGAGTGCCCTCAATGTCATCCTCGGTGCTGGTATTGACCTTGTTTTCACTCCTCCAAACTCTTCCTCGGCACTGATATTGACCTTGTTTTCACTCCTCCAAACTCTTTGTCGACGCTGGTATTGACCTTGTTTTAACTCCAAACTCTTCCTCAGTGCTGGTATTGACCTTGTTTTCACTCCTCCAAACTCTTCCTCGGCGCTGATATTGACTTTGTTTTCACTCCTCCAAACTCTTCGTCGGTGTTGGTATTGACCTTGTTTTAACTCCAAACTCTTCCTCAGTGCTGGCATTGACCTTGTTCTCACTACTCCAAACTCTTCCTCGGTGTTGGCATTGACCTTTCACTTCTCCAATTTGACGAGCTACAACCTGGTTTCATTATCTTTTATAATATGTTAATTAAGTTGAAAATTTTGGCGTCATTTAGCTAGGTTTTAATATTCTACAATATAGTTAAGTATATATTAGCTATTTTTACATAATAAATAATAGAATTATTCAACTTATTATAATTAAATATTATATTCTTTAACAAAATTATTAAATACGTATAAAATTATTATAATTAATAATTAATAATAAGTATATTTTTATATAATACAAAATATAATTAATATAATATATATTTAATATAATAGTAATATATATTAATATGAGAGAGAGAAACTAAATTTTGATTGGTTGTTTCATGTCAACAATCCAAGGATGGAATGTGTCCTTGGGGAGTTATGCTCAAGGTAGGATGCCATTTGATTAAAGATATGATAATTCTCCTTTAAGACCTCTTCAATGTACCCATTGCACACTTAAGGAGACACATATAAATATAGGGAAGAAAATATAGAGAGAGAGGGAGATAATGACAAAAATACAAATAGAAAGGGAGAAAAAAGATAGAGAGGGGTAGAGAGATATAGATGAATACATAGAGATATAGGGAGGGTGATTGATATATCTCTCCCTGTCGCTCTCTATATCTCCCACATCTATGTCACTCCTGCCTCTTCCCCCCTCTATCTATTGAGCTATCTCTCCCTCTCCCCCCTTTCTCTCTCATTCCATCTCTCCCTCCATCTCTCCTACTCTATATCTCTATCTCTATTTCTCTTTTTATCTCCCTCTCACTCCTCTCTATCTCTTTCTATCTATATCCCTTTCTCTCCCTCCCCCTCTCTATGTCCCCCTCTCTATCTCTCATCATCTCTCCCTCCCTATCCCCCCTATCCATCGACTCTCTATCTCCACCTGTCTTCCTTTCTCTTCCAATATATCTCCATCTCTCTTTCTCTTCCCATATATCTCTATCTCTCTCTCTTTCTCTCCCCATATATTAACTAAGAAGCCATGTAAGCATACAATAGTATATGTTGGTAAAACTATAATAGTGTTTTATTAAACTATAAGTAACACTTATCTTTCTAATTTCAAGCCTTCTTATAAAAATAGTGTTTTATTAAACTATAAGTAGATTATTTTCACCACTCTTCATTCAACATGAAATGCCAAATATAGCAATTGTTTTGTTGCTTTTGTCAAGTTTCATTAACCAAGCTATTTACTGGGTTGAATAAAGTTGTGTTATGACCCTTCTTCTCTTTAAAATAATTAGACAATATTAGCGAGATCAGGAAGGGGAGAAAACTAAACTCCTTCAAAATAGGGGTAGTTGTGGGTTTGTTGGTTTTATTTGTATACTATATACTTAGTTCCTCTAGGATAAATAAGTAACTTTAGATCATTTTCTTAGTTGTGTATCCTAACTAATATAGAGTAAGCTTTTTCATTTTAATTAACTACTACATAATAGTTTATGTGTTGAAACAATTCTTTCCATTGTTTGTAGTTTTTACATTGGAATACAAATCATATTTAATTTCATGCCAATATACTTCTTTCATAAAGATATTTGTTTGAAATAAGTGCTTCATAACCCATCTAATCAAATCACAATTAACCTATCAAAAATGCAATAGGAATTTTCTAAAGAAAAGAACACTTGACCCAATCATAAGTGTATGGCCTTCAAAGAAAGGAGTGATCCACCTTAGCAATAAAAACTACTTGATTTAGACATAGGTATGTGCAGGATCATGATGGGCCAAAAAGTGGCAACATGAAAAAAGTAGCATTTTGGACTTGCCAAAAAACGTAAAAATCCTGAGTTGACTTTTTTTTTGGGTTGGCTATCAGTACATTGCTCTATAGCAATGCCCAAGCCAAAGTACTACAAATCAGATATCTGATTTTTTTTGGATA
This sequence comes from Sequoia sempervirens, assembly GCA_007258455.2. Taxonomy (NCBI): domain Eukaryota; kingdom Viridiplantae; phylum Streptophyta; class Pinopsida; order Cupressales; family Cupressaceae; genus Sequoia; species Sequoia sempervirens. Next base: position 586,511,889 of record VDFB02271358.1, on the reverse strand, counting down.
TCCAATTCATGTCTAATATCTAATTTGGAAAAAAATTTAAAATGTAATATTTTGGTGCTATAAATTAGATATTCATTTTTTGCACACATATACCCAAGAGTAATTAGGAGGTCGAGGGTGGGCAAGAGAGAGAGAGAGAGAGAGAGAGAGAGAGGGGGAAAGAGGAGAGGAAAAAGAGAGAGAGATTGAGAGGAAAAGGGAAGAAAGAGAGAGATATATAGAGAAAGAATTAGGAGGGGGAAGGGAGAGAGGGAAGAGGAGAGAAGAGAGGTAGAGAGAGAGAGAGAGAGAGAGAGAGAGAGAGAGAGATAGAGAGAGGGGAAGGAGAGATAGAGAGGAGGAAAGGGAGAGGGAAAATGAGAGGGGGAAGGAGAGAGAGATATATATAGAGAAAGAATTAGGAAGGGAAGGGAGAGGGGAAGAGGGGAGAAGAAGGGGAGAGAGAGAGAGAGAGAGTTAGGGGGAGGAGGAGGGAAGAGTGTTGAGGGAGTGAGGATAGAAGGTTTAAGGGTTTATGGTTGAGGGTTTAGGATGAGGGGGTAGGAGGAGAGACTTGAGAGAGAGAAAAGAGGGAGGGAGTGGGAGAGAGATAAAAAGGAAGGGAGGAGGGGGTAGAGGGTAGAGGGTAGGAGGGTTTAAGGGTTTAGGGTTTAGGGTTTAGGGATGAAGGGGTAGGAGGAGGGAGAGACTTGAGAGAGAGGGAGGAGGGAGTGGGAGAGAGAAAAGGAAGGGAGGGTTAAGGGGGTAGAGGGTGGAGGTTTAAGGTTAAGGGTTTAAGGTTTAGGGTTTAGGGTTTAGGGTTTAGGGGAGAGATAGAGAGGAGTGAGTGAGAGAGAGACCTAAGAGAGGGAGAGGGGAGGAGGAGATAGGGTTAGGGTAGAGGGTAGAGGGTTTAAGGGTTACGGTTGAGGGTTAAGGGTTAAGGGTTTAGGGTTATGGGTAGAGGGGAGAGATAGAGGGATTCAATGAGAGAGAAAGGGAGGGAGTGAGAGAGAGATAGAGAGTAGAGGGTTAAGGGTAAAGGGTAGAAGGTAGAGGGTTAAGGGTGGAGGGGAGGGATATATGAGTGAGTGAGTGAGTGAGTGAGAGAGACCTAAGAGAGGGAGAGGGGGTAAGAGGGTGAGACTTGAGGGAGAGAGGTAAAGAGGGAGGGAGTGGGAGAGAGATAAAGGGTAGAGCGTTAAATGTAGAGGGTAGAGGGTTAAACATTTAGGGTTATGGGTAGTGATGGAACTTTAAAGTTTTGTTCTCTGTGTTCTATTTTATCCTGCCTTGTGTCTCTGGTCATCTATGGTGTTTGGAAAAATCCTAAGGATGGGCTTTTACCTTCGTCTTCATGTAAAACCCTAGTGTTCATCTTACACCTTAGATGGGATCTATTTGGCCGTTACTTTTTGGGAAGGCTTTAAAACAACTTAAGCCCCATCGCTTTGTACGTCTAGGCTGGGCCCCCTTTTGTTTTATTGTTTTATTTCCTTCGCCTGACTTTATTTTTCCTAATTCTTTTGTTGGTCCCATGTTCCCTCGTTAAAACAACTTATGCCATTGTTTGTCATTGACCTAGTGATGTCCCCTTATTCCTTTAGGGGAGAAGGCCCAATAGTTGTACAGGCTAACTTTCTCAGCATGTAGCAATTGACTGGAATATCGTAGAACCTTCATTTTTTTTTTTGAAATGTAGACTGGTCTCTTATTTATCTATAACTAAGGTTTGGAGGGGCGACTCATCATGCAACTCGCCACATTGGCAGATCTTTTGAGAAGTTTCTAAAATTTGACTTTTTAAAGGTTCGACCAAAACTTAATCATGGAACCCCCAATAGTTGAACCAAAAAAATATCATTTGTTGCTTGTATAATATGATATTTTTATTTAAATTAAAATTAATATACAACCTAAGTGGACCAAATAATTATTGATAACCATAAATCTTTGATATCTCTACCTTTTATATTCAACACATATGAACTAATAGTTGAACACAAAAAATCTATTTGTTGTTATAAAAACAACACATAATGATTTAAAATACAAATTATATTGAACAAAAATGGACCAATAGTTGAACACTAAAACTTTTTGAAAATCCTTCACATTTAATGGGAAAATACATGTTATTTATTGTGCTCACCTTTTATATTTGTGATAGGACAAACTATTAATATAAAATTATCCAATGCTTGTACTGATGGAATTTCAAATTTTGTTCCTAATGTTTCACTCATGCCTTGCCTTATGTCACTGGTCTTTCATGGTGCCGGAAAATTTCTCAAGACTAGGGTTTTAGCTTTGTCTTCATCTTAAACCCTTGTGTTTACCTAATTCCTTGGTTGGGATCTATTTCGCCCTTACCTTTTTTGAGGGGTTTTAAAAACATCTTATGCCCCATCATTCTATCTAGGCTTGGTCCCTTTGGTCTTAATATTTTATTTCCTCCACGGGTTTTATTTTCCTAAGTCCTGGTTGGCCCTATGTTGAACGGTTTTAAAAAAACTTATGTTGTTGTTTTCCATACACCTAGTAATGTCCCCTTCCCCTTTAATGAATGTTTTATTTTTCAGAAGGATGAAATTCACACCGTCGATCAAAATTCCTTCATGATCAACGGTTGCCCGCCATCCTGTGATCGGGAATTGTAGAATGGCGATATCACAGGCGGGTGACACGTGTCCCATATGGGGGATCAAATTTGCATGACTATTCATCAACTGTCCTTTGATCTGAGCTGTTCCCTGCCATCCCGCGATGGTGCTTTGGTTGATTGAAAAATCACGGGCGGGCGCCACGTGGACTATACAAGGTGGGGCCCGAGGAAATTTTTGTGTGATATATTTTAAATGTTTCATTGCTTCCAAAGCAAAACATTTAAAATGAAATATTTGACCGTCGATCAAAATGCCTTCAAGATCAACGGTTTCCCACCATCTCATGATCAAGAATTGTAGGATGGTGATATTGCGGGTGGGTGACACGTGTCCCATATGGGGGATCAAATTTGCATGACTGTTCATCAATTGTCCTTTGATTTGAGTTCTTCCCCGCCATCCCGCGATGGTGCTTTGGTTGATTGCGAAATCACGGGCGGGTGCCACGTGGACTGTACAAGGTGGGGCCCGAGGAATTTTTTGTGTGGTATATTTTAAATGTTTCATTGCTTCCAAAGCAAATAATTTAAAATGAAATATTTGACAAGGCCAGGGGGAAATTCATTAAAAATGAGCAAAAGCAGAGAAATTAGGGCAACTAGTCAAGTCAGGAGCAGGCTACGTAGCATACAAAATGGTATGCCCATCCATGGCTTGCCAACAGCCTACCTTTCGTGCAGAAAATAACCTAATTCGTAACCCTCACATTTTTTTTATTTTTGAGCCCACATACAACGGTTAAAATTTTATATATGTTTTGTTTAATATATTTAAAAAATATTTTATAAATTATTTATAAAATATTTATAATATAAAATATTTTTTTAATATATTAAACAAATATATATAAAATCTTTAATATTTTTTATTAGTGATTTTAATTGTATATTAAAAAAATAATAATATTTTGATAGTTGAATACATTCAAAATATTTCTAGTATATTTCTAATTTAAAAAATATATTTTTTAATTTTTTAAATATATATATATTTTTCAAAAATATATATATATTTTTCAAAAATATATTTTTGTTTTTACAAAAATATATTATACATACAAAATTACATAATCAATAATAGATAATAGATCTTCGTGAATATATCTAGTTATGTTAATATGCTTGAAAAACTAATTTTAATTAAAAAACTTACTAACATCATTAAAAGGTAAGTTTTTAATTATAAAAATTTAACATTTGAAATAGAAAATTTAAATATTATATTATAATAGTTTATAATTTACTTATATAGGATTTTGGATAATAGAAACAATTTTGATTGATTTAATATTTTCTAAGTTCATTATTGAATTTAAATCTTATAAATATAATTATATATCTTTAATCAATATTATAATTTAAAAATAATAATCAATATTGAACATCTTAGATTTTAGTATAACTTAAATATTAAAAAATTTAGTGTATAAGTTTATAAAATATAATATATATTTTTTAAATAAAGATTTAAAGATTATTATATATGTATATTTAAAGATCCATACAATTATCTTTTTAACTATGAAATTAATACGATTAATTTCATTTATAATTTTATGGTATCTTATCTTTTTAACAATTTTTTGGTATCCTACCCCAATCTAAATCCCAACCCTACTATTAACCCCAATCTTAACCCTAATAATAACCCTAAGTGAACACTTATCCTAATTGAACCTTAACCCTAATTTAGCCCAAACCCTAACCTTAACCCTAACCCTAATTAAACTCTAGCCCTAATTGAAATCTAACCCTAATTAAACTCTAGCCCTAATTGAACCCCAACCCTAACCTAAACCCTATTTGTTCCTAACCCTAGTATCTCACAAATACAGGATTGAGACCTTGCCAACTCTGTTAAACCTTATTGGATAGTGATAAAAGCTACCTTATCTTTCATTAAGGTAGAAAATTTTTGTTATACAACATGTCCCTTGAAAATTGGAGATAGGCACTGCAAAAAGAAGGTAAACACTAATGAAAATGGTCAGTGGTATTGTGGAAGATGTGATAAAACTTTCCGTGAATGTGATTATAAATATATACTTCAATGCAAAGTGCAAGACCATACTTCATTCACTTGGATTACAAATTTTGATGAAGTGGTAGAAGAAATTATGGGTGTAACAACAAAAGAATTGAACATTTTGAAGTATGAAAAACAAGATGATGTTAAGTTTTCACACATTATACAAAAGGTCCTTTTCAACAAATACATATTTAAACTTCAAGCGAAAAAATAGACTTATAATGATGAACAAAGGATTAAATGCACAGTCATAAAAACAACAAAGTTTGATTATTGATCTGAGAGCAAAGCTTTATTAGACTCAATTGCAAAGCTATAGGTTTCATAAAATTCAAATGATTGAATGTATATAATGTCAACAATGTATTCAAACATTTGAAAAAAAAAATAGTGGATATATCTAAGTTAGTTAATGCCATTATGTCATGATATACTTCTTTGATGCTGTGAATACTAAATCTAATGATTGATGAACATTTCTGCTTTTAAATTTATTATTCTTGGTTGATTGTTGTTATAGACAAGTTGGTATGATTTCAAATTTGAATGTGTACCCTTATATATGGTAATTGAGATAAACAATGACACAAACAATAATGAAATCAAATTGATTGCTTTCCAAATTCATATTCATGAAAATGTAAGCATTTTTTCAAGTCAATATGCATCTTGATAAAGATAACTCTCGACATGTTTTACATATATTATTAATTAATATATGTATGCTAGTTAATTAAATTATTAACTATATTTTATTTGTATTATATATTGAATTTAACATTAAAAGATGTAAAAATCTTAATACTAAATATATAGGAAAATGGTTAAAAAATTACATATTTTTCAAAAAATAAAATATAGTGTGTAGTTTAAAATACAAATTATATAATTCTTATAATATTTATCTTATTATTTATTGAATATTTTATAGAATTTAAACTAAAAAATTAGCCTACCCCTCTCGCTCTCCCTCTCTCCCCCTCTACATATATCTCCCTCTTCCCCATCTTCTATCTCTCCCTCCTATACATATCTCTCTCCCTTTCTCCCTCCCTCTCTCTGTCTCTCCCCATCTCTCCTTGATTTCTTGCTCCCTCCATATACCCCTATCTATCTTCATATCTCAACCTATTTGTCCCTTTATCTTCCCATATATCTCTATATCTATGTATTTCTCTTCCCATTTATCTATCTCTCCCTCTCTCTTTCTCTCTCTCTATCTCCCCCTATTTCTATTGATCCCTCTCCATCTCTATTTTTCTTTCTCTACTTATCTCTCTCTCCCCCCTCTCTATATCTCCTTATATCTCTATCTTGACATCTCTCAATCTCTCTCTCTCTCTATATATATATATATCCCCCCTCTATCTCCCTATCTCTCTATATATTTATTTCTCCCTCTATCTCACTTGATATCTCTATCTATTTTTATCCCTTTTCCTCTCTCATTCTATATTCATCTCTACCTCTATCTATTAATTATAAATATTTTAAAATCAATTAAGTATTTCAATCTAAAATTTTAATATTTGACATTACAAATAAAATTAAACTAAATTCTAATTTTTAAAATCCATAAATATTTATTATCTATTTAGTTTTACTAATTATCTAATAGAATTAAATTAAATTAAATTAAATATTCATTTTATATTAATTAAACAATTATTAATTAGAATTCTAGAATAAATTAAGAAATAAGATCTATATAAAATTAATTTTCTATTTTTTTTTCTTTGTGTCCAAATCATTTCATTTTTTAAAATTATACTAAATTATAGCTATCATAATTAAACACAAAACTTTATTTTATTCTAATCCTAACCCTAGTTAAACCCTAACCCTATTTGGAATCTAACCTTTACCCTAATTGAACACTAAATCTAATTGTAATTGACCACTAAGCATAATTGAATTCTACCCCTAACCCTAACCCTAACTCTAACTAAACCCTAAACCTAACTCTAATCAAACCCTAACCCAAACCTACTTAATTGATTCATAATCCCAACCCTAACCCAAACACTAATTGAACTTTAAAAATAACCTTAATTAAGTATTAACCCTAATTGAACACTTATTGAACACTATTCCTAATTGTACCATAACCCTAACTTTGAACTATAGTTGAATTCTAATCCTAACCCTAACACTAATTCTTATCCTAATTGATCCTTAACCCCAACCCTAACCTTAACCTTGACCCTATTTGAACTCTTATTGAATTCATAACCTTAATTAAACCCCAACCCCATCCTCAATCCTAACCTAAATTGAACATTCATTGAACCCTAAACCTAGCCCTAAGTGAACATTAATCCTAATTGAACTCTAACTTTTTAGTTGAAAATATTAAAGTGCCTTAGATTTTCCCATTCATCGTCATTTATCATTCAATTCCTAATAGAACTCCAAAAATTTATACTTTTATAATGTTTTAATACACACCTAATATTAAGGGTTTAGAGTTTAAGGGTTAAGGGTTTAGGGTTAAGGGGAGAGAGATAGAGGGAGTGAGTGAGTGACCCATTTACATATTATTCTTTTATTCTTCCGTTAAATATTTAGTTACCCATTTACCATTAGCAGAAATGACCCAAGAATTTAATAGAATGGACTACTCATATAATACCTTGCATTATGGAGCTCAATTCTATGATATATTACTACTTATCAAATCCTTTGTAAATAATTATAAAATTATGACTCCATTTAAGCATTTAATTGATTTTCTTGAATCAAAGCAAAAACATAGACACACAATTGAACAAATTCTCAAAAGAAGAATGACAACATCATTAACATTTCATTCAAAATTCACTCAAATCCACATAAGGAGAGAAAATATATTAGAATTATACATGTATTCATGCTTATAAGTCATATATGCATACAATTTAAGATAATTTACATATATTCATCCAAAACTCAAAATAGGCTATCTATTCTATTCCATCAGCTTGGGGTTTTAACAGCCAATGGCACCATAGATATCACTTCCTCATCAGAGGACAAGTATCTTTCTACCCATATATTCAACTCAAAGCCTAGCTAGAGCTTTCATCAGTTCTCTCCCTACAAATGAGCCTCGAATTCCCTTTTATATTGCAAGGGAGCAACAAGCTTTGGGCTCAAATGTAATTTCACCAAAAAATTTCATTTGAACAAAATCTCCATTGCATTTGACTTTCATTTCAAAACTTCCCACACGTTGAATCTACAAAGCATAGTGGCACATGAACTGGGGAAAGCTAAAAGAAAAAGGAACACAAATTGTCATCAAAATCCCCTTATCGCTATCCACGCAAAAAAAAAAAAGGCAACCAAATTGCCACGAAGGCACCACAACAACTTCTTATTTACCTGCCACCCTGTCCTTACCAACACTCAGACCCCGGTATACACGCCTGCTTCTAGTTATTGCCCAATATGGTAGACCCTCAGCCTCCTCTTCTTTCTTGTCCTTTCCCAATACGGTTCTAGTTCGTTCACTTGGGGTTTTAACAGCCAATGGCACCATAGATATCACTTCCTCATCAGAGGGAAGACCGTGATTGAAGCGAGGTAAATACCGATAGTAGTCAGAGTTGGTCTCAGTCACATCATCAAAAGTGTTGCTCGTAAGGTCAATGGGTGTGTTGGCATCCAAATAAGGAGCCATTCCCATACCTTATTTTCCTACCGACACTAGTAATAGAGCACACCGCTGATTGCTTGCCTTTGTCATCTACCAGTTGAGCAGCAACGTCCTGGAATTGCAACCTTCTACTACATCTAGTGGGCACAAGCCTGGGCTTGTCAGCCAAAGCACCTTCTTGAATAGCAGGACCGAGCTTTTTTGAGCTCAAACGAACAAACCTCCTTATTGACTTACTCATTTTCTCTTCTTAGACAAGCACTCAAACTTCCTTATACTCAGCCCACAAAGTGCTCTAACTACTACAAGAATGGCACTATTAGCAGTTAATTCCTCTTGTATTTATTATGCGAGGTAATGGCAACCTTCAGCAATGCTTAGTAAAAATGCATGTGCAAACATGGAAATTTGGCGGCGTATGTACTGTCACCATTTAACTAGAGCTGCTTGAGAATCCAAAGATCACCCTTCATGATTACCAACAACATCTTCACATAGATTGAGATCGATATGACTACACAAGCAAGGAATAATTCATTAATTCTTCACCAGTTGTACGATAAAATGACCACCATGTGCCATTTCCCAACTTTGAATACTCCCCGCTGATCTCTTGAAGAGTTGGCAGATCAAATGGTTTATCTCAGGCTAACTTGGTTTGACATCCAATGAAGCATCATTCACCTTCCTCATGACGAATAACATTAATCCATCTCAGAAACCAACTACCATTTCGGCAGGTCCTGTGCACTTTGCAAACTAAACGGCTAGAGCTATGCATCACAATCTTGTTGACCTTGCAGCTTTTAACCAACCTTCATCTTCCTTCTGCGAGCTAGCAGGGAACAACAGAGATTTACATTAGCTTTTGATCTTGGTTGTCAATCTAAAACCATGGGTTATGAGCTCAATAGTGGAGATTGAGCCCCGCATTCCATACAAGACACACATCGACCTTTTGCTAACCTCACGCCAAATAACAAGGTGACACCTTAGGTCTGCGAGTTGGCGGGGTACGATCAAGATCTTCTCCCATATCTTTGAATCTGGAAAACCTACACATTGCATGGTTAGTATTTAATGAAAGGCTTTGTCTAAGCCGTCAGCGACATGACCACTGGAGTTAATGGCTTAGGCTTACACCACCAGATTAAAATTAAAACCCAACTTTGATTTTAATACTTTATTTCCTCTACAAGGTTTTATTTTCTAAGTCTTGGTTGGCCCCGTGTTTCATCTATTAAAAAACAACTTTTGTTGTTGTTTGTCATCTGCCTAGTAATGCCCACTTCTCCTTTTAATGAATGTTTTATTTTGCAAGGGTTGATTTAGTGCTGTCATTGATCTATTTCTTGCAGTTATCAACGATGCTCGCCATCCCATGATCGGGAATTGAAGGATCACAAAATCACGAGCAGGCACCACGTGTCCTATCCGGGGGATCAAATTTGCACTATTTCTGACCAACTACCATTTGATTTGAGGCGTTCCCCACCATCCCGCAATGGTACTTGGGTTGATTGTGAAATCATGAGTAGGCGCCATGTGTCTCATCCGATGAAGCCTAAAGAGTAAAGGAAACACTAGCTGGCTTTAAATGTATTAAGGGGTGGATTACTAAAGTGTTCTTGAGACACATATGTTCTAAATTGACGGATATGTTATAATCTCATTGGAAAATTTGATCGAAGGTTAACAACATGGCTGGCGACTGTGTTAAAGGAATGAGATCATTGATGCTCAGGATCAACGGTTGCCCACCATCACGCGATCAGAAGTTTCAGGATTGCAATATAGCGGGAAACCACCACGTGGACTTCCTTCATAGTGTATGGTTAGGTGGGCCCCTTATCACCATGTTGGAAATTGTGTTAGCTTGTTTTGAAGGCGGTCATTGATGATTTGATCAAGCTAAAGAATCGATGGCTCAAATTTAAATTTGCATCAAATATGGTTGGAATCATTCATGCAGCATGAAATTAAGCTTTAATGGTAGATGCAACACTTGCTGGCATAATTTGATTGACAATAAAATCAATTTTCCTGCTTGGTTTGTATCACACAGCATTCAACTATTTTGCGGAGTAGTTTCAGAGCTGAAGGTAGAATTGCGAGTTTCTGCAGCCAGAATTTGGGAGTTCTGTGAACAAATTCGTGAGTTTATTTTATGTGCCTCCCGGTCATTTTGCATTTGAATTTGGGAAAGGATTAGCTAGATGTGCTGTGAGCTTGTTGATGAATGTGTTAGGGCTGTTGTTTAATTATAGTTTTGAGAAATTGCAGTGTTTTGTCCTATAATTTTCTATCTTTGGTTAGTCCTAGCTATCTGAATTATAACATTGTAAAGAAGCCCTAGTTTGTCCGAGAAGGCACCGCCCAAGCAACATTTTGGCCAGACTAAATATTTGAAATGAAACCTATATGATGATTTCTTGGATGAATTCCCTTTGTCAACGAATGATAGGAGGAAGGGATTGGTCCTAATGCAAGGGAAAATCCTGGGGGAAGGGTTAGTGTATAATTGCTCCAACATTGCCGATGCTAGGGTTCCCCTCATTTGCTTGGAATTGTTTAGATTGTGGTACGGATAGAGGAATTTGCCTCACCCTTTTTCAAATGGATGGATGTATGATATGGGGAAGTTGGTGGTACCAAATGTATTCCCTGATGTAGACCTGCTTAGGACAGTGGTTGCAAGATATGACCTTGTTACACAGATAATTAGGGACAATGATGGAAAGGTTCTATTGAGCATTAACAGAGAAGAGGTCCAACATATTTTTGACTTGAGTGAACCGAGCGAAGACTTGGTTCCTATCAACCTTGAGGAAATGAAGCAGGAGTATGCAAAGCTGAAATCTTTTTTTAGAGAAAGGTTGCTTCCACCTCATCTGGCTAAGGCAGGAGGTTCAAAATTTCATATCAACCCCAGTGACTAGGAACCTTTCAAATTAAATTATTTTGCAAACCATTTCTTGGCCACTTTCTATTCTTTATGTCATATTTTGGGTTTCAATCCTGGTACGGTAATGTCCATTGCTTATATGTTCATGGGGGTGCAAATACAACACCCTAACTTCTCTATGACCTATGAATTTACATCTTTCTTGGCTGAGAGGATGCATGAGGGCTCTCAAAGCTGCAAAAAAATGATACCAACACTCAATTCTTTTGGTGTTCTATGCTAATGCATATGTTTTTGTTTAAGAATGCTAACTTTTTCTCTGAGAGGATGAAATTAAGGCAATCAGTTGATGGAGAAATATTTCCAGTATAGCTGTGGGATACAAATTTATATTGTAATAAGGAAAGCACTAGTTATGTGCAATTTGATAATTGTTTTGCTTCTAGATTAAGGGCTAAATAAATGGTGAATATACCTAGGATCCCTAAGGAATTACATGATTTCCTCAGTCCAAAGGAGAGGAAGCCAGAATTGAAGGTTTACCATAACTGGGGTGACATTATCCCATACCCAATCAACACTTTCTTGAGAGTATATGGTTTTCAGGGAGCCCCTCATATACTTCCATACAATGTGCAACCAAGAGTGGGATTTGCAGAAGTTATGTGGTAGATAGGTTGTATTCATGAGGACAACCTCACTAGAAGGGGTAAGGGAACATTTTTCCCAGATTATACAGTGGTGTCTGATTTTGTATTTTCAAAGGGAGGCTGGACGCATTTTAATAATTTCTTTAATGATTACCATTTGAGGTGTGGACCAAAGTGGCAGCATGATCACGAGGGTTTCTTTGCTCTTTTCAGAAAAAGAATAAAAGCTGAAAAATTTGTGTATGAGTTCAATTTCCTTGAAGACTTGATTAGAAATGAATTTGATTTGAATAGACAGGAGTTGAACAAGGAGAAATGGATAGCTTATGGTAAGCTACTAGATGTTGTGCACAAAATGGATCTAAAATATGATCCACTATTGGAGTTCAGTCCCCACCATAAGAAAATTGTTTTTCTAATGGGAAACTTCAAGGAAATTATAGGCACATTGAGGACAAAAAGGGTAAATTTAGAATTGAGTCTAGGTGTACAAGAGCAAGGTGCCAGACCAATTGAAACAAGGCTAGCATACCAACCTACATAAAGGTGGCCCATTTATAGAAGGAAAAAGGATAGTAGCAATGATGAAGAAGAAGTGGACAGAAAAGGAAAACAGATTATGAAAGTGCCTCCACAACCAAGTCCAAAATTCAAAGTGCCTGGGGAAATCAAAATTATTGATTTAGAATAATCACCGGAAGACAATCCCTCATCACCACCATCTGAGCCAAGCCCTAAGAGGAAAATAATTGATCAACCAGAGGAGGATCTAATGGATGAGATTATTGTTACTGATCAAGACATGGAATTTGGTATGCCTTCCCCTCCTAGGCCAACTGAATTTGTTTTATCTGATTTAGATATGAAAGGTAAAAGTGTACAAGATGCAAGAATGGAGGCATGCAAGGAATTTCTAGATGACAATACATATGTAAAAACTATTGTATTCTTGCAATTGGTATGGAGGATGAAGTTTGAAGAGTATCAAGATAAATGTAGGCAGAGAAGAGAACTAAGGCCTGACAGGTCAGACTAGGAGAATGACGAAGAGGTAAAAGCTGAATTAATGGAAGAATTCAAGAACATCACTCTTGAAGAAGGAAGAAAACTGGTGAGTCAGGTTGGTGTATTAACTCTGCTTGAATGAGACATTGTAGATGCAGTAGCCTTTAATGCTATTATGAAGTCTAAGAATCCCTTTCAAGACTCTAAAGAAGAGGTCAAGGAAGCATTGCAAAACTCTGCTTTGAGTGAGAAATATGAAACTCTGGCAATTTGGGCATTGGCCCCACAAGGGAGAAAACTAGATGTTTTTGATATTAATCCAAATTTCAAGGGAGGATTGATAATAAAGAAAGCTTGAGAGACCTCAACCACTGAGGCCACTAATTTGATTGTGAATGTGGCCAAATTGGCCCAAAAGACTGCTGAAAGGAAGAGCTTAATGGAAAAATATAACCTTTTGATTGAGTACAACAAGATGCAACAGAAAAATGTTGAGTTGCAAACTGAAGTGGAGAGGTTTAGGTATAAGCAGATTGGGGAGACATCAAGTGCTCCATGAACCAGTACATTACCTTCCATAGCAGGGTCAGTGCCTCTTGCTTCTCTAATTATTTCCACACCAGGATCTCCTAGTCAGAATCGTGTCCTCACCCTTTCTTTAGAGGAAGTTGAAGAAGAAACAAAGTGCTCTGTCGATCCTACAAAGAAGCAACTCTTGCAAAAAATTGATGAATTGTAGGCATCATTAAACAAAAGTGAGGGATCTCTCTTAGAGCAAAAGGAAATTGTTACTACTATTTTGAGGCATTTAAATGAAAAGGTTGATAGCAAATTTCTATCTATGTATTTTTTATATTCTTTACTGTTAGCAGCAATAAAGAATATTGATAGGGATCAAAAAGTAGCGATACCAATAATTGAAAATTGGATCCCTAGGGCCAGTGATCTGGATATCATGTATAAGGCCTCAAGGTTTGATATAAATAATAGGCCCCAATCATTAAATCCTACTCATGTGTTGGTAAAATAATTTCAAGATTTTCAGACCTTACCAGATGACTTGAGTAGGAAGATTAGGGAGCTGGTGAAGAATTTCAATGATTGGGGTAACACATTGTTACTTGATATAATTGATGAGCAAGGGAAAATCAGGTCATTTCAACAATGGTAGGCTCAAGCAAGTGAGGCCATCAATGATCAAATCAATTCAATTTGTGATGAGTCAGACTATGATTTTTTTGTGAGCTGAATAGACAAAATCATTAGTACCAGCTCATTTTTGGAATCTTTTGAAAGGGATGTGAATTAGGTAGCGGTAAAATACACACCTTATAATACCAAGGTGGATGAAGTAATTAATTTTGACTAGGTAACTGATGATGAGTACCAGAATTGGGTAACTAAATATTTGAATGAGGAGTAAAAGGAGTGAACTACTAACAGGTGGCAGATTAGATGTTGCAGTTGCAATGGTTCTAGTTTTGTGTTGACGGCTTTCTCAGTATGGTTTTCCTGTGGTTTTTTGCATCAACGTTCCTCAGCTGATATGATGAACAAGAATATTTTTCAAGGTGGTGGCTATTGTAACAAATTTTGAAATATCACCAGGTGCTCCAATTGACTGGTGATAGGTGTACTTTATGGCCTGATGCTTGTTTTCTCCATTTTCTATAAGAAGGATTTCAAGGCAAGAAGTACGGGTTAGCAAGTTAGATAATTTTTGTCAAGTCTAGGTGAAGTTGCAGAGTGAATTGTAAAGTCCGATGGTTTTAGAGAAATGCAATTTAGGTTTTGAGTTCATAGAGATTTAATGTTGTATACCAATACTAGCATTTGAGTTGAAATGAAAATTTGAGCTCATGTCTCTCCATTGTACATGCATATCTAAACTTTGAATGAACTAAGGGTTTTTTTATCCATCTCACTGTTGTGGTGTGTATGATTCTATTTTAGCTTTAATTCAAGGAATTAATTAAAATGCTTAAATGGGATTATAGGTGGATATGTGTTGTATAAGGATTTGATAAGTAGTCCTGGGTTAGAATGCATACTGATGAAATTGTAATGCAATATTGTCAGGGATCTTATATGTGATGTATTAAATCTGTTATAAACTTCTAGATGCTTATGAATTTGACTCTTGCAATCGATATATGGCACTCATCTAAGTTGCAATTATTAGTGTAGTTCAATATTTGTTTGTCTTTGCCTAGAGCTTGCTACAAATTGCAAATCATTGACTATCTTATACAATGGATTGTGTTTAGTTATCTCATGCTCCAGATAGTTGATATTGTCTATGAACAACTAATTCTAGTTGATATTATCTTATCGTGTTGAGCTATTAAGTGAGATCATTTGCTATTGTTAATATTGTTTATAATAATGGTGTAGAGGTTGTAAACACATTAAGGGATCACCCTCCCGGGTCTTGCAGAGCTCGAAGTGTAGGAGGCTTTTAAAGTCCTCGTCAGTTGATACATGTCCTTTGAGCTGCCTTGATTGGAATTGGCAATTCCATAGGAAGATTAGAAGACAAACCTAGTTACATTGTAAAAGAACCAACATACACGTCAACCAGCTGAACAACCACCTCTACAACTGAGTTTTTAATCTTTTATGATCACATGAAACATAAAACACACTAATTTCAAGGTTGTTAACATCACTATTGAAATGTTTTAATTTTTTACCTTTCAAACATTAAAAAGTACATCATTAAATTAATTATGTAATGGCATAAAAATTAAAAACATCATGAATTAATTATGTAACCACATAAGTCAAATATAATTCTATCAAGAAATTAATATCAAATAGATAATATAATCGCATAACTTATACATTTCAATGTAATTGATCTTCTTCTTCATCCAACTCTTTGTTTGTATCATCCGATCCAGATTCGACATTGTAAGGATTGGTCATATCATCATCATCGTCATTGATATCAGTTTCAATAATGTCATCATCCACACGGATATCATCTTCATGAACATTAACTCCTACATCATCATGATCTAATTCCTCCTCTTCAACATCTTCATCAGGGACATCATCAACTAACCGTTGATCCTGATCATCATCTACATCATATTCTAGTTCTTCAGTATCTTCTTCTTCCACCACATTATACTTTACCGGCCTTCCTCTTGGATCATGTCTAACAACAAATGACCAACCTGGTTTACCTGGAACCTTTGAGTAAAATACACTACATTGGCTTGGAAGAACATAGGGCTCATTTCCAGCTTCGCTTGATCAACCTTGTATTAACCATGGTAAATCCATTATCATGTTCAATAACAGTTCTCTCAAGATCATTTTCATTCAATGTATCCTGTACCATAGGACGACAAACAAAATTAATCTGAAGGACTTAAAGTCACACTCAAGTATATCATCCAAAATACCATAGTATCAATTTTCTGAGACTTCTGGATGTATGTCGCTTCTAGATGACACATTAGTCACTTGAAAGACTATAGTTATACCAGAATCACAATTTTTCTTCATGTCATCCAACATTTTGATTCAAAATTTATGACCATTGCACCACATAGCCTTGTGGTGTTTCACCTGCAATATGTCAAACATGTAAAAATTATTGCAATATAGCCAGTTGATAAACATATTTATTCTTGGCCGAATGTATGCAAAGAAAACAATCTCAACATATATATACAACAATATAATTGAAAATAATTAAATAATATGGGTGATTAATATATTTATACATACCTGTTTATCTCTTAAACCATATGTTAAATCAATTTCCCTTTGTGTAACATTGGAATCTCCATTGCGATGAGCTTCTTTAACCAATGAAGCCACACCTTCCCATGTTAATGCGCGACCAAATTGTTGACATCGTTCAATCCATACCATCATCCAATCAAGATTGTTGGCGATGTACAAATGTAGTGCATCCGACTCTCAACCAACTATACCAAAAAAAATTGAAATTCACAAATGACATATAATTAGTTAAATACTACAGTATATGACCTTAATTTATAATTGATGTATATTGAAGATTAAAAATTAAATAATTAAAATATACATAAAAACTATATGTAAAATATATTCCAATTAATCTACTTGACCATCTTATAATTACCTCTCACTTTCCTCAATTTACCTTTCCCAGATAGGTACTCCCTTTCAAATTTTTTAATGGAGTTGGGATCCCAAATGTGGTCTACATGGATCTTTACTGCAAACTTAGGAAGATATTCACTAATGTACACCATGGTCTAGTATACCATATATCCCTCCACCATATAACCCTTAGGATGTGCTCTTTGTCTAACCAAAGCCTTCAAAAATTTCAAGTGCCTCTCAACCATCCACATTGACCTTATGTGTACAGGTCCACACAATTCAATCTCCTCAACTTGGTGTATGAGGTAGTGTTCTTGTGCATTGAAAAATGTTGAAGGTAGGCACTTTTGCATTTCACACATTAGATGAGGAATTTTTCTCTTCCAATAATTTATATCTTCTTTATGGATTTCTTTAGACGATAGCCATCTACAAGTGATTCAAGGCACAAATATATTAACGAGATTTAACAAAAATATATAGTATATTACATAACAAGTAAAACAAATGGCAATTATAAGATGTATACAACGAATTGAACAAATCTCGCTACTTACTTCATATATTTTCCAAGATCATATATAATTTGCTTGACATTGTTGTCAAAGTTTTCTGGGAGAGATAGAGGTAGAATGTACTGCAACAATTATAAAATGATCTTTTCATTATTTTCAAAAAGTAGTAAACTCAATACACTAAAAAGTACATGCATTATACAAGTGTATATAATATACCAAAATAATTACCTTAATGAAGGTATGCCAATCATGTGTTTTCATCCCTGACCCAAATTCACCTTTCTTTGTTATTATATTGTTTATGTTAGCAACAAATCCTATGGGAAATCATTTTTTTTGTATGAAGGGCACTTATATTAATTATAGCATTGCTTTGCTGCTGCTCTGTTAATAACCAAGGAAGGGCACTTATATTAATTTGGTCTCCATCGCTATTTAATTGAATGACATTTTTCATTGCATGATTGGCTTCCTGAATGTCAGTACAAATTTTGACAATTTTTTATTTGTCATGCCCTCCATCCAATATTTTCCATAATGTTTCTATTATATTCTTTTTGATATGCATTGTATCAAACAAATGCACAATTTGTAGCTACCCATAGTAGGGCAACCTACTAAATTTTCTGGGATAACTTTTCAGTCCCTGTGGAAGCCAGCCATTAATGCCTTGATGACCTTCATGAAGCATAAAAGTTAAACAAATTAACAATGACAATTATTGTCAATTACAACATGCGTAAACACAACACAATATAAAAATATAAATTCAAAATATATCATATATGATAGATACAAAATTTGATCCGATGTATAACCTTGATGATTAATTCTATTATATTCCAACTTCCATAGGCGAGGTGACATTCTTCATGGTTTTGATGTAGTCTCCTCTTTCCCATTGAAAATATGTTTTTCAATAGTTCGATACTTATAATTTCTATGGAGGAAGGGCCTATACTCATCAAACACCTACTTTCCTAAACTTGTTGAATGACGAGATTTCATCTTTGGACCACAAATTAGACATGCAAATTTTCCCTTTGTTTGAAGACCTGCAAGATGATATATAATTGCATTAAATATGTCAATTTTTTAATTATATATAATGAATAATTTATTTTAAAAACATGCATGATATCTACTTCATGAAATTAAATATTGTTAAAGTGTAGTCAAACGTTATAACATACCACAAAAATGTGTTAGCCCTAGGGCATTATGAATTGTCCATACAAGCATTGCATGGAATTGAAATTGTCTTTGTCCTATTGGTCTGGAGACGTCATACATAGTGACGCCATTCCATAACTTTAGTAGGTCGATAAGAGGCTCGATATATACATTCATATCTTTAACTTGGTACTTACCTAGTTGAATGAACATAAACATTACATAATTATTATAACTATTTTATTGCAATATATATAAATTAATGTACATGACTATTGAATGAAAAAATAGGTCATTATGCAACAAATAAGACAAATGAGATGCTACTACGTTAAATAAAATTGATGTAAACAAATATTTGGAACAATCATTGACAACATTATGTGCTCCCTCTTTATTGACATCCATGGAGGAATTTTATTGTTGATAACAAAAATAGGCCACACTGAGTAAATAGATCTCAGCTCTCCAAATGGATTGACACCGTCCACTCCCAATGAAAGCCTGAGATTATGAGGTTGTTCTTTAAAGTGTGGCCTTTTTTCCTCCATGTCCCTAAATGCAGAACCATCCGCAGGCATTCGAAGAATGTCATCTCCACTTCTATTCCATGCATGGTAATCCATAAATTGCGCTAAGCTTTCACACCTAAATAATTGTTTCATACATGGAATAATGGGAATATAAAGAAGAACCTTGCAAGGCACCTTTTTTGTTAGTTGATCTGTTCGATATCTACTGATATGATATTTTGGGCATTCTGTTGCAAATTCCTGTTGTTTATGATATATAATATGATCATTGGGACATGCATCTATTACTTGATACTCCATTATGATATCTTTCATAATGGCACATAAATCTCGGTATGAGCGAGGTAAAATATTTGATGGTGGTAACAAAATTCACCAATCAATCTACAACAAAAAATAATTTGTTCATATAAAGAATATTAATGGTACATATTTCATCCTTTATTTACTAGTGATGAACTAACAACAATTAAAATAGATGAAAAAAGATGACATATATGACATACCTTAACATCCATGAGATTGCTATGTTAGATAAACCATTCATAACCTTCAAGTTCAACAGTAACAATACAGCTGAGAAAAGAGTTGTTTCAAAGCCTTCATAAAGGGGCTTGTATGCCTTCTTAAGTATAGGTAAATCATGAACATCATCAAAGTTATCTTGATCATCATGATCAGCTCTACCACTAAATGTGTCATGGATCAATGTATTTGTACCATCATCTTCAACTATGTTTTCTGGCGCATGATCATCTTCTTCCATAGGATCATTAATGTCATCTTCGATATTCACAGCTCCATGTTCATCTGCTTGCAAAACCACATTCTTCGGACTATGATAATCCATATCATGTGCCCTAGGGCACCCCACCTTTATAATAATGATTGACACAAATAAACCATGATCATGATCAAGTGATTATATATATATATATAAAATGTTAAAATGATTTAAACATTTACAAATTCAATCAATATAAATACATATAATGAACAACTTACCAATGGACGATAATCATGCCCCCCTTCAACGTGACCCTGCTGCCTACAATGTTTCTCAGCTCTTGTGATTAAAAGTTGTCTCGTCTTTAAGCACTTGCAATTATTGCAAGGACAATAAAATTTCCCATCACCTTTTCTTTTCAATCTAGCCCACAATCTATCAAGTGTCTCTTCATTTTGTTCTGGACTAATATTATCTGACATGATTTTTCTTTACCAAGTTTGACTATTTAGATCTTCAAAAAATATCAAACTCACACTCCAATAATTTTTATTCATAGACAGATAACAAAATCTAATAATTCTGATATTGCACACCAAATTTGTTTTGCATGCAACCACCCCTGCAAAAGATAAGATAGTCTGAAGTTAATGACCCCAAAAAACACTTTAAAATGTTAATTCCAAAACTTATTAAATTCTGATTTTACTATGATTTCCAACCGTTAGACTCCTAAAATCAGAATATTGAACTTGATCGCAAACTTCCTACAATGATGGAGGTAGCGAGCTAGTAAGAGCAAGTGACCCATTCCTAAGGAGCAACAATTTAGAATCATCATTGCTAATGTCAATACAGATTTATCCTTTTAGTTAAAGATGCAATGTGTCACTTCTTATGATGAGATTATCCCTAGGGCCCTCAACATTAAGAGAGCCCTAATCGCACAAGGAAGCACACACTAGTAGAATTTGGAAAATAAATGACTAGGTAACAAAATTTTAGTCACAACAACTAAAAATGACTAAATTCTGCTTATTTTTCGCAACTCAGCTATAAATGAGTAAATAAATTACTAGTTTGGTCATTGATTAAAAATTATTTAGTCACACAAATAAAAATGACTAAATAGTTAATCATTTATTTAGTCACAATCCATTTGAATAAATCATTTAACGAATCAAGATTATAGCCTACCAAAATACTCTAAAAATTAAATAAACATACCCTAAAATTTTTATCAAAATCTTATTTTTAGGTGTAGCCCACCAGAATCGAGTTTTCATTTTAATAAACATACTCTAAAACCTTCGTCAAAACATTATTTTCAAGCATAGACCGCCAAAATGGAGAAGTGTTTCAATAAAGAATGACAGAGAATGATGAGATGTGCATGAAAGGAGGCATAGGATTCATTGCTGCTTATCTCATTCTTGCTCTACTCAACAAATCTTACATTGTTCCTAGTACTATTTGTAATCTAGGTATTTAATTGACATGTATTTGCATAATCTCAAATTCCTTCAGAGGATTTTGAAATATCAATGTATCCTATATAGGGTTTAGAATGATTTATTTTAATTAAAAAATTAAATAAATGATGTATTTCCCTGTAATTAGATAATGTGGAGATCTCCTAAATCTTCCCCAACACACTATCCTCTTTGGCACTGTATTCATTACTCCAGCTACTAGGTTTTTGTATGTGACATCTTTAATATCTTCATGACCATGGCTTTTAAATAGATCTCAATCTTTGCTTTAATCCTTTTCATGGTGACACTTGAGTTCCATAATCCACCTTCAATCTCTTCTAAGAACATTGTCTTAAGCTCGACTGCATAGTATGCATATAAAGGAAGTCCTTCATACCTGCCATTGTTCCAAACCACCACTCACTGCCTTGCTTAAAATGTTGCCTCCATAAGCACAATAACATGTTTTAAAATCATGGTTGCTAGTAATTTACCATTAAGGTCACCACTTTCATCAAGATACAATGAGATTTTTGTCTTCAAACTCAAGGCATTATGCAATATAACATTGTAAATTATTTGTTTTGTACGATTTTATTTTCTTTCACATTTACTACTTTTCTAACTTCCTTTAAGATTGTGTATTTCACCCTCAGTTGCAATTTCAAACAACTCACTCACTATCACTTGAAGATTTAATTCATGAGCATCCTTCTATAAAATCAAACTATGCCCTATAGATTGCCTACTTACTATAGGGTACTCATTGTTTCATGGTATTGTAGATCTTAAGATCCTTCAACCTTATTGACACTACTTCACATTCCACAAGGTATTATTCACTATTCTCCCATATTTGATGAGTCTCCAAACACTGTTCAAGCATGCAATCCGCTACCTCCATTATACATTAATGGCTAAGAAGAAATATTGAACCTATGATTACCACTGTTACTTCATTTGGATAGTCATTCCCTAATTGCATTTTCCTTTTCTAACAATACCAAAAGCATTTGAAAAACCCTTAAGGTCAGCAAGGGGGTAAGGAAACTCACTGTTAAAATCTCCACTTTACTATGCAAGGTTTGAGCTTTATTATCTTGTCACTTCTCAGCCTCTTTTTGACTGTCACATCTCAAGTGACTGTCATTCTTCTTACCGTAGACTGCATTTACAAATGTCACTAAGCTACATAGTGTGCTTGTTATTGGCTACAATCTTTAGATTGCAAGAATTTGTTATTAGCTACAATGTCTTAATCTTTCTGGTATTGCAACCTCACTAATCCACTAGAGTTATTGTTTATGCTTCTACGGAGGCCTAGGGTTTGTACCCTAATCATGTTCTTACCAATGCTTCTGTTGGTATTAAAAAACAACCTTAAATCTTGGGTCAGAAAATTAGTTTTCTTGACAGGGTTGTGGTCAGAAAATTGATTGTCTTGATAGGGTTATTAGCAGATCACATTATTATAGTTTGCGGTAACCCAAGATTGCATTCAAGTATGTAACAAACTTGGTTTGTAGTTTAAGCTATACACTTTTAAGTAACATTCATAAGGTTTATAAAATCTTGATCACTCTCTAGAATACCCCATTAAACATGGGTTGTGCTTGAATGCACTACATAATTGATATAACACAACCACTATGCCTATGAACCAGATTTATAGGCTCTTTATTGTAGAAAGAGTTAATCACTCTTGGATCATGCTATAATTACATTGTAACCTGTTAAACTTGAGACAACCTGAATGCACTCAATGATGATTGACACCTACATTATACAACCTGAATTAACTACATTATATG
This sequence comes from Sequoia sempervirens, assembly GCA_007258455.2. Classification (NCBI taxonomy): domain Eukaryota; kingdom Viridiplantae; phylum Streptophyta; class Pinopsida; order Cupressales; family Cupressaceae; genus Sequoia; species Sequoia sempervirens. The sequence goes on along the minus strand of VDFB02271358.1, from coordinate 586,488,678 downwards.
AGTGCCTCCATTTCTATCACAACATAGCCACATTACACTTAGGTCACACATGAATGCATCTTGTATTTGTTATAGCACAACTGTGCCACATGACCAATAGAGTTATGGATCACATAATTACAGTCACAAGAATTTGTTCCTTGGTTGTGATCTTATGGTGATTCCACACAACAAAATCTGGACATGAAATTCTCAAAACCCTAAACCTCTAAAAATGAAATATGATGACATGTTGCTTTAAAATATGATTTTCAAACCTGGGACTACAAATCTGACTTCACGACTAAATTCTACAAAAAGACAACGACTACCCTCAACTTGGCGATATCTTCTTGAATTTTTTCTAATTTTTCCCAAGAAAATTATCCTTAGTTCTCAACAAACTATCTCAAGTAGAGAAAATTTGCAAGTATAGAAAAACACTTTCGCAATAAATAAGTGAACTCACTTTTCTTTATGTCGGCCACAATTTGATTTTTTTCTTATTTTTCATGTTTGTCAAAATTTTGACGAAACTACTAGTCGAAATTTTGACGAAACCTAGTTTCATTGAAATTTCGACGAATGTCGAGGATAAACTTTTAAAAATTTAAAAATCACACATCAAATTTTACAAGCACCCGACAATACATCAAATTATACATATTTCATAGGAAATTTTCATCAGATTTTGCAGTCAAATGAGTTAGTGCATGTTTATATACTGGAACTTAGGATAAATTAAGGATTATACCGGCATAATTACCACCAAGGACCAAATTCAAAATAGTATCTCCAAGATTAAAGATCAAAAAAAATGGGAAATCGAGTTTCTTTTCAGGAAATTTAGCTGCACTAGGGTGCCTTGCACCCTAGTTTGGCTTCTTCACACTTCAATAGAAATTGATAAGGATGTTTAGGGTCTACTAAAATTAGGAATTTTGTATAGTTATGACACTTTTTAGCATTAATTTGATGATGTGAATTCATGAAACACATTTTTGGGTAGTGTACATATATTCTCCTAGGTTAATAGGAAAATTTGAGGGCTTAGGGAACACATATAAATGCATTAATGAGAAGGTAACTTAAGTTATTTCCAAATAGAGTGTGAAATTGTGCTTTCCCCTAGAAGGGAGTAAATTTTTTGATGTTACAACTACTAATCATGTGTTGTAGCAACAAAGTTATCAAGTAGTTCTTCACACATATAACACTAAAATAAATAGGAAATCAAAAAAATATCAACATCCATCCTATTACTTCAACCATATTTTCCACCCCCACCTAATATTCCTTAGCATATGGTAAATAATATGATCTTATTGAGAAAATTCATGATACTCTAGGAAAGATCACCCTTTGGGACTTGATTCAAACATCACCTACATGCCATAGGATGCTCCAAGAGGCTTTGTAGAAGACTGATGTTTCAAATTATATAAAAATGAATGATGTAGAAGATTATTTGAAGCAAGTTCAAATCTTGTGTAAGCTATGTAATAAAAATTGAAGGTCTGCAAGCTTCATCTTTGTAATCTTGTAGGACTAGTGTTCTAATTATTGATTTGATGCTCAAATCTTATATTATGGATTGGTGTATCCATTAGGTTTGTTCCTAAAAGCACAATTGGGGATTTGTGTCTTTGGTAGGTTGGTATCTACTTCATATTGTAAATTCCCTCATTATATTCTAAGCTTTATGAGGTTGGATTTAGACAATAGATCCAAGAAACTATTCTCATTGTGGTTTTTCCCACCTTGGGTTTCCATGTATTTATGGTGTTATGATGTGTGAATGTGTTATTATGTAATTTATTGATTATCAATAGCTTTTTGATTCAAGTTTCATGATTAGATATATGTTTTGAAGTAAAGAGTTTTAAATAGTTTTTATCTACTAATTCAGCCCCCCCTAGTAGATTGTGTGCCCTTCAATTGGTAGTATTTCATTTGCCCAATCTTGTTCTAAATCAACATATCCAAAGACATCATTTGATGATGGTGATGGGGTTTCCTTAACTTCCATCCCTCATGTGCTAAAGATTCCTAACTTTAAAAAATGTAGAAATGATTTGCATTCTTGTGAAAGAACCAATTCTTCTCATGAGCATTTAGATAATATTTCTTCATCTAATTTGGAAGGATGTTGTGGGATTAGATCCAAAATCCTTTCTAAAAATGGATATAATGCAAACATGGAACAAAATTATAAGGATTAAGTGAATTCTATACCCTAGTTTTCTAAATAGGGACTAGGTTTTCAACCTTCATCCCCATCTTCATCTAATGCTTTATCATCTACTCTTTTTATCACATTTTGTGGTAAGTGCAAAATATTTTATTCACAAGAGAAGGGAATGTCTCCTACTACTGAGCAAGATAATATTTTGTTGAGGCTTCTCAAAGCTCGCTTGATTACTCTTCCTCTAAAAAAATGAAATATCTTTTTTAATAATAACTCATTTTGTGTATATCATCAAGTGCATGGTCATTCTACTAATGAATTCCAGGCCTTGAGTAATAAAATACAACAACTTAATTATTTTTGTGATCTTCCATGTGTTGATGCAACTAGTCACTAAAGAATAATGATCATTATTCTATGGTGTTTCTCCTCACTATGTGGCATTTGTAGCTTCATCATTTTTTCATGTTGCCATTCAAGGTGGTATAATCTTAGGTGCAAACATATTTTTCATGGAAGCAACACGATAGTCTCTCACATATTTTTCCTTTTCTATACACTTGGGGAGCAAGAATAACTATTTTTGGGGGTGTGTTATCCTTTCAAGGATCCCCTCTTCCCCTCTTACTTCCTTAAAATACCAACATAGAAAATATGTTGACATTTTAAGGGGGGCATATCACCCTATCCATTTCATGGATGTCCTATGATATTTAATTATGGACATACCCAATTTGGTGGTGGTGGTGTTTATAATTCCACCTAAGGTGTGGTTATCAATTTATCCCCTCGTACATTAAGCATTTGTTCATCCCCTGTGACATTAAACTTTGTGCACCCCCTAAGGTAATTTATGCATGCTCCCTAAAGCATGGTTTGCATAGTCCTAGCATAATGGAGTTTTTTGGTCTACGAGTTTAGAGTATTTTTAACATGGCCACCTAGCATAATACAACTTTCTTGTTGGGGGAGCCATGTGTTTCATGAGTGTCTTAGCATAACACATATTTTTAGCCTTGTAAAACCCATCATATTACATGGACACCTAACATAATGCAGCTTGCTAGCCAGTAGATGTATGTAGCTCATGATTGATTTAAAATCCTCGTGAGAACACTGTTTTGTTTAAATATCACATCCGATGGATGGAATTTGGTATTTGAGATAAATTTAAGACCGAGGTATCATTTCCTTGCCGAATTGAATCCTTTTAGTACTAATCTTGTGTCTTTGTTTTCTGATTATTGAATGTTATGTTTTTGCATCATGTTAGCATTGTGTTCGATGTTTATGTTATATTTGTATTATATTATCTTATGTGTCTTCATTGCGTATGTTTGTGTTTTCCATACTGCATTTTACTTCGCATATGTGTTTCTTAGTCCTTATTTTGGTTTTCCAAGCCATCTTGAATCCTAGGGACTTGCACATTTCCCTAGATTTACTGCTATCCTATCTCTTCAATATTTGGAAAATTGAGCTCATCATGACATATTATTACTTTAGTGTGAGCCTGAGAATAATTTCATACTCACTAAATTAGGGGATATTTATGTAGCATCATAAATTGTTACCCTTGACAATTTCACACTAGATTTTCTTCATCCTATGTGCTTGGACCCAGTTATGCATCTAATTTCTTAAATTATGTATTCCATGGCTCATTTTAAATATTTCTTAGAAAATTGAATATGTAAAATCAAAGTATACATTTAACATTTCCACCCAATACTTTGGATCCTGGAAAAGTGGGATTAGGACTAGTTGTTCCCTTGGCATCCTTGTCCTCTTACCCTAAATTTAAATATGTTAGTGTCAGTAATTTATTATTTGAAATTCAAATCCTAATTGTCAGCTATCAGGATTTATTTTTTGGGAAATTAGAAGAGTTTCATATAAATACATAGTCATTTTATCATTTGAAATCCTAGAAGAAAGAAGGAGAAATTATTGAGAAAATTGAAGATCCAAAAATCAGTCAATATTAGTCAAGAGTTGATTTATCAACTATTATTTTTAGTCAAGCGTCATGTCAATCCTTCATCATGTTTTTGTGTGAGTTTGTTTATGCTTCATGATAATTTATTTTGTGAGTACTAACACTTGTAAGTCTTCAAATTAAATCATTCCAAGTTGCAATAAATCCTTGAAGGAGATGTGCAAGACTTCTATCCATCAAGGAGATCAAATCTAAGTGGTGAGTTGTAGCAAATTGTCAATTCATTACTTGTTATCATTTAGCCCCTATCGCTCAAAAGGATAAGCTCTCTTTTTATCATCAATTTTACCATTGTGGAAGTAGAAATACTAACATGGGGTTTGACTGAGGTAAGCCCCTATATGGTACAACCCTTCCCCTCCTTTTGAATGTGTAGGTTATAGATCTGAGGAGGATTGGAATGAGATTGAAGAAAATTTTCTCATTTATACATTCAAGCCCTACAACTTGACAAGATACATAAACTACATTATCTCAATGATAGATGAAGATTCAACAACCAAATATAGAAGGAAGGAGCTATAGACCAAGCACCTTAGGACTAAAAAACCCTTTTTCAAAATTAGGGTTTTAGTCTAGGGCACCCTTGTCCAACAAAATTTATCTCAAATTCACTGGTCAGGTACCTTTGTGTTTGCCTTCTACTTTTCTAGGATCTTAAATTTGTTTGTGTGTTTTTAGTTTATCAAAATTCATCTTAAAATATTGCATTTCCATAGTTAACTAGTGGCATAATTGCATCCTCATCAAAACTCCATTTCTAACCCCTTAAGAATTCAAATCAAGGGCCAAGTGACTCATCTTTTGGGTTATAAGTTAATCTCATACCCTTACTAATCTAACTTGTATTGTTATGTAAGTGAAAATTAGCTAATCATAGTTAGATATAGGATCACTTTTCCTGCACAACATTGGACTTGACTTGTTTCAAGTCTATAAAGATGATCTACATAATAACTCTTTGGGAAATATCACTAAGGTGATATCTATGTTATTCGCAAGTCAAATAATTCAAAGCTCATTACTATTTGGATAGGTCTATCACTTTTTTGAATGTATTTCATTAAATCCTTTCTAAATCTCATGTTGTTTGTTTATATCTCCTCCTAAATGTAGTTGTTATAATTTTTGGCAATAGGGGTTTTCATTGATGTCAACCCAATATGCGGTTGCATTGATGTTAGATGAGATGCTGAAGGATGTACATACTTTGAAGATAGTTATTATGATGTTATATTAGTTGGTGCAAGTATGCCGAGTAGTATAAGGAAGAATGGTGATCTATGTGTTATGCAAAGATGGGTACACTTGTTACAATATGTTTCCAACATTCCTACTATGATATCATCTCAATTTGGTGTACCACACATAAAGACAAGGTACAAAAGTTTCTCTAAGGTAGAGTTATAGTATTCTATTCTACATATTTGTGTTGTGAAAGATTTAGTATCACAATTTAGATGATATGTTGGTCAAGCTATGAAGGTTCCATATCCAAGAAATCAAGTCATCATACCTTCTATAATGAAAGTTAGAAGTAATAGAGTTTTAGCCTACACTATGGCTGAGTACTATGTTGTTGAAGGCTCTTTGGAATGATCTGAATTCCTTCTTATTAGTATCAAGTTTTGTGATGGTCTACAAGTTCAATTTTTTAATAATAGTGTGTTACAATCTATCTGGATTACTCTATTTCTATATATTTAGTGGGTTTCTCCTCTTGCACTAGCATATGATGATTAGTTTATTTAGGACAATATTGAGGATATATTTCCCATAAGTTAAAATTCTTACTTCTTGGTCTGCATGATAGTTTTGGTCTCTCCTTAGGAGTACAAAGGTGAACAAATGGCAATTTTGGTAGTGGTATCATTATTTGGGTTGACAGACTTGCCTCTATCATCAATGGTTGATCTTGATTAGTTAATTGTATTTTAGAGAATATTTTATGACATGTTTGAGTCTTGAATATTGTGTGTGTATATATAATTTTTTATCTTGCAAATATTATACATAGTTGGAGGCGACCAATGAGATATCGAGTATTTATTCTAAAGGTCATATTAGAGCTAGCCTAATAAATGTTATGAGTTTTTTTGAAGGATATATATAGAAGATAAAATTCATTTTTGAAGGTGACGACTTAAAGTGCGGAGTGGTAGAGTAGAATGTAAAGTATGAAGTGTTGAAAATCAGTGTAAAGGGATAATTGTGCAAAATAGTGACTGCAACATCAATATATGTTAGATGCTTCTTCATAGAAGTTCATAATAAAAAATTTCAATCTAATTTTCATGTATCCTACTATAAGATAGTGAGTCTTATTAGGTCCTTTGTATCTTTCTCTAAGGCTATATACCTTAATCTACAATTCCATAGGTACTGAGCCTTAAAAATTTGTACTCCTTGTAAGTAGTGAGATACATTTATTGTGAGATAATCCTCACCATGGTTTTTACCTCATTGGGTTTTCCATGTAAAAATATTGGTGTCTATATGTGATGCATGTGTTCTCTTCTATTATTTTTAGTTATTGTGACATGTTGTTAATCAAGAAAACAAAATGGTTGTTTTAATATATGTTGATTCACTCCCATCTTAACACTTCATTGTGTTCAACAATTGGTATTAGATCCAAGTGCCTTTGGAAGTCTAACAGCTAAGGTTGATCCTGCTCTTGAACACATGGAGTTTGTAGCAAAAATCAATGATAAGTTTATTCCAAAACTAGATCTTGAATCAATGGAACTTGAAGGATGAGACATCAATCCAAATGATTGTGATGTTGATTCTTAAGGAGAACTATGGTTTTATCTTAAAGATTTGGATGAAGCAAGATTACAAAATATCAAATATGAGTGTATGCTAGAAAAATAAAAAGAGAAAATTGGCAAATTGAAGGAAAAAGCTAAAAAAATTTAAGAAGAGATTCACAAACTAAAAGCTCAAATAGAAGGAGGAAATGGATGTGATACTAGAATCAAAGAAGCTAAAGTTGTGATTTCTAATTCAAGAGTTAAGGTTGAAGAAGGAAATAGGATTGAATATTGATTGAATACCAAGCTAAATAATAAAAATGTTGAATGTTCAAAGCTGGAAGAAGAGATTATATCTTTGAGAGAATAAATTGAGAAAGAAAAAGTGAAAATTGATAAGGTTCTAAAAATAAAAGGAGGATCTAAAATTCTTATTGAATTAGTGGGTATGTTCAGGATCATCATGGAAAAAACAGGCCCTTAAGTGGTGAAAAATTTACAAAAATCAGAGTTATGCAACTTGACATAAAAATTTGAATAAGTTATCCATATTATTTCAAAAATATGTAAAAATAAAATTTGTAGCAAATTGAATGTAGTTTCTAAACTACTAGGTTTATTTTTTTTTTTAAATCTATTTGGTGAAAATTTGAAATTTCAATGCAGTAATACTTAAATTTCAAGGAAAAAATAAGAAGTAGGTGTATGTTTGACCACCCTAACCACAATAAAATGATAAATTTATTTTATAATATTTTAGATATAAGTAGAGGACTCATGTCCCAATGTGATGCATATTTTTTTGTTTTCCAAATAAATAATTAATTATGAATTTTTATTGTAAATTTTAAAAATATAAAAACTCATATGTGAACACCTTAACTTGGTCAAAACTTCATGAAATTCATTTTTTAATCTTATAGTATCGAAGCATAGAATGTGATATTGTTTGAAAGCTATAGATATTTTTCAATCAGCCTATCAATCGGGACTTTAGTAAGTAATTCAAATAGAAAATGAATAATAATTATTTGTTAAATTCAAAGTAAAGAATAATTTATATTGGTAGAAAGTTAAGAATCTCCTTTAAAACCCTTTTTGTTTCATCAATTTTGGGTTAAAAAAAAGTCGTCAGCCACATACCCTACACATACCCATCATATCGCCACTTTTTGGCCCATCATGATCCTGCACATACCCTGGTTAACTCTCAAAATCCATCAAAAGAGAAATTTAGTCTTGGTTTTGAAAAGGGAAAAATTCTTATGATCAATGCTTCTGCAATTTTGTTAATAACTTCAAAGTAGAAGGATAGTCTAAAACAAGGGAGGAGAACACTTGCACTGAAAACTATAGGAGACATCCTCCAAAGATGTAAAGATAAATCATAACAACAAAAAATAAGTAGTACCCATCCCTGTCTGGAGAAAAAATAAGATCTCCAAAAAGCATGCTCCTAAACAAACTGATATGCTTGTAATAAGTTTTGTCATAAGGTAGTTGAATGTAGAAGCAAGATGAGTCAGAACTCTTTTAAGCCTTCAAGGTACATTGCTATGAGCACTCAATCATTTCATGGTTAGTGATATTATTGAAATAAATTTGGTCACAAGGTTGATAAATGAAAAATAAAAATAGTAAGGAAAAGTAATGATATGACCTCTTAATCCTTCTATATTTGTTATTGTTTCATATGCAACAGGTTTGTTCATAAGGTTGTTGATTGTAGATCTAATGTGAGAAGTAAATTTTCTCTACAAATGAGTATCAAATGCTGCAATTGCAGTAAACCAAGGCACATTGCAAGCTACTACAAGGGAAAGAATATAATATCTTCTGCCCCTTTTATTAATCAAAAAAATAAGAAGATGAAGAAAGTTTGGCAGAAGATGGAAGAATTTGAAGTGAAGAATGATTTTGTACCTCAGTATGGTACAAATGAGTTCTCTAATAACTAAAGAGAGAGTATTGACTTAGGGGGAGTTGCAATTGTAGATCCTATCAAACCCCTAAAATGCATGAGATCTTAAAGTTTTCATAATAATGATACACAATGATATGAATCTAGTTTTTCATGATTCTAGAGAAATTACACCTCCTACAGAAGTGTCCAAAAGGATTATGGAGCTCTATGATATCACATATAATAAAAAACTACTAATGTCGAGAACTAAGAAAGGAATTTAATGAACAATGTTTAGGGTTGATGTGAAGTATATCTAAGCCAGACTTGATGATCTTCATCTCATTCAAATGTCATCAATTGTTTGGAAGGGCTAAGAAAGAGAAGAAGGATTCGATGACTTTGTGTTAAAAGCCTAATGATAGAATTCTCAGGTATTTCTCAACTTTCTTGCAAAACCCTAGTTTTTGAAGGAATGATCATGGATATACCAAGGGTTATTGATGTTGTGGAGAATCCAAGAACCAAATTTAAGAATCACTCATACAAATCTATGGATAATGATAAGGATAGAGCATTTTCCCATGTTTCAATTGATGTGTTGCATTTAGAGGATGTTCACATGTACATTCACTCATCTCTAACTTGGTAGTCATTTGAAGATGGAGGACTTTGGGAGCAATTATTTGTTAGCTGATGACTTCTTGCTAAAAGAAAAATATAGGAATGTGTATGTGAAGAAATTAGATACATGGAAGAGTTTTCCAAATTTTAGTAGATTGAAGATGAATGGATAATAATTGTATTGAGCCACATTCATGAAGAATTCATCTACCTTAATAAGCCCTATATGATTATAAAGGATGATACAAAAATTGTAACTAGTTTATTCTCCTTTGGACCTGTGCTTGTATTGAAATTTGTCAATAATGAAGAATTCATGAGACTCACTAGAGCCAAATTTGATAAAAGGGCACTAATTATGGATGGCATATTCGACCTAGGGGTCCTCTATACAAAAATAGGCATTGCATAGAAGATATACTACTCAAATAGAGAATGCTTTATTACTTCCACCATAATTCATACAACACATCTGATGGTGAAGGAAGGAAAATACTTTGATCTTTGTGAGCTTATGTGACAACAGTTGTTGGAGAATTTGCACAAAAAAAGGAAATAAGATACAACTTCCAGTTTGGTTCCTTAATCTTCTATCTTATGTTTTATTTCTTGAAGGAATTACCTGATTTGAGGAATGTGGTCAAGAAAGGAAATATTCCTGTTGCACATAAAATTAGGGATCATATGCTTAGGTTTCTAAATGTGAAACAATGAGATATTATGTACAATGAATTCTTTAAGACTTTCCAAAAAGGAATGCAAATGAGGGACAAAAAACCCTCAAAAGTGGTGGAAAAGTATAAGAATGTTATTAATTTCATGGTGGATAAAGAAAATTTCTACATAGAGGCAGTTGAACCAAGAACTTCATGGATACCTAAACTGCCTTATGAGGTTTTTGAAGCTGATTGGATTACCTATGCTAACATATTTCTTAGTAATCCCAAGGATCTAACTATAGAAAGGTTTGGAATTTATGATGAAATAAAAAATAAGATGATCAAGAAGAAATCGAAAGAAAGTGTGGAGAAAATTAAAGTTAAATTGTAGAGGGAATTTGGCATTCCATTAAGGAATGCATATGAAGGTACTCTGGTAGTATAAAAATCTTTTAGTACCACTCCACAAGCCTCACAAGGACCTAAGAGACCAATTAGGTCTACATTTGCTACTGTTACACCTCCAAATCCTTTCAGACTTGCTCAAACACCTCTTAGTAGGAGAGCTAGTATTAGTGCACCTGTGAAATTTTGGACTATAGAGAAGAAAAGACGAAGGCCTAAACAATAGACAAGAAGACAAAATCTCACTCTGGTAAATGTGGAGGATGGTGAGAAGGATGAAAAAGAAAAGATGGAGTCCTATATATTTAAGAGAAGAGGAAAGAGTGTAAAACAAGGTGATGAAGAAGAAACATCTAAAGGGAAAGAAAAGGTAAAGAAGACAAAGAGGATTCCTCAAAAGCACTTAAGAATGAGCTTCTACAGATTGAGGTAACTACTAATGCTATTGCAAAGCATAGGTCATTGAAAGATACAACTGATTTTTATGATGAAATGACTCCTACTAATAAGGATACAATTGAAAAGGTCATAGTCATATATATGGTGAGATTTAATGTAGCTCTTAGTGAGATTATTGATCAAATCCCAACAAGTCCTATAGACATTCTTAGGAGCAAAATAAATGAACGCATTACAAAAGATGCTAAAATGAGACAATAGTCTTTAAAGAAGGTTGGTGCATCCTGTAGACACGTAAAGTGTACGATTGACATTATGCATCTGATTCCGACTACTAACATCGTTTCATCCTGAATCATCCTTCAGTCTAACCATTTAATCAAGTTTCCTTATTTAATTAAATTCATCAATTTCCTTCCCTTAATTAAATAAATCATTTTATCTAATTAAGTCTCTCTCTTTTGTTAATTAAATCAATCAATTTGATCTAATTATCCCTATTTAATTAAATAATTAATTTTATTTGATTAAATCTCTAAAGTCTATCTATTAAATTAAATAAATTAAAAACTTACTTAGTTTAATCTAACATCATCTCTTTTAATTAAATAAATCAAAATCTTTATTTAATCAAATCTCTTATCACATCTTTCTCATTATTTGATTTATTTAAATACATAAATTTGAGTCAAATAGGTCACATCATCTAATCCCCTTCATTAAATTAATTAACTTTGATTAATTTAATCTCTTATCATGTCCCATCCTCCAGCATTTACCACTTGCACATGAAAATATATTTAATTGATTTATTAAATCTTTGTTTTCCTCAACAAGGCATCTTTTTTGGAATATTCTTCAAATTTGAATTCAAAAATCCAAGTTGACATGTACATCCAACAAGGCATTTACTCTATCTTACTTGTCCCTTTCCTTGAGCCAAGTGGAATTTAATGCATTTTCCCTTCCCTCTTGCAAGTCATTTCAACAAATTTGAAATTCAAAAATAGGCATTTATTGGCACAATCCTCAAAACTTGCACATCCTCCATCCACTCATGGGTTGACAAGTGGCATCTTGCCATTGGTTGAATGTTAGTCCCACATTTATCAATTTTGGACATTCATCCTTCAATCTCATCTATAAATAAGAGGCTTCATTCCTCATTTGATCATCCAAAAATTATGCAAAGTTACCATGCTCAAATATCTATCAAATTCCATCCATCATTCTTGAATCTTAGCTAGGTTATGCAGGTTTTTAGCTTGGAGCATTCACCATCCTTCATCAAAGTGGATCAATTATCATCAACACATCAAGCTTGCATCATAGGAGTTGGGAAAGGGCCAACTTTACATCAAATTTGCACCAATTCCCCCATGGGATCAAGAGTTTTCTTGCTTAATTAGGATTCAATCTCTTTCATTATTATTTCATTATGTTTTTCATTGTTTTTTCCTAGTTTGAGCTATGTTAATAGATTCCATGGGAATCCTTGTTCTTACTTTCATTCTAACATCTAATGTGTTTGTTCTTATTTTTTTGTAGGTATTAAGATTGGGGTTCACACACATCCATCTCACATGAAGAAAGAGTGAGACTATCTCAAAGGAAAGTACAAGTGTTCTAGATCAAACAGAGAATAAATACTCTAATAGGAAGTGACAAAGATGTGATAGAAAGGATGGGGAAAGAGACTTAGAAAAGATAGCTAAGATCCTTAAGGAGATGAAGAACATTGAGATGAAAAGTGAACAACATATTTTGGATGACACCATTTTGCAAGATATACCTTATGTATCTACACAAGACATAAAATTATTTGATTTTTAGAGCAATATAACTAGTGATGATGGGATAGAAAAATATGATAAGTTTAATAAGGAGACTACTCCTCTGATTAACACAAGTGCACATGATAAAGAAGCCTGAGATAAAATAGGTGTCTCCCCTTTGGGGAACACTAATCTAGATAATGGATCTAATTTTCCTCCTCTAAAAGATACAAATGATTAGAACACATCAGATCAACAAAAAGGTACAAGGAGAAGATGTTTCTTTTATGCATAAATTGGAAGAAGGATCAAGCTTGCATCATAGGAGTTGGGAAAGGGCCAATTTTCACATCAAATTGGCACCAATTCCTCCATGGGATCAAGAGTTTGCTTGCTTAATTAGGATTCAATCTCTTTCATTGTTATTTCATTATGTTTTTCATTGTTTTTTCCTATTTTGAGCTATGTTAATGGATTCCATGGGGAATCCTTGTTCTTACTTGCATTCTAACATCTAATGTGTTTGTTCTTATTATTTTACAGGTATTAGGATTGGGGTTCACACATTTGGCGCTAGGAGGAGGGCCTGATCTCATTTTTTTTTATCACTTTTTCCTAAAAAATTTGTGTTTTTGTTTGTGCACAGAAAAATTCCAACGTTGGAAGCTTAGCATCACCATAGAGCACCGCTAACTCTCCAACATCACCAAACAACACTATTGGAAATTCAAACTACGATGCTAAAGTCTTCCCGCCCAAGAATTTGAATTTCAAACTACAATGCTTGACCAATTTGACCCTTAGGAATTTTTCAAAAAAATCAAACAGCGATGCTAAGCAAAAGTGCTACGCAGTTGAGCTCACTGGCCTAGACACATAGTGACACTGACTAGTAAGCAACACTGTACAACACCACTGAGAAATCAAACTCTGATGCAATCATAGGTTGCACCGCTGGCAGGGAGTAAAAAGTTGAAGTTTCATTTTAGCACGTGCATTTTGTCATATGATCAATTTATCTTTTGTTTTATGCTTTTTGACCTCCATGTTTTGCAGAATCTAACTGGTTTTCTCTCTTGTAGGTTGGATCAATTGAAAATAAAAGAAGGAGAATCATGATGGTATTTTACAAAATCAAAGTGTTTTTAAACACTTTAGTGTTTTTTTAACACTTCTAAGAAATTATCATCTCTTTTTGCTTAGGATACTAATTTTGTTTGGGCTTTAAAAAGAATCTTTTCAATTTTTGCAAAGGCTTAAAATGAACATTATGATTACAACTTACTAGAGTTTGTTTTTTGGTTAACAATTGAACAAAACAACTCTCATTTGTCTTTTGGTGCTTTACAAAGAACTCACAATTGCTTTGTGGATTTAAAATGAACATGTGCAACTTTTTCTTTGTGATGGCTTACTTAAACTAACCTCATTGAAAAAGGACGTATGCACTTGTCTCGCGCTTTATAGCGATCTTGAGAATCAAAAGGCTTTTTTTGTGATTTTAGGTTGAGATAAAGCAATCACCTCCACACTTCATTTTGGGTTTAAAATTGAACAAAATATTGAGTGAGTGTGAGTAGAGCATTATTGCGTACATTTTCTTTCTTTGTGTTGCAAACAAAGATTGATCGAGTTACAGATATTGTCTTTGCTCAGTTTTGTTTATCTTAGAGGGCCTACCTTGGGAAAAAAGTACTCACCCAAGGGAACGACTCAACTGGTAACACTCTAAAGACAAGAGTATTTCCAACAGGGATATAAATGTGGGTATTGGAGTAAATGCCAATATCACGCAGTTGGCTTCGATGAGATGGATCTGAAAGGGGACTCTCGTTGTATGTGTCAATCTCCACGAATGGAAAGTCCTAATTAAAATCCATATTTTAGAATTGCCAAAATCCTTGATCTATTTGTTAGTGCAAGAACGATCGTTCTGAAGCCACCCCACACTTTTACGGTCTTTAGGAGAAATGGAAAGCATTCCATGGGATTTTCATGGGTGTTGATGCTTGGCTGCCTTGAATGATGTTAATGAGCCATGGAGGGGAGTTAGTGTGGTCAAGCATCTAACCATTCACTAAAGATAAGCATAGTTGGACTTGTCCAAGTGGGAATCCAACAAATATTTTCTTCCACATCCATAGGGTTGTACTTATTCTTGGTTACAAAATGCTTTGCTTGTTCGAAAACATCTTGGAAACAAACACTTAAACTTCATCATCAAAATTTCAAACCCTTTAGGAGACAAATACAATTGACCCAATCCATATGTTATTGCTTTCCCTTGGGATTCACATCCTTAGAGGTTTCTAAACATTTGGATTACATCTCAATTTGTCTACTAAAGTTAAACAATAGGTAACCCTTGCCTTGAATTCATCAAATTTCCACATAACATACTTTGTGGGATTCAAAGAAATTAAGACATTAGACATCAAGCTTGAAAAACCTATTCAAAGAAAGTGTTTGCGGTAAAATAAAGTCACTAAGCAAAGCTAAACAAAATGAAC
Organism: Sequoia sempervirens; assembly: GCA_007258455.2. Taxonomy (NCBI): domain Eukaryota; kingdom Viridiplantae; phylum Streptophyta; class Pinopsida; order Cupressales; family Cupressaceae; genus Sequoia; species Sequoia sempervirens. The sequence goes on along the minus strand of VDFB02271358.1, from coordinate 586,473,481 downwards.
TATCACATGTGTTGAAACCTTACGATTTTCAAGAAGTTAGATCCCAAAACGAAAGTCCTTGGTTCAAAATCCGGAAATGTATGCTCAAAATTGAATCACTTCTTGGTTATAAATGTCTATAGAAGCATTGCATGCTCTTCAATACCGAGGTTCTAGGTAAAAAAAGTGTCTTTTTTAGGTTCATCTTTGGATCAAAAGAAAATCAAAATCTTTTTTTCATCCATCCTTCAAACATCAAACCAAAAAAATCATCTCATCATCACCTTTTGGGAAATCTTGAAATTATCCTTCATGCTAGGCTTTTTGGCAAAAATAAAAATCATCAAATCCTTGAGACAAAATCCTTGAAATCTCTATCAAATCACCTTTGGCTAGGTATGTGTAGATGCATCCTTTTGCATATGCTTAGTCAAAGTTATCAAAACCATCTTGTTTAGCTAGGTATATATAGATGCATCCTTCTTCATATGCTTGGTTAAACTATCATCTTATTTGAATAGGTGTGGGTAGATGAATCCTTCTCCCTACACATATTAAAATTATCATCCTTTGAGAAAATCTACCCCTTAGATAATCATCCAACATCTTAGGGTCTATTTGTTCAAAATCAAAGAAAACCAAAATCAATTAATTAAGGGAAATTCAAGAAAATCAAAATCAAAATCCGAAACATATATGAAATTCCCAAAAGTCTAGCATCCCCCTCAAGATTTATCAAAAGATAAAAACATCCACATCATCCATCTCATCCATCATCATCATATCACCTTTTGATCATCAAGATATCCTAAAATTTTTCTCTTTTGTGCATAAAGTAAAGATCAATCCAAAGAATCAAGAGATTCATCTCCCATATTCTTGAAAATTGATCCTTGTTTTATGGTTCAAACTAGATCTCAATACAAGAAGAACATGGAAGCTGACAAAGAAACACTTTCTTTAAGTGACCTAAGCCAAACGAATGTTGAAATGAATCTCATTGAATCAAGTAAACCTTTGACTATCTCATCATCACAAAACCCACAAGAGGAAATACACAGAGAAGATATTACCTTTGGGATGTCACATGAAGAAATAACCGAAATGCTCCAAAATCTGGAAAACCTTAAGATCATCAACATCATGATGAGGCTTAACCCATCACTATATATGCTTGAACTAGCAAAACAAGGGGCCAAATTACCTTCTGATTTCAACACGAGCTCCATAGTGGAACCATCTTTGGAGGTTATGCCTCTAATCTCATCCACCATCCCCATCTCATCTACACCCCCATCCCAAAGCATCACTCAAAACATTCCACAAATCACAACATCTTTTGCTCAAACCCAACCCAATGTTAATAGGGGAAATGCATTTCTCAATGCTATTCAAACGCACCCCCTTGTTAACAATAAAGAATTGGATACAAATACCATCTTGAAACAAAACATACCCCAAAATCCATTACATAAGTATGTTCCTCTCACTTTTCATAACGATCCATCATCATCATCCTTCCACGCAACACCTTAAAATTCTCTCCTCACAAATCCGCAAGAGGAGGGTGACATGTTCGGACCCTAGGCATTTTCGACACAACATTTTCACAAGAACTCACATCCATCACATTTTCACCTCTTCCACCATTACCATCATCATCCACAACACTCCTTGGCTTAGGGCTTCCACCTTTACCAAGTATCAATCAAACCAACATCTCGAATATCAATCAAAACATCACGCAAAACTTGTCATCGATATTACAATAATAGATGACAACTACACAAGAAATCACAACATCATCAACCACCGCCTAACATCACAAAGCATGGTCTCTCAAGGACAAACCACATCAACAACACCATCCACCACTCAAATCACCAACATGACATCACCTCTCACCACCACCACAAACACCATTCCAAATCCACCACCACCCCCACCACCACCAACTTTTAGCACATCAAGGAAATACAACATAACATTGCAAGTAGCTCAGCAAGCTTCTTTTCAAAGGGGATTCTTACAAGTACAAAAACAAAAATCTACACAACTAGCTGCTCAACAAGCTGCCCAAGTAGCCCAAACTGCATTACAAGTGCAACAAGCCACACAAGCCCAAGCTTTATTGCAACAACATGCGCTCAAGCTGCGTAAGTTCTCAAGCAACCCAAGCCGCATACAAGCACAAAAGGCTGCTCAAGCCCAAATTCTATTGGAACAACAAGCAGCGCAAGAACAAGCTCAAGCTTAGGAAAATGCCCAATATCAAGCACAACACGCACAAGCACAGGCACAACTTCTTGCACAAAAACAAGCAGCACAACTGCAAGCATATCAACAAGCAATAAAACAATATGAAGAGCAACAAGAAGCAACCCAATTGGTAGCCCAACAATAAGCATTGTTGGAACAACAAGCACAACAATAAGCAATCTTAGCACAACAACAACAAGAATAGCAACAAGTATTGTTCATACAACAACAAGTGCAAGCATACTTAGCTTGAAAAAATGTGCAAATACCATCAAACAACACACCAAACAACCCACCCATCCAACCCACAATTGAAACACCCCAGAACACCTTCATCCCACCCCCTGATCCACAAAATGATGTAACGACACAAATAGGTTGCTCTTGCAACAAGTGCTCGATCTTCAATCAGGGCGAACAATAAAAACACCAAGCAACTTGTGCCCCTATCCATTTGACATGAGCCTTGTGATGAAACCATTCCCCAAGGGATTTGAGATCCCCAAGTTTGACAAATATTGAGGGATGGGAAACCCTAAAGATCACATCAGGGAATTCCAGGCTCACTGCATGGAAGTCACATACAATGATACTTATCTGATGCGGCTATTTCCTAGGATTTTGGTTGGCCACTCTATGGAATGGTTCTCTCACCTACCAAAGAACATTCCAAGAAATTATAGATGCGTTCATTAAAAATTATGCATGCAACATTGCAATGGATGTTAGTCTAGAAGAAATCTCAACTTTGAAACAAGGTAAGGGTGGATCATTCACTTCATTCCTACAACGATGGTGATCCAAGGCCAATCAGAGCAAGTGGACCATGCCAAAGAACAAGTTTGCACCATTATATCCAACCTTGAAGGCTTCTTGGAATTTCATCTCAAGGTACAAGGGATCACCACATATGATCAGTTGATCTCCAAGGTGCTCAACATCGAACGAGCCCTTATGACAACCCGCGGGATCAACTTCATACCCCAAACAACAAAACAATCACCCACCCTCCAATTACAACAATAAACCTTGCACGTGGGCAAGGAACAAAAATATTACTAATGATGGTGTTGTTGACGCCAAAGTAATCATCAGTGCCCCACGCCAAAATACACTCACACCACAAATGTAAATCCAACACCAAAACAATCATCAAGCAACACAATGACCAAACAACAATCCAACAATCAATAATCTCAATGATGAAAGGGGACCACCCCAATGGAACAAGATTTATCCCAAATGAAAGTACACCACTTTGGCGGAACCACTTGAAGTCATAATGAAGAAGCTAATAAATGAAAAACTCATCAAGGCTCCTACCTTTGAGAATTACCAAGAACCGGATGTGAAACCTCCTTGGTATAGTGAGAATCAACTCTGTGAATTCCATAAAATCAAAGGCCATACCACAAACAGTTGTATGAGATTAAAAAGCATAGTTCAAGATCTCATTGATCAAAGAATTATAAATGTGGAACAACCTAGAGGAAACCAAGATCTTAAGAGATACACGAATCCGATGCCTAACCATGGCAATAAAGGGAATACTAATAACACCGATAAGGGGAAAGGCACCCACACAAATTTGAATCATGTGTATGAAATAATCATCGCCTCCCTAGATGAAAACTGAATGGCCATCACCATCAAAGGCACCCATGCTAATTGTGGAGTCACCACAAGAGGCATCAAGGTTACCATTGCAGGATCATCCCAACCAAACAGAGTCCCTACATCTAGATCTGTCCCTAATGGCTACAATGTCCTAGATCAACTCAAGATAATGCCAGTGCAAATCTCCATCATGGAGTTGCTAAAAATCTCATCTACTAATTGGAAAATCCTTGAAGAAGCATTGGCCTCATCCATTGTCCCTACAGATCTTGATGTGAAACAATTCCAAGCTATGGTCAAAAATATCATCACGCCAAATATCCTCACATTCTTTGACCAAGATATCCCCACTCAACCATCTCACAACCATGCACTCCACTTAGAAGCCATATTACACAAAAGCAAAGTCAAAAGGGTCTTGGTGGATGGAGGTGCAGGCTTGAATATTTGTTCTCTTAACCTCATCAAAAAATTGAAAATCTCAAAGGATTCTATCAACAAAGGAAATGGTATCACAATAAGAGCATATGATGATCAATAAAGAGTGTCTCAGGGCACAATCAAACTCCCTATTCAAGTAGGGCCTACCATCATGGAAACCACTTGTCAGGTCTTGGACCTCAACTTTTCATATAACATCCTCCTAGGATGCCCATGGATTCATGCAATGAAAGCAGTAGCGTCAACTTTCCATCAATGTGTTAAATCCACACATGAGGGACAAGAAATTACCATCCATGGAGATCTTGAACCCTTATCCTATTGTAAAAGCCTTGAAGCAAAGTACTATAAAATCCCCCAAGTACAAAAAAATGATGAGGGTCCATCTACACCATACATCGATCCTGCCACCCTCGCATCCACTTTTGTGACAAACACACCAACCACTCCCGCCATCCCCACCATCTCTGACATTAAGGTCATCATCCAAGATAACGGTTGTGGAAACTATAAGCTCCCTAATAATGCTTTTGTGGTAGGAGAGTTACCACAATATCCTAGATCACAGGGACATCCACAAATAAATGAAGCCTCCGCATCTCAAACATCTCCTAAGGACTATCCCAACTTTACAAGTTGGGGAGATCTTGGATGAGAAGTCATTGAGGCAGATCCATCTCATATGCTATACCAAGATGAGAGACCAGCAGTTGATTTACCAATGGATGATAGAAGCAAGGGTTCACAAATGATGCTCGCAATGGGCTATGACAGAAACCAAAGACTTGGGAGAAATGACAATGGGATTATAATACCTATCATGTTGGAGACGTGAGCAATAACAAATATTGGCCTTGGATGTACCCCTCCAAGTATAATCATACGTGGTTGAAGTCCTCCTATTAGAACGGTTAATAATCCTCCTCAGCCAACCACAACAGAACTACGCTTACCAGTATCTATAGGTCGCGTCATAGATAACTTTACATTTTATATAACTAACATATGTAGTAGTAGTGATGATGAGGATACCACGACCAACTTACCTAGGCTATTTGAGGATACCACTCTTTGCATGATTAGCACCCTATCTTTTGAAATAGACCACCAAAATCATGAGATCCGCTTAGTATATCCCCAACTCATCGACTACAACCAACAAGGACCACCAGTTCTTGATACATTCAAAAATGATGAGGAATTCTCATAATTCATGGGACTACGGGATAACATTCCAGGTGGGGATCACAAAGCAGGGTTCATAATTGAGCTAGATACACATGCCTATTATGGGGAAATGATTGAATCCCTCATTCACAAAAGTGAAAAATTAAGAATAATATCCAAGTCCTTGAGTGAAAACCACACTGTGGCACTCTCTGACCATAAAAAAGTAAAAAGAAAGGATGCATCCAATGGTGAAAACCTCTCTAAGATGCCCGAGGATGGGGGATTCAATCTTCCTTCTAGAGATCTTCATCAAGAAAAATTAGTAGTCCCAGCAGAAAATGCAATCCGGTCAACCTAGGAATAGAGGAAACCCCCCATATCACATTCTATGTGGAGTCATGACTAACAGAGGAACAAGAGATCCTAGCAGCCTTCCTAAGAGAAAGACAAATAAACTTCGCATGTAGTTATGCCGACATGCCTGGGCTTGATCCAGAGATCATGGTTCACCACTTAGCAGTATATCTAGAAGCAAAGCCTGTTAAACAAAAACTTCAAAAAATGCACCCTCAAATCGCCTTATTAGTCAAAATGGAGCTAAAAAAGTTATTAGATGCAAGATTCATCCGACTGATAGATTATCCAGAATGGGTGTCAAACTTGGTACTTGTTTCAAAACCCGATGGGAATATTAGAATCTACATAGACTTCAGAGACTTGAATAAAGCATGTCCGAAAGATGAATTCCCACTTCCAAACATTGACCTAATCATAGACATGAAATGTTGTCACTAATGGATGGATTCTCAGGGTACAATCAGATCATGATAGATAAAGAGGACCAACATAAAACAACTTTCACTTGTCCATGGGGGACCTATTGCTGGAATATGATGCCATTTGGCTTAAAGAATGCAACAAAAACATATCAAAGGGCCATGACATTGATATTCCACAACATGATCCATACAATGGTCAAAGATTATGTTGATAACATTCTAGGCAAGTCCAGAAAGAGAAAGGATCACATAGCAACCTTAAGTGCCATTTTTGATAGGCTAGAGGAGTACAAGGTCAGATTAAACCCAAAGAAGTGTTTCTTCGGCATATAATCGAGAAGATTTCTAGGATATATAGTGTCAATGAGAGGTATGGAGGTAGATCCAACAAAGGTAAAACCAATCCTCGAGATGGAGGCACCAAAAAGATTAAAGCAATTGAGAGGTCTATAAGGTAGGCTCCAAACCATTCAAAGATTCATAGCACAATTGGCAGACAAACAAAACCCATATTCTCACCTACTCCACAAGGGAGTAGTGTACAAATGGGATACCAAGTTTGAAGAGGCATTCAATAAAATCAAAGAATATCTACTAACACCACCAGTCTTAATGCCATCAATCCCAAGAAAACCATTGATTCTATACGTATCAGTAACAACAACATCCCTTGGAGCTCTCCTAGCTCAGCATGACGAAAATGGAACAAAAAGGGCTATCTATTACATTAGAAGAAAAATGATTGGGCATGCGTTAAACTATTCAGTCATCGAGAAAGCATGCCTCGCAATAGTGTTTGCATCATAGAAATTCAAACATTGCATGTTGGCACACAAAATAAAACTCATTGCCAAAATAGACCCTCTCAAGTACTTATTGTCAAAGGAAATGCTCACGAGAAGAATGGAAAAATGGGTGATGATACTATCAGAATACGACAGTGAATATGTGGAGCAAAAAGCAATCAAAGGCCAAGTCATCGTATATCAACTTGCAGAAGCACCAATCTATTCAGAGAATCCTCTCGTCTTAGAGTTTCTAGATGAATCTATTTTCAATGTCAATGTAGCTGACCATTGGAAACTGTACTTTGATGGCTCATACACGCAACATGGATCAGGAGCCGGTGTCTTCTTTATCACCCCACAAGGGGATTGCATACCAAGGTCCTACAAAATGGCATTTCCCTACACCAACAACATTGCAAAATATGAGGCTTTAACCATAGATCTCATAATAGCAATGTAGTGGAACATTATAGCTCTCAAAGTATACGAAGACTCCCAATTGATAATAAATCAAGTGAACGATGAATACCATAGCAAGGATGACACGATCACTCCATACAAGAAATTGGTGGAGACTCTCAAAGAATCCTTCATCGAAATTACATTTGAGTAGATTCCCAAAACCAACAATAGAGTAGCAGATGCCATGGAAATAATTGGATCCTTACTGGATATCCCCCACAATGTTCCAAAGTATGAATTCCTGATAGAGCAGCTTCTTGTTCCTGCATTCTAGGTACCAAAATCAAAATTTGTGTGTGAAATTGTTGGTCTCGGTGATCCTTGGTACCACAAAATTTACACATACCTTCGAATAGGAGTCATACCTGCCGACTTACCCTCAAACCTAAAATGAACCTTTGTTAAAAAGGCATCTAGATTTGTTACCCTAGGAGATACCCTATATCGTAGAAGCATAGAAGAAACCCTATTGCACTGCTTAAATGCTGAGGAGGCATTACCACTCTAACTAAAGTACACAACAGTATTTGTGGGTCACACTCGAGTGGAATGACCATAGCCAAGAAACTGCTGAGGATGGGGTATTATTGGCCCACAATGGAAAGGGAAGCACATGACTATTCTAGAAGGTGTATACAATGTCAGCAGCATGGGGACCTCATCCATGCTCCATCTCAAGAGCTTCATCCTATCATCACACCATGGCCCTTTTTGCAATGGGGACTCGATCTCATTGGAAAAATAACTCCCACTTAATCTAACAGTCACAAATTCATCATAACCGCAATAGAGTACTTTACTAAGTGGGTGGAAGCCATACCCATGATGTATATAACTGGGAAGTAGATTTCAAAGTTCATCTTGAACTATCTCATTTTCTACTATGGTGTTCCACAAGCCATTATCTCAGATAATGGGACACCATTTAAGAATCAAGAGGTTCGCAACTTATGAGAAAAATTCAAAATCCAACACCACTTCTCCACCCCATACTATCCCCAAGGAAATGGCCAAGCAGAAGCTACAAACAAGACCATTCTAAAAATCCTCAAGAAAATAGTCAATGACACAAGTCGAGATTGGCATTTACAGCTTAATCCTGCCCTTTGGGCCTATCGAACCAACATTCGCACACCCACCGATGCCACCCCTTTCTCCCTGGTCTACAAATTAGAAGCAATACTCCCCATTGAGATCGAGATCCCATCACTAAGGATATCACTACAAAACCTCATCACAGATGAAGAGTACTGAGTATCAAGATTGAATGAGCTGGAGCTACTGGATTAGCAACGTATAGATGCTTTGAATCATTTGCAAGTCTATCAGAATAGACTCAAAAGGAGCTATAATAAGAAAATCAGAAGCAGGACTTTCCAAGTTGGAGAACTGGTATTAAAGGAGAATCAGAAGAATGTCCCAAACCCAAGGAACAAAGGAAAATTTGAACCCAATTGTTTGGGACCATTTGTTATCACACCAAGTTATAAGTCAGGGGCATATCAGCTATCAATACCCGAAGGGGAACCTCTACAAGAGCCCATGAATAGCTCTCACTTCAAAAAGTTTTATGCCTCAATCTTTCAAGGTATAGAACCAAAAATCCAAAAAAAAAAGAAAATGTCCTAAAAAAATGGTTACTTCGGGGAAAACCTAGCAAACAGGTGTCTTGGTGACAACAAAAAAAGCAAAAAAGCAAAAATCCAAAAAAAAAAGAAAAAGGATTTAAAATAGTAAAGACAAAAATCGTCCTCTAGTGAAAACCACTTCGGTGGCACTTTGGGAAAGTACCTTGGTGAAAACCTAGAAAATAGGTACCTTGTGTAAATAAGCACTTTCCATCCACCAGGATCTTTACGGCTTGTTTTGCATCATCCATCCATTATGTTTCCATCATCCATCGCATTCAGATCTCCATCCATCACTCATCCACCCGCATCTGCATTATAGCTTGGTCCTATGTTCGTATCATGATCCCTCCTAGTACTAATCGGAGCATCCTCAAGGTCAGTTTGTCCTACCTTTATCGGAGTAGTCTATTGCATCACGTTAGGGGCATGTTCTCATCAGATTCGTGTATATCCTTAAGGTCTTAAAAATTAGAAAATCCAAAAACATCAGAAAATCCAAAAACATTCAAAACATATCAAAATCCCAAAAATAGGTCAAAAACTTCAGTCAAAAAGTCAAAAATAAAGTTGTCTTGTCCAACTAAGTCATCTCTGAGCCTTGAACGTAGGCAAGGTTGATATTTGATCATCCCTCGAGACACTTAGGTTAGTCCTTTAGGCATCCGTCACAATAAACTAACATTTCATCATGTATATCATCGTCTACAAATTAGTCAACTCATCAGTCGAACTACATGGTCTCTGCATATATAACATAGGCAAGGCTAATATGTTGATTAGCCTTCGAGGCCCCTAGGATAGGCCTTTAGGTTAGTCTCTTGGTCAAAATCTTAGAAAACCCTAAAACATTTGAAAAATCAAAAAGTCAAAACATTTGCAAAATCTCAAAAATACCAAAAATAGCCTCAAAACATCTCAAAAAGATCAAAAACATCCAAATATTTGAAAAAATCTATCCATCTCATCTCGCTTGCACCCACAATAACATCATTCATAATAAATGATCGTCATCCTCAATCTTTGGTAAGACAATTAGAAACAAGTTTAGCAGGTTGAAAGTGAAAACTCAAATCGTCAAGTCTTAGGTCTAAGTCAGTGCGTAAACAAGTTGGTCAACTCTTTGTGTCGATAACCTATCATCCAATTTGTTCCATATCAATCATTTGAAAGAACACTTTGGATAAATGAAACGATGTTCCACCATCCACTAATATGTCCTAGGATGAACCCTTCCTACAATGGGCATTATCTTTTGGCAATAGTTTCGATTCTTATCCTTAAAAACACATCCCCTTTTGATTTGCGGTATTGAAGAACATCAACTTGTTTGTTTACTTTGTCTTCATCTTTTGACTTATCTTATTTGCGCTCATTCCAAGGACTTCTCAATGATATCCGAATAGAGGATTTAGAGAAATAGGAATGGGAAAATGATCATTATCTTTTGTCTGATGTGCTTGTTGGATGTTCTTATAATATAACTGTGGTGAATACTTGCTTTGTTAGGTATGTATAGAGGAGGTTTTGGGCAGCTTTTTGACTATTGCATTGATAGGTTATACCTTTTCGTGTTTTGGTCCGAGGTGTTTGAAACTCCTAAAGTGCATCCTAGCAAGGTTTTCGTATGTCAGGTGTGAACAAGGATACTCCTATCTGTTTGTCAAGTCAAAGTCCATCACACTAGGTACAATGCCATCCTAGTTTTCTATACCTTGATGCATCATACCACGTGTGTTATCAAACATAAGAAAATTTGGCCCTTTGAAAATCCCAATTCCTCAGCAAGTAATCATCATCATTTGCATTTTCATCATCTTGTGTCTTGTTGAAATTTCTTCTTCTCTTCTTGCTCATCGCACTAACAAGGTACTATGATAGTTTATCATCATCATCATCATCGTCATCGATCTTGCATCCACAAATCACTAGCATATTGCATAAATGTATCATATAGGAAACATATGCATTGCATTTCCACCATCATATACACATAGTATTATAAGCATTCTTCATAGATAACCACATCCATTTTATTACATTGCATCCATTCTTTGCATCAATCATCGCATAACATTCATTTGCATTTCATAACCATTTCACATTACAACCTACTACATAATCATACATAATAGGTACATATGCATTATAAGACAATCCATTGCATACATACTCCACACATTACTTTCATGTTACATTACGCATCATCATACCAATTTTCATTAACATATCATTTCATATATCGCATCGCATTAAATACATCACATACATTACATACATTAATATGTTTAGAATAATAATATTTGTTATTCTAAGAATCTTAGAAAACCATCTCATTTACATCATATCATATAAAACATGACCATTGCATTCACATTGCATTATATTGTGCATTAATCATCCATTTCATCTCATAAATAGCATCATAATCATTCATTGCATAAATCATTACACATCATTATAAGCATAAATAGGAACATACAAGAATCCATCACATACAAAGCATACATCCATCCATAATCATTTCATTTTATAAGCATAATTCACATGTCATTTTGCATGTACACCATAGATCATTTCCATATCATTTTGCATCATTACACATCACATAAATACATTTGCATATCATAAGTCAACATAGTATAGATTTGTTAGTCATTATCATTGCATAATGCATATATCGTTAGAAATAAATACATCCATAAAAGCATTAGATAACATCATTGAACAACATATAGAAATAGAATCATCCATACATGCATAAATAAATGGTACACATCACATCACATCAAAATCATCATTGGCTCATATATATATCATTAATAATGTAAATTCATAGTACAAAATAATCAGATCACTGTACATGTATGTGAATCAGTACAAAAGGCCCATCGGGCTATCAAAAATGAGCCCATAAGGCACAAAAAGTATCATCTTGATCAAGGTCTACCCCCCTGTATGTTTCCCTTGCCCCTATCACCGTGACCCTCTACTAGTCTATGGCTGGTCCACTGCGAGTACTCTGGAACTCATGCTGCTCTAGGTACGACCTCATGATAATGCATCTGATAGTACTCAGCCTCTTGGACGACATCCCTGTAAGACCGAACATACACTGTACTCTGAGAGGAGGTTGCCATGCTCTCCAACTATTGTCTCTGGACTAGCTCTGTAGCTGCTTGTAGCTATGCAGCCTATCTCTATTATAGGGCCTAATCCCTCTCGGCCCTAGGCTGATCTCTCTCAATCCTAGCATGATCCCTCTTGGTTGTCACGATCTGGACCTGGGCTAGCAACTGCGCAATCAATGCATCCTAGGGATCCACCTGCCCTGCTGGCTGCACTGTTGTCTGTGCTAGTGGAGGTTGTACCTGGGGCTGATCCTTAGCCTGTGGTAGTACACCTAGTAGCACCTGCTCCTAATTCTACATCTATACATCTGGCTGAACTGGAGGCCTGACAAGCTGCTCGTGACATGCACCGTCCCTCCATCCTTGTCCTCCCCCTCTACCTCTCACCCTCTACCAATCAGGGACTGCTCTTGGAATAGTCAAATGTAGGGGAGGTTGGAATCAATTTGTATATTCCTATGTCACACCTAGATCTGCAAGCCCCTAATCATAGGACCATGACTGAGCCACTAACTGTCTAAAACTATCAACAACCTTTGAGGTAGGAATGTATCGGCCCCATGAAACCTGTGACATGGTGTGGGTGAAGATGGCCACATAATTGTCATCTGGCCGATCTTGGGGCTCACCAAACTGACACTGCACATGCTCAGGCAGGTATCTCTCAATCATCGTATGCTCTCGCCCCTGCATGTAGTGGTCCTAGCGGGAAAAGAAAAGTTGATCTGAATTGTCGGCCCATCCAGGCCGACCAAGGTATGGATGCCATATAAATACCTACATCTCATATAGGACCCTCCTCCAATAGGGGATCTCGTGCTCACCTATGTGTGTAAAGGACACACCACCTCTGTAGCACCATACGAGGGGATCGTTTGGCATCATTGGAACTATAACAATTTGTGGCCGAAGGACAACAGTGTGCTCCCATGCCCATACATGGAGAAGTGTCACGTCTGCTCTAAGTGCTTTGTCATTGAGGTAGACGTACTCGTGGAGATCCCTGTAAAGAGAGGCTAGAAGGACCGGTCCCCAAGCAAAATGAACTAGCCTATCGTGAACCATGTGCTCCCAGCAGAGTCCCCAACTGGGACTGAAGTATTGGCCCCGTCAGTCTGGGGCAACAAGACCCAAAATAACAATAGCAACAACCAAGTAGAAGGGAGGTGCCAGGGTCCTGTGTCACTTGAGCTTGATCTGCCCCTCTCAAATAATGATGTCCTATGTGGTGAGGACTCTATGGCAGGCATCCCGACCCTCGTCCATATCAAAAATAACCCATTGACCATGAATCAGAAATCTCAAAATGCGCCAAACATCCCCCAAGGTGATGGTGTCCTCACCGGTGGGAAGGTGAAATGAAGAGGTCTCGCTATGCCATCTCTCAGAAATCATTGATAGCATCCCCAGGTGAGTGCGAATGGGTGCTACATAGGAAATGTACCACAACCCCATGTCTCAAAGTCGGTCCTAGTCTTTGTCACTCAGGTCTCGCAAATATCCGAACAAATCCCGTGACCTGTGCTCTCGGGAGTAGAGCTCCCTCGTCGCATCTTGCATTAGGAAGGGTCATCATGTTAAATTTTTTTGAAAAACTCTTCGTCGAGCATCTAAGAAACCACTAGAGCATCACAATCCATGAAGGCATCGCAGTTTGATTTTTAATCAAACTCTGATGCTAGGGCACAAAAGGCTGAAAGCACACCACCACAGTGCAGTTTCCTTCCCAGTGGCTCACTTTTAAAAGAAACAGGACTGCCGCATTGCTCTTTGTAAATCACCTTGTTGGCCATGAGCTCAACAGTGAAGTTTGGAATTTGTTTTCAAACTCCAAACTCCACCGTCGTGGTGCAATTTAACACCGAGCAGCGTAGTTTAATTTTTGAGTGGTGCTATATAGCGCCGATGTAGAAGGACTGACTTTAAATGCATTAAATGAGGGCTAAAAATAAAAAATGAAGCTCAGATAAGGGTCACTTACCGATGCCCCAATGCCGGGTGGCCACTGTTATGTCCAAACTCCATTTGAAATATGCATCGGAAGCTATCATTGTGCCATATCATCAGGAGGTCAGAGCTCAAATCTCAGGGTTGCTAGATGGTTGTGTGTGAAAATGAATTGAAAATGACCCCTCCGAGCCTATTTAAGCTTGAAAATTAGGGTTTTATCACCCTAATTGGCTATCTTGCTAGGGTTTTGGACGCTTGAAGCTGTTCTTAACCAGTTGAGGCCTGTTTTACATCGTTTTATTGTGTTTAGACATGTTTTTGGCCTCCTAGAGCCTTTTCGGACCTGTCGGGCACCTTGTCCTCCTTTTTTGCGAGATCACCCAAAAATTCAAATTTTTGTCCAATCTCTCAAGGGGGCAATATATTGGCATGTCTTCTCTTTCCAAGCAGCAGTGAGGCAAGATTTTAGAAAGCAATTTTTTTTGGCTTTGATCGAGATCATTTATTCTTTGAACCAATGCAACAAGTGCATTGCTTCAAAGAGGGGCAAAATGTACACGTAAAATGTACCGATTGACATTATGCATCTGATCGACTACTAACATTGTTTCATCTTGAATCATCCTTCGGTCTAACCATTTAATCAAGTTTCTTATTTGATTAAATTCATCAATTTCCTTAATAAAATAAATCATTTTATCTAATTAAGTCTCTCTTTTGTTAATTAAATCAATCAATCTGATCTAATTATCCCAATTTAATTAAATAATTAATTTTATTTGATTAAATCTCTAAAGTCTATCTATTAAATTAAATAAATTAAAAACTTATTTAGTTTAATCTAAAATCATCTCTTTTAATTAAATAAATCAAAATCTTTATTTAATTAAATCTCTTATCACATTCTTCTCATTATTTGATTTAAATAAATCCATAAATTTGAGTCAAATAGGTCACATCATCTAATCCCCTTCATTAAATTAATTAACTTCGATTAATTTAATCTCTTATCATGTCCCATCCTCCAGCATTTACCACTTGCACATGAAAATAAATTTAATTGATTTATTAAATCTTTGTTTTCCTCAACAAGGCATCTTTTTGGAATATTCTTCAAATTTGAATTCAAAAATCCAAGTTGACATGTACATCCAACAAGGCATTTACTCTATGTTACATGTCCTTTTCCTTGACCCAAGTGGAATTTAATGCATTTTCCCTTCCCTCTTGCAAGTCATTTCAACAAATTTGAATTTCAAAAATAGGCATTTAATGGCACAATCCTGAAAACTTGCACATCCTCCATCCACTCATGGGTTGACAAGTGGCATATTTCCATTGGTTGAATGTTAGTCCCACATTTATCAATTTTGGATATTCATCCTTCAATCTCATCTATAAATAAGAGGCTTCATTCCCCATTTGATCATCCACAAATTATGCAAAGTTACCATGCTCAAATATCTATCAAATTTCATCCATCATTCTTGAATCTTAGCTAGGTTATGCAGGTTTTTAGCTTGGAGCATTCACCATCCTTCATCAAAGTGGATCAATTATCATCAACACATCAATCTTGCATCATAGGAGTTAGGAAAGGGCCAATTTTTGCATCAAATTGGCACCAATTCCCCCATGGGATCAAGAGTTTTCTTGGTTAATTAGGATTCAATCTCTTCCATTGTTATTTCATTATTTTTTCCTAATTTGAGCTATGTTAATGGATTCCATGGGGAATCCTTGTTCTTACTTGCATTCTAACATCTAATGTGTTTGTTCTTATTGTTTTGTAGGTATTAGGATTGGGGTTCACACACATCCATTTCACATGAAGAAAGAGTGAGACTATCTCAAAGGAAAGTACAAGTGTTCCAGATCAAACAGAGAATAAATACTTTAATAGGAAGTGAAAAAGATGGGATAGAAAGGATGGAGAAAGAGACTAAAGAAAAGATAGCTAAGATCCTTAAGGAGATGAAGAACATTGAGATGAAAAGTGAGCAACATATTTTGGAAGACACCATTTTGTAAGATATACCTTATGTATCTACACAAGACATAAAATTATTTGATTTTTAGAGCAATATAACTAGTGATGATGGGATAGAAAAATATGATAAGTTGAATAAGGAGACTGCTCCTCTGATGAACACAAGTGCACATGATAAAGAAGCCTGAGATAAAATAGGTGTCTCCCCTTTGGGGAACACTAATCTAGATAATGGACATAATTTTCCTCCTCTAAAAGATACAAATGATTAGAACAAATCAGATCAACAAAAAAGTACAAGGAGAAGATGTTTCTTTTATGCATAAATTGGAAGAAGTATCAAGTATGAAGACAAAAAGGAAAATCATAAGGAATTGGATAATCCTAAGATAGATTAGGATACAGTATAAAATATGGATGTGAAGCAAGATGCTTCCATTAATACAAGTTAGGGTTCTACATATTTTGATTCATTCAAAGACCTATTAACTCTATAGATACAATTTCAATTGGTGGTGACACAACAAGTCCTAAGGATTCCTACTCATGAGGGACAAGTATACTTGTCAAGCATTTCTCTCTTCTATAAGTTGCATCTTGGAGACATCTTGCAAGCCTTTGCAAGAAAAGAAATACTACAAGAACATGTGAAGAATTTTTTTTTTTAATTGATGATACAGTAAAAGTAATACAGGAGGGCTTATTGGAAGTAGATATTGATTCCTCTTTAGCTCTGGAACAAAACTTGAAGCTACTAATGGATTCCTTTAATGATCATTCATCTAATGTTGAGAAGAAAGCACAACAAGAAGACTTGAAAATAATAAATGACAAAAGGATGGCTAAAGTATTTAACTGGTGTACTAATGCACACAACAAATTAAAGGAAAAAATAAAAGAGTTCAAGGATTGTTTTAATAAGGCAACTACCCTCTATCTTTCTTGCTTAAGGTGGATTGAGTTTATAAAGAGCATTATAAGTTAGATTGACTCTATTGAGTCATAGATATTTTAGTTGGCTAGAGCCTATGATTTAACAAACAACAAGGATGGTTCCACTAGGGATCAAGTTGAAAAGATTCAATCTCAACTATCTCTGTTGCAAGACTAGAAAGAGTAGATAAACAAAAATGATAGTTTTTTTAGAGAAGTAGTGAATTTTAGGTTTGCTTCTTTGTCTGAAGTGTTGGATGAAGGAGAGTAGAAAAATTAGAAGATTAAATTTTTGGATAATATAGATATGGCTAAGTATTTGTATATACAATTTGCATGCCAAAACCAAATCCTTTCCTCAACTAAGGTAAATTGGGATGCAACTCTAGCCCATTTCAAGATAATGTATAAGGGAATATTACCATCTAAGGGAGTTGTAAAAGCATAACATGAGATATTATTGTGGTTGTATAGTTTTGTGGTAGTTTGCAGTATCATTCTTGGTATTTATTTTTGAAAATTTCATGTATATTGTATCACTTTTTAAGGGATCTCCATCTCAGGGGGAGTGTATAGTAAGGGGCGGCTCATACAGTTTTTGGGATATTATAAATAGAAGACATGATGCCCTTTTCCCTTGATGTCAAAGGGGAAGAGAAGCATATGTATGTTGCAATAAATGAAAAAGGGGAGATTGTTGGCAATAGGTGTTGTCATTGATGTCAACCTAATATGGGGTGCCATTGATTTTAGATGAGATGTTGAAGAATGCACATACTCTGAAGATAGTTATTATGATGTTATATCAGTTGGTGCAAGTTTGCAAAGTAGTATAAGGAAGAATGGTGATCTATTTGTATGTGGAGGTGGGTACACTTGTTCCAATATGTTTCTATCATTCCTACTATGATATAATCTCAATTTGGTGTATCACACATATAGACAAGGTGTAGAAGTTTCTCTAAGGCAGAGCCATAGTATTTTGTTTTGCATCTTTCTACTATGCAAGATTCAATATTGTGGTTCATATGATATTTTTTTCAAATTATAAAGGTTCCATATCCAAGAAATCAAGTCATAACACCTTCTACAATGAAAGTTACAAGTAATAGAGTTCTATTCTATGCTCTAGATAAGTACTGTGTTGATGAAGGCTTATTGTAATGATCCACATTCCTCCAGATTCAAAGTATTGGTCTTGCAGTTCAGCGAACATGTTCATTGGTGTTCAATACATACTACTTAGTTGTATAAAGTGTTATGGTGGTCCACTTGAGTTTAGTTTTTGAATAATAGTGTGCTACAGTATGTTCAGATTGCTTTGTTTTTGCATATTCAGTGGGTTTCTCCTCTTTCACCAGCATATGATGATCATATTCTTCAGGAGAAGGTTGAGGAGATATTTTCCATAAGTTGCAATGCTTACTTATTGGTGCTTGTGATATTTTTGGTCTCTCACCAAGAGTGCAAAGGTGAACATATGGTAGTTTTGGTAGTGGTGTCATTATTTGCAGCGGATTTTTTTTCTTCATCACCAGTGGTTGATCCTGATTAGATAATTCTATTTTGAAGAATATGTTATGACATGTTTGGATCTTGAATACCATGTGCTAATCTGCAATTATTTATCTTGAAAATATTATACATAATTGGAGCCAACTAGTGAGATATCAAGTGTTTCTTCTAAAGGTCATATTGGAGCCAACCTAATAAAGGTTTTGAGTTGTTGTGAATGATATATATAGAAGATTAAATTCATTTATGAAGGTGATGAATTTAAGTGAGGAGTGGTAGAGAAAAATGAAAAATATGAAGTGTCTAAAATTAGTGTAAAGGGATAATTATGTGAAATAGTGACTGCAGTATCAACATGTGCTAGACGCTTCTTCATATAAGTTCATAATCAATTTTCTCAATCTAATTTTCATGCATCTTGCTTAGAGATAGTGAGTCTTATCATGTCCTTTGTATCTTTCTCTAAGGTTGTATACCTTAATTTGCGAGTCCATATATAGCGAACCTTAAAACATTGTACTTCTTTTTAATAATGAGCTACATATATTTTGAGCTAATCCTCATTGTGGTTTTTCCCTCATTGGGTTTTCCACATAAAAATCATGTTGTATCTATGTGATGCATGTGTTCTCTTTTTTCTTTTCAATTATTGTGATGTGTTGTTAATCTACAAATGGAATGGTTGGTTTAATATATGTTGTTTCACCCCCCTCTCAACACATCATTGTGTTCAATAAGAATAATTAAAATTAAGGTTCATTAAAAGTAGATACATGTTAGATAATCTCATTTTTTGTTAGGAAGAAATAAAATGATCTCAACCTATTGAAAAATGGATTTGAATCCTTAAACTTTGAGAGGAATTATGATTATGTATTAATAAGTCTTACATTTTTCCATGCTGAAAGAAATAGAGTTTGGATATTTATTTATCTCGTTACATCAAACCCTCTTGTTGATGTTGTAATTTATCTTTTCATCAATGAATGCAAGTATGAGAGTTGTAAGATTTTATACTCTATCAAAAAGGTTGTTCACTTGTGTCTTCCATTTGTGTTCCAGATACACTAATCTTTTGGTTATCTCCTTAAAGGTAGAATAAATTATAATAATTCTACAATATTTTATAACTATGGTAGGAAGCTAAGTGGGTTTGAACTTGAGGAAACTCTATGGTTAAGCATGTTTGAGTTAAAGTAGTATTGGGATGGGTGGCCTCTTGGGAAGTCTTAGTGCCTTGGGTATGTACAAGAAGTTGGGTCCATGAAGAGGGGAATTTTCAGCCAAAAAAATGTCAAAAGGAATGGGTACCCATTTAGGAATGGGATCTTGAGCCTTAGATAGGGATCTCATTCCTAAACAGGTACCTATTCTAGAAATATAGGGGTACCCATTTTAAAGTGGGTACCTATTCTAAAAAATTCAAAATCTCAACCCACTTTTTGATTTAGTCTTAGGCTCGAGAAAGGATTGGTAACCCAACCCTTAGCCTTTGACCTACAACTAAAAGACCAAGGCAATGTCAAGAGAAATAACTAACTTTGGCAATATAGTTGACAAACTTTTTTCAAAATCTATTTATGAAATTAAAACATGTTATAGATCATGAGTTTCCAAATATGTAATTTTTTTTATGATTGGATTATGTTTTCTATTTTTTAATTAATTTCTAAGAAAACTAGTCCATAAACTTGAAATATTAGGCTTTTTTGTTTTTTAATAACTTTTTGTGAAAAAATTATTGACGTCAATATTCAAATAATTATCTACACAATGAAAGAAAAATTCAAGAAATGATTAGTTTAGGTAAAATTATGGTGTTTGTACACATTGGTTTTCAAAAATAGCAATTAGGGCCAATCAAAATTTAATAAAAAATATTCATAAAAAAATTATTAAAAAATATCTTCATCAATCTTTAGTTTGTTATACATCTTTCCCCAAAAGGGATTATAAAAATACTTTTATTTAGGTCAAATTATGGTGTCTGTACACATGCATGGTTTGGTAAAAAAAGTGACTTTTTAAAAGTTGTTTTTATACATTCCTATTAAAAATTAATTTGTGTCATCTGTGTATTAGAATAAATTACATATTTGGAAACTAGACTCAAAATATTACTAAATTTCATATTACTGACTTTTCTTAAGATTCAATGTGTAAGTGGTTCAAATTTTCAATCGAATTGTAAAAAATTCTAAAAGATAGGATAAACACTTCTACTTTTGGAGCTTTTTGTGGACCAAACTTCTTGCACCAACCCCCTTTCCCTTGTGATAATCACCTAGATGTAAATAATGGCAAGTGGAATTCATGCTCATGATAGATGGGTTCATGTGCACTACTAGTCATGAGATTAGGGTAAATGAGTTTGACTAAGAAATATAAATTTTTGAATCTTGATAAAATATCATAATTTAACACATTTTAAAAATGAATCCTTTTCAATTGATAAGATAAAGGGGCTATATAATGAATGGTTCATAAGACAAAACTTGTTGGTATTTACAAATATGGTAGTAAGCTAAGTGGGATTTATCTTAGGAAAGTTTTCATGGTTAAACACAATAGAGTTTTCATAATACTATAATGGGTGACCTAAAAAGATTAATGCTTCACCCTTATGAGCATCACCTCAATGCAATGAGTGCTAAGTGAACCATTCATTCCCATAATAGATGGGTTCATGTGAACCACTACCCATGAAATATGGGTCAATGAGTTTGAATAAAAAATGTCTCACTACTTTTTAATTGATGAGATAAAGGGGATCTACATAATAAATTATTTGTGTGACTTAACACTCGCTAAAGGTTTTAAAACATGGATAGGAAGCTAAGTGGGATTATTATTGGAATAATCTCATAATTAAGCAAGCTTGAGTATGGATAATACCTAAATGAGTGACCTCCTAAGAGAATATCAATGCTTCACCCTTGTGAGCATTATCTAGATACAATGAATGTTAATTGGATCATTCATTCTCATGAGATATGGATAATCTATGTGAAACACTACTAATTAAATATGGGTTAAAGAGTTTGAATAAGAAAAATACACAATTGAATCCGTATAAAACATCATAATTTTACACACCATAAAAAATACATCCCACTTTTCAAATAAGGGACTAGCCAAGAGAATAACTCTCTCCAAGTCAAGCAATCATAATTTTATTCAACACTTTGTATATGATTCATTTCTTACCTTTGTAGAGAACAAAATTTCCCTTTATCAAGTCATGGATTGTCTTGATACTTTCAACAAAGTTGTGAGACCTAACATGCTATTGAATAAGACTCAATGTTATTAGTAGAGCATGCTTCAATTTCTATATTTTGAGCTTCAAAAATAATTATAAATAGATAGGAAAGGGGGAAATGCTTAATTTCCTTGCTATTCTTTTTTCCTTTTAGATATCTCATTTCAACCTTTGGTTGTATATATTGCAACATGTGGAGAAAAAGTTGCTTGTTAAATTTCCAAGCCTATTTTCTTAGTGATAAATTTTATATTTATACTAAAATGCTCACTATAAATAATTTATTACTCCTCATGTTGGGATCCCTATAAATCATCCTTTGGCATGCATGCTTGCTAAGTGACTTCATAATTTCCTTGGGTCAATACCAAGTAAACTTGAGAATTTCATATATATGCTTTGGAAATTTATCACCTTTTATAAGATAAAGAGAGAATGGGTAGGTCATAGATAGAGTGTTATACTTTACACCATATGTATTGTTAAATCCATCAAAGGTTTTGAGGCTTAGAAAATTCTCATTAGGCATTGCATATCTTTTGATCAAACTTATCAAAAGAAGAATTGAATAAAAATAGTTGGATTCACACAAGCTAAATAAAATTAAAGGCTTGTTTGTTACTATAGAATTTGTATTCATGGATCATTTGGAAAGTACACATGGAATTAGAGTACAAGAGAACAACTTAGAATAAAATAATAGTTTCAATCTCATGGTGTAATGAATATTCATTAATGTTGCTCATGCAAGCTCATAATATGCGAATATTTCTAAAAGGGGAGGATATAAATAATGAAAATACCAATGTATTTTCAAGATATTAATGATGAAAAATACTAATATCTTTTTATGATTCTATACAAAATACACTTTTTTTGTACCTTAATAATTTGTATATATTATTATTAAAAATATTTAATATTTTTTAATATTTTTTTTTATAGTTAAGACTAATATATATGTTAAAAAGATGATGAAAATAATGATCCAAAGATTTTAAAGTTTATTTTATTCTTCAAAAATAAATTGTTGTATTTTAAACCAAGTCTTTTTTTTTTAATAGATACAAAAATTCCATGTATAACATTATATAGAGCTCCTTAGAACATACAATACAATTACAAAATAAAACATGATAAGAATAATAACACTAAACCTATATCTCGTAACTTCCACCCGATCTAGCATTAGTAGAAGAGATTAGTGGTAGAGGATCATGATGGAGGATCTCAACTAGGTGTTTGAGTAGGAGGTGAATTTAAGTGAACAAATTAAAAGTAGAGATTAAGAGATCATCACAAAAATCCTTCCTTAAATAACCAAGGCTAAGAAGAGATTCACATGTTGTATCACATAGCAGACCATTCCTCATAAAAAATAGGGAACTAATTAAAAGTAAAGAAGCCAATTCAAATTTGGAAAAGATTACATTAGCAAGAGCTAACCCAAATTCAAAATTGTTAGAATAGGCTATGGCTGCCAAGATCTTCAGACCAAATGGAAAGACAAAGAGAGAGAATAGAATGTGACAAGAATAAACTATATTTTTATGAATATGATTCAATGATTTTTTTTTTTGTGTACAATGTAGTAGAAACCCCTTGGTTGTATAGCCAAGGTGAGATACAAGATGTCATAGGATTATGACAAGTGTCATAATCATATGACATCAAACAACTAATCAAAATTACCTAGGTTCACATGTGTTACAAGTCAAAAGATAAGATAAAAACTAATGACAACTAACACCTTCTAGAAAGATTCCTTCCTAGGACCTAAGTAAACATGTAAATAAGTCCCCTAGTAATGAATTAACTAGGTATAAAATTTTATTTACACCAACACCCCCCCTTAAGTGCAACTTAGGGAGTGATACATTATTATGAAAATGACACAAAGATAGGTCCTGGCTACGAGGCCATGTTAGGTACCCATGTAAAAATGCAAATGAAATCTCTCACAAACAAAGAAAAGGATAAAATCTAGTGGGACAAAAATCCTCCCCAAAAGAGAGATGAAATATAATAAAGAAATGCTCTCAATGAAGAATGAGAAGGGTGAAACCCCATGTGAGGAAAAAGACCCTGCATAAGAGAGAAGAAGAAGAGAGACAAGGCATCCCCCCTCAATGTTGAGTCTCCTACAATGATGGTAGAAGCTTTACATTGAATGTTGAAGATGATCCAAAAGCGTCGAATAATGTTCCTCCCCTTAGGAAGAAACAAAACCATGAATGTATGCAGGATGTAAGGAATATGGATGGTATGTGATGATTTCTTTGAAGCATGCTCAAGTGTCTCCATGTCGATGTCAAAAATTGACACACTCCAAATGGGAATTCTAGGCCACATTACTAAAGAGGACAATCCAAAATCTAGTAGAGATGAATATAAAGCACAATACAAAGAAAATAATATCCCTCTGAAGACAAAGAAGCCTCCTCCAAATGTTGTCCAAAAGTATCTGCAGTCATGTTCAACTACAAAGAATGATCATGTAGAGATTGAACAAGAGGGTCAATGTGTTCCCTTGCAACAACTAAAGAAGGATCTTCTTCATTAAAGAGAAGATGAATTTCATCAATGATGTTTCACAAATCTGCAAGATGAGACTCCATAAACAAGTTTGAAATACCTATCAAGAAGCCATCATAAATAGCCAAGTCTAAAAGAAAATAAGGATCGTACTACACTAAATCACAAGGAATCAAAACTATGGAATCACAAGCATCCTCATATACAATAGTAGATGGAGGAGATATAATGCATGACTCAAGAACTAGATCTGATGTGAGAACTACCAAGTTCAAGAAGGAAAATCTCTCCTCTGAATCATGGTTCATGTTGGAAGTGTGAACAACAGTCAAAGGAACAATGTCATCATCAAAAGAAAAAAATGCAAAGGTATACAACTGAGATGAATGATCAACCACCCCAGTAGCAATGATCTATCTACTCTCCAAGTCTTGAATGATGACTAAATCAGGTGTGAACTCCACATTTCTCCCATCTCCACCATGTGTAATCTAATATATCGAAAGAAGATTGTTCGTCAAATGAGGAACACAAAAAAAATCCTAAAAACTTTTGTCCCCAAAACTAATAGATCCCTTCCCAATTACACTCATG
Source organism: Sequoia sempervirens (assembly GCA_007258455.2). NCBI lineage: Eukaryota > Viridiplantae > Streptophyta > Pinopsida > Cupressales > Cupressaceae > Sequoia > Sequoia sempervirens. Next base: position 586,448,448 of record VDFB02271358.1, on the reverse strand, counting down.
CATGTATTGTTTCCCATCAAAATAGGAGACAAAGTACAAGGCTAAAAAGAAGAGAATATAGATTGTGAAGATGCCATATGATGAGATGCTCTGGAATCTAGAAGCCATCTCCCTAATCCATGACCTAAAAGAGCACAAAGAGCTTGTCCTTTATATCTTGATGTAGATGCTAGACCTTTATCCTTTTCAAACTTCTTTGAACAAAAATGAGGAGGTGATTTAGAAATTCTAGAAGGAAAATCAATGTGATTCCTTTTGAGAAGATGTTTCAACTCATCAATATACTTCTTATAAAAATAATGTTCTTCATGACCATCCTTGCAATATGCACAAGTAGGCCTCTCCTTCTTAGATGATTCCCCTTTAGAAGAGGATTTTTTCTTTGCTTGATCTGAATGTTGATTATTCTTTGATGTCTTCTATTTCTTATCTGATTCTGATTCTTTCACCTGACTAACCAACAATGCCTGAGATTTAGAAGTCTTGATGAGACCCATTGAAATAAGATTTTGTTTCTCATGTTTCAACATCTCTGAAAATGATGCAAATGAAGGTGTAGTATATGCATACCCCATAGTCAATCTATGAGTATGAAAGCTAGAAACAAAAGAAGCATAATTAGGACCAAGTTTTTTCATTGTATTATAGACCAACTGAATGTCCTTATCAATTCCAAATGCTTTACATTGCTCTCTTAGATAATAACCTTAATGATGTAGTCTTGGATGTTGAAAAAGTTCTTAGGATCAAGGATCATCAATTCATTATCAGTTTGATAGCCTCTTAGTTCATCTATAGTACCATATAATATTCTCAATTTGTCCCACGCTTAATGAGAATTTTTACATGATTCAATTTGAAATGACAAATCTTGAGAAACTAGTCTAGGAAGACATCCATGAGCTTTAGTATGTTTAATCATCCATTTTATCTACATCTGTAGGTTCATGTGGCTTATTTTCAACATATAGAGTGTGATCTTCAGTCATTAGAATACTCCATGCATTTTGATGCCATGTTGAATAATTATATGATGTGAACAAAAGAACCTTAGAATGATCGATGAAAAGGAGAGAGAAAAAGAAAACATATCAAATCAATGCATCGAGACCCCCCCAAATCACTCGGTCAAGAAACCCCCAAGAATTATTTAATTTGGCACTTCATATTTAGTGCGTTTATAGTTGCTAGATGCCAAAACAACAAGCTATACTTGATCTTAGTGCTTATAGATGCCAAAATAGGCCACATAATTGAGTATAATTTTTGGTACAAAATGAGATCAATCTGATCATACCATTGAAAAGTACATGAAATATTATGCACTTTAAAAAAAATTATACCCAAAAATGTTACCGTAGGAGCAAGATATGAGCTCCTGGAGTTCCCAAAATGAGGATGAAGCAGCAACACCTATGAGAATCTACAATTTCTAGAAAAACTAGGAACCAAAACCAAAAAATGATTACACCACTATGAAGAGCATGAAAAATTAGCCCAAATAAAAAAAATTGCTTGAAAAAGGGGGTCAAAATGAGCAAGTTATGAAGCTTCAAAGCTAGACTGCAAAATAAAAAATCCCAATGTTGAGGGGGGATTTTTTTTTAGAAAATGCTGACATCAGCAGTCCACTATCTTAAATTTGATAGTCATTTAATCATCACCATTGGAGCACCTAGTCAAGATTTTTGGCCAAATGGTCACCACATCAAAAAATTCCCCTTATCAAAATATTCTCGTAACTAATCAAAATATGCGTCCAAATTCATGAAATATTCTCAAATCTCCAGTGGTATTTGGTAGGTTGGTGTGAGATTACCAAGATATACTCGACGAATGATAGCTTGCCACGTGTTTCCTATTGGTTCACTTGCTAGTTTTCCAATTTCTATTTGCCGAATTTACTAAGAATGTGAGCTCCGAGTATTTTTTATGTTGCGCCAGATTATCTTAAAAGTCCACCGATATTTTTAATGGATGTTGGTTTTATTTCTATCAGCCACTTGCAACACTAGGGGCTTGTGGTAAGTGAGTACAATGTGACAGTGTACCCATGGTACGCATGGTACACTATTATAATTTATTTTGCAGAAAAACCAAAAAAAAAAAATCCCCCTTTTTTTTCTTTTTAATAAAAACTTTTACACAAAAATATGTAATCTGCCCATTTTAAATTTTCAAAAAAAATCAAAAATTTCAATGAATTTTTTTTTTGAAAAATCATATTGTGCGTCATAATGACGACCTGGGTGGTCAAATGGCTCCCTGGGAAAAAAAAAATCCTCACTAGACAACTGCTCCAATTTGGATGAGAATCTTAGGGTTTTTGGCTTTTCTGGATGTGATGGAAAGGTTGGATTTGACCCAAAATTCTCCAAAACTGTAATTACCTTATGGATCTGACAACCACTCTTCAGCTTCAAACCATCATAGATTTGGCCTCGTATGTATGATTTAGATGAAACAAAAGGAAAATTTGGCTTTCTTGAATCTTTTAGACACAATTGTGAGCTTAGATTTGCACCAATAGGCTTCGATTTGAACCTGCAATAAAGAGCTACAAATGGAACCCCCCAAAATTTGGTATTTTTATCAAGTTATTTTGATTCTCAAATCATCATATGATGCAAGAAAAGAGCATGCTCAACTTTTCAATATTTACCATCTCTCTTCAAAAAAATACTATCTAATGGCACCCAACTCACTCTAATACCACGCCTTGTATCTCTTCTTCTTCTCTCTTATGGGGGGGTTTATTTTCTCACATGGAGTTTTGGCCTTCTCATTCTTCATTGAGAGCATTTATTTATTATATTTCATCTCTCTTTTGGGTTGAAGGAGTTTTTTCCCACTAGGTTTTCTCCTTTTCTTCATTTGTGAGAGATTTCATTTGCATTTGTACATGGGTACCTAACATGGCCTCATAGTCGGGACCCATCTTTGTGTCATGTGCACAATAATTTGTTACTCCCTAAGTTGCACTTAAGGGGGGGTGTTGGTATAAATTAATTCTTATACCTAGTTAATTCAATGATATTTTTCTTGTGTACAATTGGCTATGGCTACCAAGATCTTGAGACCAAATGGAATGCACAAAGAGAGAGAATAGAATGTGACAAGAATAAACTGTATTCTTATCAATATGATTCATTAATATTTTTTGTGTACAATGTAGTAGAAACCCCTTGGTTATATAGCCAAGGTGAGATACAAGATGTCATAGGATTATGAAAAGTGTCTTAATCATATGACATGAGACAACTAATCACACTTACCTAGGTTCACATGTCTTACAAGTCAAAAGATAAGATAACAACTAATGACAACTAACACCTTCTAGAAAGATTCCTTCCTAGGACCTAAGTAAACTTAACATGTAAATAAGTCCCTTAGTAATGAATTAACTAGGTATAAGACTTTATTTACACCAACAAAAATTATAATGCTCAAGTGCCAACTCCAAGGAAGAGAGAAAGTAAATGAAGCTGCCTTGGAAAATAGAGCCTGGGGGTTGTTTTTAAGCCATTCACTACCTAAAATTATTAAGATAGCCTCCTCAACAAGCATGCAAGAAATAGTGAATACCCTACCCAAATTTTTTTATCACATACATTATTGTTGCTTTTCTCCTAATGTGGGTAGCATGACCCACCAAGAATAATCCATCATATCACAATGAATAAAAAAGAGATAAAGTAAATATATTATAAAGGATATGAAGAACATCAAGTTGGTGAAGATATAGATGAAAGACATCAATACTCAACTCTTAAACATTTAATTCACCATAGATGAAGTAGATATCCATTGAATACATAAACAATCAACCTTTCAACATTTGACTCACTTCAAGAAACACATCCTATTATTATAAAAATTTGCTAAGAAACAATTTCCAAGAATACATTCAACATGAGTCTCTATTCTAGAGACTTTATTTATAAAATTGGATGTATCAAAACTTTGGCCTAAAAATAACTTATGCCATTAATTTGTGATGATATAATAATGTATATGTAAACCTATTTAAAGTTATAAATTTACCAAGTAACCTAATCATTATCATTTAGCATTTGATATTTTCACCAACCACAATATGATTTATCAAAAAAATTATGAGCACATTTGTCAAACAATTAATTTTATAGTTTTGAATATTTATATAATTTTCTACTAAACTTATTTTATTCATTTGAATACAATTTTAATTTTCCAACAAAATTATTTACTTTTTGAATATGATTTTGATTCACCAACAAAACTATTTTGTCTTTTTGAATACATGAACAATTCAGAAACAACATTATTTTATTTTTTTGAATACAAGTATAATTCACCTATTAAACACAATATAGTGTTGAGAGGGGGTGAATCAGCATAACTTAAAACTTAATCATTTTTATGTGTGGATTAACAACACATCACATAGACTAGAAAGAGAAAAAGAGAACATATTCATCACACAGGGACACCAATATTTTTACGTGGAAAACCCAATGAGGGAAAAACCACAGTGAGGATTAACTCACAATACATGTAGCTCACTTCTAACAAGAAATACAATATTTTTGTGGCTCATTGCCAATGGACTTACAAACTAAGATGTACAACCTTAGAGAAATATAAAAAGGGACTTGATGATACTCATTGTACCAGAGTAGGATACATGAAAATTAGAATGATAGAATTGATTATGAACTGCTATTAAGAAGCATCTAACACATGATGATGTTGCAGTCACTTTTTCACATAATTAATCCTTCATTCTAACCTCAAAAAATTCATCCCTTTTTTCTCCTTAAGTCATATTATCTAAATGTACACCATCACCATCATAAATGATTTGTTCTTTATATATAATCCACAATAACTTGTCACCACAAATAGGTCGACACCAAGACATGTCTTTTGGATGAAACAAATGATATTGCATGAGTTGGCTCCAAAACATATATAATATGAAAGAGAACATGTTGCAAAACAACAAATGATATGTCAGGGCCCAATTAAATCACAATACTTTCTCCAAAAAAACATAAACTAGTTAGGATCAATGGTCGATGGAGGAAACAAGTCTGTTGGCCAAAATAATGATAATACCATTAAAATTTCCATCTACACAACTTTACACCACTGAGGAGAGATCAAAATCACCATGCAGATTAAGATGCGTGCATTGTAGTCCATGCACAATATCTCCTTAAGCTTATCCTAAATAAACTAAACATCATATGTTCATGCAAGAGGAGAAACCCATTGAATATATAGGAACATGGCATCCCAAACAAACTGTACCAAACTATTATTTGAAAAGTGATCTTGCAGACCACAAAAATAATCGAGACTTGCAAGGAAGAAATAATGTACCTTTGTAAACATATTCACAAGTCTTCATGGACACAACTTTCTTACTAGAGGAATGTGGAGCATCCTATTGATCCTTCATCAAATCTTTATTTATATTGCCAAACTACAAACTGAAATACTATCAACTTTAATACTTACTACAAAATGTTTAAAGATTTGAAAACTTAGAAATAGCACCTTCACAACTCAACCATTTTGTCTTCTATACCACAAGACAAAACCTTATTCTTTGGTAGAATACAAACCAAAATTTCTCTTAGAGAGTGCATTATGAATGCCTTAATATAGACTTCTACCACCAATATACATGTGTGGTACAATAAAATAGAATGAAATCAAAGTAAACATATTGTAGATACATTAGGACATGTATACCTGCCTCCACAACATACTTAGATAATAGATAGATCATCATTTTATCCTTATATTGTACTATAGACTTGTACCAATAGATATAATATCACAATAACTATATCCAGAGTATGTACATTCTTCAACATCTCATCTAAAATCAATGACACCCCATATTGGGTTGACATCAATAAAAACACCTATTGCCAAAAATCACCCCCTTTGACATTGATGACAACACACATATGCTTCTCTCCTCCTTTGACATCAAGGGAAAAGGGCACGATATCTTTTATTTACAACATGTCAAAAATTTATTAACTCCCCCTTATATACACTCCCCTTGATATGGAGATGCCTCAAAAACTGAAAATGATACTGTAATCCACTAAAAAATTATACAACCACAAAAATATCTCATCTTATGCTTTTGTAACTCCATTAGAGGGTAAGATACCCTTATATATTATCTTGATATGGGCTAGAGTTGCATCCCAATTTTCCTTAACTAAGGAAAGGATCTTGTTTTGGAATTCAAATTGTATATACAAATCCTCAGCCACATCTATATTATCCAACACTTTCATCTTCTACTATGTCTTCTCTACTTCACCCAATACTTCAGACAGAGAAGCTAACCTCAAATTCACTTCTTCTCTCAACAAACTATATTTTATTCTTGGAAATAAGTGTTGGTATTGATTTCAACCCTATCTGGGTTGTTATTCAAGTATGTACATACTCCAGAGTTAGTGCATAAGTAGATATAAGTTGAGGCATGTCTACAAGACAATATAAGGAAGAATGGTGATCTAAGTATGTTGTAGAGGATGATACTCATGTCTCAATGTGTCTACAATATGTCTACCTTGATATCATTCCAAATTCATGTACATGTTGAGATAGGTTGCAGAAGTCTGGCTAAGGAACTAACTATGGATACCTTAAGGTTAGGGTATGTGTAGGATCATGATGGGCCAAAAAGTGGCAATATGATGGGTATGTGTAGGGTATGTGGCTGATGACTTTTTTTTACCCAAAATTGATGAAACGGAAAGGATTTTTAAAGGATATTCTCAACTTTCTACCAATATAAATTATCCTTTACTTTGAATTTAATAAATAATTATTATTTATTTTCTATTTGAATTATGGCTAAAGTTCTGATTGATAGGCTGATTGAAAAACATCTATAGCTTTCAAACGGTATCATATTTTTTGAATCTGAAAATGCGTCACATTATATGCATACTATAATATTAAAAAAGAAAAAAATGAATTTCATGAAATTTTGACCAAGTTAAGGTGGTTAGACATATGATTTTTATATTTTTTAAAGTTGTAATAAAAATTCATAATTAATTATTTACTTGGAAAAAAATTACAAAAAAATATGCATCACATCGATACATGAGTCCTCTACTTATATCTAAAATCTTATAAAAAAATATTATCATTTTATTGTGTTTAGGGTGGTGGACAACATCTACTTCTTATTTTTTCCCTAAAATTTAAGTACTACTGCATTGAAATTTCAAATTTTCACCAAATAGATTTATTTAAAAATAAAAACCTAGTAGTTTAGAAACTACATTCAATTTTCTACAGATTCTATTCTTACATATTTTTGAAATAATATAGATAACTTAGTCAAATTTTTACGTCAAGTTGCATAACTTTGTTTTTTTTGAATTTTTTGCCACTTAAGGGCCTATTTTTTCCATGATGATCCCGCACATACCCGTTATATCATGTCATTTTGGTTTGAATCTATTGGTTGTGCAATATTTTTTCTTGCAGTTCAAATGAAATGATGGTCATTCTATGAAGATATTATATCCAAGAAATCAAGTCTTCACAACTTCCATAGTCAAAGTTATAGTTGGCAGTGTTTTGGTCTGTGCCCTAACAGTGTAATGCATAACAAAGGCTAGTTGAAATGCTCCACATTCCTCTGAAGATATAGGTTTGGTGTTGTGGTCTTGAGAACCTAATAAGTAGTGATCAATAAAAATTATCTAACAATATAAAGAGTGTTAGAGATCTACAAGTTCAATTTTCCAATTAACAGTGTGTTACAATTGATTTGAAATGCTCCATTTTAGAATTTTGAGTAAGCTTCTTCAACTACATCAACATTTAATGATCAAATATTTTTGGAAGAGGTTTGAGGGATATTTTAGATTACCGTGCATTGTTCATATATTGACCCACATGATGTTTTTGTTATCTACCCAAAGGTGTGAAGTCAAACAGTAATAATATTGATGGTACTTGTACTAATCATGTTGGCATGACTTGTTTTCTTCTTTTTTTGGTTGATCTTGATCAATTAATACTGTTTTGGAGAGCATGTGGAAGTGCTTTGAAGCCTCAACATAGTGTGTGTTGATCCACAATCAAATTTCTTTCACTTTGGATATGTTTTGGAGCCAACCCTTGCAATATCAATTATTTCATCCAATGGTCATCTTGAAGCTGACTTCATCAGAGTTTTATGTTATTGCAAAGAATATATAAAAGATAAAAATAATTTGTGAAGTGTGATGGATGAGAAAAATGTGAATTGAGGAGAATTTTAAACATGAAGTGTGAAAAATCTTTTTGAAGATGCAAATTTGTGAAAAAAGGAACTACAATGTAAGCATAATTTAGATGCCTCATCTACAATAGTTCAAGTATTAGTTTTTCTTATCATAATTTTCATGTACCCTACTTTGAGATAGTGAGTCTCATCAGGTCCTCTGTATCTTTCCCCTAAATTTTTCTCCACTTAGTGTGTGCAAGTCTTTAGGAAATGAGCCTTACACTACATTGTAAAATATTTTAAGAAGTGATTTTTGATATTGTGAGTTAACCCTCACTATTTTTTTTCCCTCATTAGGTTTTCTACATAAAAAATCCCAGTGTTATAATGGTGCTTGTTTTCCCTTTTGTTATTCTTTCAGTTCATGTGATGCAATGTGCTATCTACAAATGAGAATATTTTAATTTTAATACATTCTAATTTACCTCCCTCTTAGAATTGCTTTGTGTTCAATAATTGGTATTAGAGCCAAGTTCCTTGAATAAGACTAATAACTAAGGTAGATCCTGCACTTGAACATATGGGGTCCGTGGAAAAGATCAATGATATGTTCATCATAGAACTAGACCTATAATTAATGTAACTTGAAAGCTAGGATATCAATCTAGAAGAATGTGAAGTTGATTTTGAAGGTGAACTATGGTGTGCTCTTGAGGACCTAGATGAAGCAATACTGCAAAATACCAAATATGAATGTATGCTAGAAAAATCAAAAGAGATAATTGACAAATAGAAGGAAAAGGAAAAAGAATCAAAAGAAGTTAGAAAACTAAAAGCTCAAGTAGAAGGAGGAAATAAATTCAAGGAAGAAAAAGTTGTGATCTCTGACTTGAAAGTTAAGTTTGATGAAGGAAACATGATTGAATATTGTTTGAGTACCAAGCTTCAAAATAAAATTGTTGAATGTTCAAAGCTTTAGGAAGAAATTGTTACTCTAAGAAAAGAAATTGAAAGGGAAAAAGAGAAAATTGATAAAGGTTTAAAACTGAAAGGAGATTCTAAAATTCTTGATGGACTGATTAACTCTCAAAATCCCTCTAAAGAGAAATTCAGGCTTGCTTTGAAAAGGGGAAAAATCCTATGTTCAAGACATCTACTTGCCATACCCCTGATATACTTGAGATGCTGAAATATTCAGTGTATTGGTAAATTGTGATATGAACTTGATTGGTCATGTATTCAAAGAAAATACTATTTTTGTGGAAGTATCCTAAGGGCTTGTGAATAATTGCAATATCGTAGACTGCAAAAGCTAATAAATAGACAAATACATCTATTGTGGAAAAACTAGGGTTAGTATGAATTATAATTCACTCATTTTGATAAAATTGAATTCATTCAAACTGTCTCAAGTGAGAGCAAGAGTTAAGGAAGTGGATAAAGTGTTCAACAAGTTTCGTGCAAACCCTATCAATGTTGTGCATAGACCAAGACCAAAATTTAATAAATAACCATAATATCAACTATGACCAACAAGGAAGGTTCTTTGTCCCATGTTCCAATCTATGATGCACTCTAAAGACATCTAAATCCACATTCATTCACAACTAGATGAATATGATCATCTAAATATGTCAGAGTTTAGGTTCAATAATATCTTAGGTGATGATTTTCAGCTTAAACTAGAGTATACAAATATAGAATGAAAAGGATTGGATATATGGAAGGATTTTCCCTACTTTGGATATGAAGATGAATGGATCAAATTTTATCTAAGTCAAATTCATGATGATATTTCTTTGGATTTATCAACCCCATCTAATTAAAAAAGAAGCTATCAGGGTTATGATTAGATTGTATTCCACCGGACTGGTACCTGCACAAAATTCTATCAAGAATGAAGAAGTTATGGGGCTCATTAGAGCTAAATTTGATAAAAGGGAACTTACTATGAATGACATACACAAACTAGGGTTCTGGTATGTGAAAATGGGAATTGCATACAAGATATACTACTCAAATAGGGTAGGATTAGCTACAACCACCTCCATCCATACTGCTCATTAGATGGTAGAGAAAGTTAAAGATTATGATCTTTACAAAATTTTGTGGCAACAACTATTGGAAAATATGCACAAGACCAAGGAATCTCACTACACCTTCTAGTATGGTACTTTGATAATTTGTCTCATGTTCTATTTCATGAAATATTTTCCTAGTTTTAAGAATGTGGTTTGGAAAAGGAATATTCTTTTTGCACAACAAACAAAGGATCATATGTGTATATTTCCAGATGACACTCAATGCAACACTGCATTTTGAAACTTCTTCAAAACCTTCCAGAGTGGGATGCATAAGAGAGAAATAATATCCACAATTTATGGAGAAGTATAAAAATGAAATCATTTTTATGGTGGATAAAGATAACTATTACATGGAAGTCATTGAACCAATGACTTCCTAGATTACAAAGCTACCCTATGCACTTCTCAGAGAAAATTAGATTGCCTATGCTGACATTCTGCTCAGAAAACCCAAGGATCCTTTATTTGAAAGGTTTGGTACATATTATGAAATAACCAACAAACATATTAAGGAAGGGACAGAAGAAAATGAAAAGAAGAATGTAGGAAAGAAAATATTTGAGCTAGAAAAGATGTTTGGGACTCCTAAAGGCTTTACAGAAGCATCTCATGCCACCACTGCTATGCCAACATCTAAAAGGACAAGTAGATCTACTTCTACCACTACCACTAGTTCTGTACATACCCAAAATCCTCCTAGCAGAAAAAGGGTTGCTACTAATGTTTTGGTAAAGACCAAAACTATAGAAAGAAAGAATCCAAGGCCTAAACAATAAGAAACAATAGAAAATATTACTCCAGTAAATGTAGTTGATGATGAGGAAGTTGAAGATGAAGAGTTGAAATCCTATATGTTGAAGAGGAGGAAGAAGAATACAAATCAAGAAGAAAAAGAGATATCCATGGAAAATGGGATTGAAGTAGAAACAATGAAGTCTCCTATAGAATCATATAAACATGTACCTCTACAACTTGAAGCTATCATCAATGCAATTATGCAACATGACACTTTAAAGGAAGTTGTTTCTCTTTATGATGAACCATCTCATGATGACAAAGAACATAATATGCCTCCCTTGATGAAAGAAAATATGAAAGAAATGAAATCACTATCCATACAAAAATAAGGAAAGGTTATCTTCAATATAATAAAAGAAGAAGGAAAGGAAGAAGAAAAGGAGAAAGAAAATAAGGAAAAAAAAAAAGGTAATCCTAAAAATATTCAGGATTCAAAGGAAGTCAATACAAAGAAGCAAGAGGCTTTTGGAAGCCAAGGCTTTTCATCGTCATTCTTTCAAAGAAATACTATGGATGCAAATGCAATTTCAGCCAATAGTCACACCTCGACTGCTGCACATTTTAACCATTGAGGGGAGTTGACCTGTCAAGCATTTCTCCCTTACAAAAGCAACAACTTGGTGATGTCTTGCATACTTCTACAAGGAAGGAAATCCTACAAGAATATGAAAATAAAAGTGAATTGATTGATAATGATATGAATATTATCCAAAAAGTATTACCAAAAGTAAATATTGATGCCTCCTTGCCTCTAGAACAAAAGTTAAATCTCTTAATGGGTTATTTCAAAGATCACAACTATCTATTGGTGTAAAGGTAGAAAAGATGCCTTGAGAAAAGTAAAGACAAAATAATGAATAATGCCTTTGTTAGGTGTACTAATGCACACAATAAATTGTAGAAAATATCAAAATTTTAAGAATTGTGTGAATGAAGCAACAACTCTTTATCAATTCTGTTTGAAGTGGCCAAGCTCCACCAAAGACATCAAAAGTTAGATTGACGAGCTATTGAGTCAAAAATTACACTGTTGGCTGAAACTTATGATTTATCAAAAGATGTAGACGGATCCACCAAGGAACAAGTTGAAAATATGGTAGGATTAGCTACAACCACCTCCATCCATACTACTCATTAGATGGTAGAGAAAGGAACAGATTATGATCTCTACAAATTTTTTTGGCAACAACTATTGGAAAATATGCACAAGGCCAAGGAATCTCACTACACCTTCTAGTATGGTACTTTGATAATTTGTCTCATGTTCTATTTCATGAAATATTTTCCTAGTTTTAAGAGTGTGGTTTGGAAAAGGAATATTCGTTTTGCACAACAAACAAAGGATCGTATGTGTAGATTTTCAAATGACACTCAATGCAAGCATTTTGGGGCTTCTTCAAAACCTTCCAGAGTGAGATGCATAAAAGAGAAATAATATCCTCACAATTTTTGGAGAAGTATAAAAATGAAATCATTTTTATGGTGGATAAAGATAGCTATTACATAGAAGTGGTTGAACCAAGGACTTCCTAGATTACAAAGCTACCCTATACACTTCCCAGAGAAAATTGGATTGCCTATGTTGGCATTCTGCTAAGAAAACACAAGGATCCTTTTGTTGAAAGGTTTGGTACATATTATGAAATAACCAACAAAAAGATTAAGGAAAGGGTAGAATAAAATGAAAAGAAGAATGTAGGAAATAAAATATCTGGGCTAGAAAATATGTTTGGGACTCCTAAAGGCTTTGTAGAAGCATCTCATTCCACCGCTGTTATGCCAACATCCAAAAGGACAAGTAGATTTGCTTCTACCACTAACACTACTTCTAGATATACCCAAACTCCTCCTAGCAGAAAAAGGGTTGCTACTAATGTTTTGGTAAAGACCAAAACTATAGAAAGAAAGAATCCAAGGCCTAAACAATAAGAAACAATAGAAAATATTACTCCAGTAAATGTAGTTGATGATGAGGAAGTTGAAGATGAAGAGTTGAAATCCTATATGTTGAAGAGGAGGAAGAAGAATACAAATCAAGAAGAAAAAGAGATATCCATGGAAAATGGGATTGAAGTAGAAACAATGAAGTCTCCTATAGAATCATATAAACATGTACCTCTAAAACTTGAAGCTATCATCAATGCAATTATGCAACAGGACACTTTAAAGGAAGTTGTTTCTCTTTATGATGAACCATCTCATGATGACAAAGAACATAATATGCCTCCCTTGATGAAAGAAAATATGAAAGAAATGAAATCACTATCCATACAAAAATAAGGAAAGGTTATCTTCAATATAATAAAAGAAGAAGGAAAGGAAGAAGAAAAGGAGAAAGAAAATGAGGAAAAAAAAGAAGGTAATCCTAAAAATATTCAGGATTCAAAGGAAGTCAATACAAAGAAGCAAGAGGCTTTTGGAAGCCAAGGCTTTTCATCGTCAGATTCTTTCAAAGAAATACTATGGATGCAAATGCAATTTCAGCCAATAGTCACACCTCGACTGCTGCACATTTTAACCATTGAGGGGCAAGTTGACCTGTCAAGAATTTCTCCCTTACAAAAGCAACAACTTGGTGATGTCCTGCATACTTCTACAAGGAAGGAAATCCTACAAGAATATGAAAATAAAAGTGAATTGATTGATAATGATATGAATATTATCCAAAAAGTATTACCAAAAGTAAATATTGATGCCTCCTTCCCTCTAGAACAAAAGTTAAATCTCTTAATGGGTTATTTCAAATATCACAACTATCTATTGGTGTAAAAGGTAGAAAAAGATGCCTTGAGAAAAGTAAAGACAAAATAATGAATAATGCCTTTGTTAGGTGTACTAATGCACACAATAAATTGTAGAAAAATATCAAAATTTTAAGAATTGTGTGAATGAAGCAACAACTCTTTATCAATTCTGTTTGAAGTGGCCAAGCTCCACCAAAGACATCAAAAGTTAGATTGACGAGCTATTGAGTCAAAAATTACACTGTTGGCTGAAACTTATGATTTATCAAAAGATGTAGATGGATCTACCAAGGAACAAGTTGAAAATATGGTAGGATTAGCTACAACCACCTCCATCCATACTACTCATTAGATGGTAGAGAAAGGAACAGATTATGATCTCTACAAATTTTTTTGGCAACAACTATTGGAAAATATGCACAAGGCCAAGGAATCTCACTACACCTTCTAGTATGGTACTTTGATAATTTGTCTCATGTTCTATTTCATGAAATATTTTCCTAGTTTTAAGAGTGTGGTTTGGAAAAGGAATATTCGTTTTGCACAACAAACAAAGGATCGTATGTGTAGATTTTCAAATGACACTCAATGCAAGACTGCATTTTGGGGCTTCTTCAAAACCTTCCAGAGTGAGATGCATAAAAGAGAAATAATATCCTCACAATTTTTGGAGAAGTATAAAAATGAAATCATTTTTATGGTGGATAAAGATAGCTATTACATAGAAGTGGTTGAACCAAGGACTTCCTAGATTACAAAGCTACCCTATACACTTCCAAAGAAAATTGGATTGCCTATGTTGGCATTCTGCTTAGAAAACCCAAGGATCCTTTTGTTGAAAGGTTTGGTACATATTATGAAATAACCAACAAAAAGATTAAGGAAAGGGTAGAATAAAATGAAAAGAAGAATGTAGGAAATAAAATATCTGGGCTAGAAAAGATGTTTGGGACTCCTAAAGGCTTTGTAGAAGCATCTCATTCCACCACTGTTATGCCAACATCCAAAAGGACAAGTAGATTTGCTTCTACCACTAACACTACTTCTAGATATACCCAAACTCCTCCTAGCAGAAAAAGGGTTGCTACTAATGTTTTGGTAAAGACCAAAACTATAGAAAGAAAGAATCCAAGGCCTAAACAATAAGAAACAATAGAAAAGATTACTCTAGTAAATGTAGTTGATGACAAGGAAGTTGAAGATGAAGAGTTGAAATCCTATATGTTGAAGAGGAAGAAGAATAAAAAATAAGAAGAAAAAGAGATATCCATGGAAAATGGGATTGGAGTAGAAACAATGAAGTCTCCTATAGAGTCATATAAACATGTGCCTCTACAACTTGAAGCTATCATCAATGCAATTATGCAACACGATGCTTTAAAGGAAGTTGTTTCTCTTTATGATGAACCATCTCATGATGACAAAGAACATAATATGCCTCCCTTGATGAAAGAAAATATGAAAGAAATGAAAGCACTATCCATACAAAAATAAGGAAAGGTTATCTTCAATATAAGAAAAGAAGAAGGAAAGGAAGAAGAAAAGGAGAAAGAAAATGAGGAAAAAAAAGAAGGTAATCCTAAAAATGTTTAGGATTCAAAGGAATTCAATACAAAGAAGCAAGAGGCTTTTGGAAGCCAAGGGTTTTCATCATCATATTCTTTCAAAGAAATACTATGGATGCAAATGCAATTCAACCAATAGTCACACCTCAACTGCACAATTTCCAACCATTGAGGGACAAGTTGACCTATCAAGAATTTCTCCCTTACAAAAGCAACAACTTGGTGATGTCCTACATACTTCTGCAAGGAAGGAAATCCTACAAGAATATGAAAATAAAAGTTAATTGATTGATAATGATGTGAATATTACCGAAGAAGGATTACCAAAAGTAAATATTGATGCCTCCTTCCCTCTAGAACAAAAGTTAAATCTCTTAATGGGTTATTTCAAAGATCACAACTATCTATTGGAGTAAAAGGTAGAAAAAGATGCCTTGAGAAAAGTAAAAGACAAAATAATGACTAATGCCTTTGTTAGGTGTACTAATGTACACAATCAATTGTAGAAAAAACATCAAAATTTTAAGAATTGTGTGAATGAAGCAACAAATCTTTATCAATTCTGTTTGAAGTGGCCAAGTTCCACCAAAGACATCAAAAGTTAGATTGATGAGCTATTGAGTCAAAAATTACACTATTGGCTGAAACTTATGATTTATCAAAAGATGTAGATAGATGTATCAAGGAACAAGTTGAAAATATTCATGTGTAGCTATCATTGCTTCTGAGCTAGATAGATCAATTAAAGAAACAATTCAACTTGTTAAGAGAGGTAGTCAATATGAGGCTTGCATCACTATCCAAATTACTAAAAAAGGTAGTAAAATTTGGTGAGGAAATAAAAAATCCTAGAAAAAAATTGAGGCTAAAGAAATGTGCATAAAATTTAAATGTCAAAATTACATACTCTTCTCAACAACAACATATTGGATTGCAACCTTAGAGCAACTAAAAGCTATTCACAAGAATATTCTTCCTTCCAAGAATGATGCAAAGATGTAAGTAAGACGTTTTTGTCTTTGTAAATATTTTTTTGGAATTTTGAAGTATCTTTCTAGTTTTTAAACCTATTCATGTACATAGCATCCATTCTTTAGGGAATCTCCTTGTCGAGGGGATTATATAGTAAGGGGGATCTCATTTAGTTTCGAGATATTATAAATAGAAGATGTCATGCTATTTTCCCTTGATTTAAAAGGGGGAGATAATTGTATATGTGTTGCAATCAATGACAAAGGGGGAGATTGTTTGCAATAAGTGTGGTCATTGATTTCAACTCTATCTGGGTTGTCATTAATGTCAAAGATGTGTTCTTGAATTATGTAGATACTCCAGAGTTAATGCATAAGTAGATATAAGTTGAGGTATGTTTGCAAGATAGTATAAGGACGAATGGTTATCTAAGTATGTTAAAGAGGATGATACTCATGTCCTAATGTGTCTACAATATTTCTACCTTGATATCATTTCAGATTCATGTACCATATGTTTAGATAGGTTGTAGAAGTCTGGCTAAGGCACTAACTACAGATACCTTAAGGTTGTATCATGTTCTTTTGGTCCACATTAATCTATTGTGCAAGCTTCTATCTTTTGGTCCAAACGAAATGATGGCCATGCTATGAAGACATTATATCTAGGAAATCAAGTCTTCACACCTTTCACAGTAAAATTTATAGTTGATAGTGTTCCGTTTGTGCCCTAACAGTG
This sequence comes from Sequoia sempervirens, assembly GCA_007258455.2. Classification (NCBI taxonomy): domain Eukaryota; kingdom Viridiplantae; phylum Streptophyta; class Pinopsida; order Cupressales; family Cupressaceae; genus Sequoia; species Sequoia sempervirens. The sequence continues at coordinate 586,431,302 of VDFB02271358.1, read as the reverse complement.
AAATGCATAATAAATGTTGGTTGAAATGCTTCACACTCCTTTGAAGATGCACGCTTGGTCTTGAGGCCTTGAGAACCTGATCATTAGTGATCAATACACATTATCTAATAGTATCAAGAGTGTTGGAGATTTGCAAGCTCAGTTTTCCAAATAATTATGTTATAGTTGATCTAGAATGCTCTGTTTCAACATTTTTAGTAAGCTTCTTCATATCTTGATCCACATTATGTTTTTGGTATCTCCTCGATAATGTGAAGTCAAGTAGTAATAGTATTGATGACTCGTGTACTAATCGAGCTGACATCACTTTTTTTCTTCTTTTTTTGGTTGATCTTGATCAATTAATATATTTTTGGAGTGTGTGGAAGTGCTTTGAGGGCTCAACATAGCGTGTGTTGATCTGTAATCAAATGTCTTTCACTTTGGATATGTTTTGAAGCTAACCCTTGTAATATAAATTGTTTCATACAATGGTCATCTTGAAGCCAACTTCATTGTATTTTTATGTTATTGTAGAGGATTTATAGAAGATAAAAATCATTTGTGAAGTGTGATGGATGAGAAAAATATGAATTGAGTATAATGTTAAACATGAAGTATGAAATCTATATGAAGATAAAAATGTGTGAAAAAGGAACTACAATGTCAACATAAGTGATATGCCTCATCTACAACAGTTCAAGTCTTAGTTTTTCTTATCATAATTTTCATGTACCCTCCTCTAAGATAGTGAGTCTCATCAGGTCCTCTATATCTTTCCCCTGAAGTTGTCTCCACTTCAGTGTGTGCAAGTCTTTAGGTAGCGAGTTTTAAACTGCATTGTAAAATATTCTAAGCAGTGAACTTTTATATTGTGAGATAACTCTCACTGTGGTTTTTCCCTCATCGGGGTTTCCATGTAAAAGATCTTGGTGTTATGGTGTGGTGCTTGTTTTCCTTTTTGTTGTTCTTTCAGTTCATGTGATGTGATGTGCTATTTTTAAATAGGAATGTTTAAATTTTAATATATGTTGATTCACCCCCTCTCAACATTATTTTTTGTTCAATAGTTTCTTTATCTACTCTTTCTCGTCCTAAAGCAGAGATAGTTAAAAATGAATATTTTTAAGTTGAACCATAGTGGAACCATCCTTGTACTTGTTAGATCATAGGATCTAGACAACTAAAATATTTGTGACTCAATAGAGTCAATCGAACTTCTAATTTTCTTTGTAGAATTAGGTTGCCTTAAACAAAAATGATAAAGGGTAGTTGCCTCATCAACACAATCCTTGAATTCTTTGGTTTTTTCCTCCAATTTGTTGTGTGCATTGTCACACCGATCAAATACTTCAACCATCTTTTTTTCATTTAATTTTCTCAAGGATGCTTGTCTAATTTCTACTCAACATGAGATGAATAATCCTTAAAGGAATCCATTAGTAGCTTCAATTTTTGTTTTAGAGATAAAGAGGAATCAATATCTGCTTCCTTTAATCCCTCCTATATTAATTTTATTGCATCATCAATTAAAGTTGTTTTCTTCACATGTTCTTGGAGTACTTTTTTCTTACAGAGGCATGTATGATATCTCCAAGTTGTAACTTATGGAGGGGAGAAATGTTTGACAAGTATACTTGTCCTTCATGAGTAGGAATCCCCAAGAGTTGTGGTGTCACCACATGTTTAAATTGCATCTACATTCCTAATAGGTCCTTGAATGAATCAGAAGATGTAGAACCCTGACCTAATATCACATCTTTTGTTGTCTAAGGCATGTTCATTTGTATCTTCTATTTTTCTTATGCATCTTTTGTTGTTTTTGATCTATCATTGTATCATATCATTAGGATTATCCACCTCATCTCTTTGTCATTTTCCTCATGTATTCCATCTCCTAATTGGCTTCTTTGTTCTATCTTGTTTCATCATGTATGGGAAAACTTCCTTATCATTCTCTCTTGTTGTTCTAGAAGGAGTCTCATTAATATACTTTCTATTCTATTTGAATTATACTTATAATAGAATTAATTCATTAATAGTCAATCATCTGCATGAACCTGTAGGATAATGCTCTTAGAATTTTTCACCTTAGAGGATTACTTTGTTCCTCCATTTAGAGAGTGGAGTCCTATACCATTTTACACTTGAGGTGGTGTTCTTCTTTGAATCCAGGTTAGTAGGCTACTTGTGGTATTCACCTTCAAATGTAGATGGAATGAGTATCTTACCTTCATTCTTGATGGAATCAGTTTTGAATCATCCATTTTCTAATGTCCAATCCAAATATTTCACTTCAACATATCCATAGCTTGCCTCTGTATCCATGAATGTTCAACCATGAATATCCCCATGTCTTTTAAGTCTTCAGTTCATTTCACATCCCAGCATATGATTCCATGTGAATATGTGCAACTAGGTGTTCCATCCTTTAAGAGACTTATTGTTTTTGTCAGTTTTTTTTGATGAACAATGTTGTCAAGCTCACTATTGTTACTATTGTTGCTTATGCCTGTCGAAGATATTGAGTAAATTGATAAAAAGAGGAAATAGGGTGTTGTAGAGGTGTTCTAGTTTTTCTCTACATTTATTTTGGGTTGAAGATCTATTTTTTTGGTTTAGGAATCTTGGTTGTGTTATAGAATTTTTTCTTCGATGTGCAAAATAAGTTATGTTCACAAGTGTATGAAATAGATTTGCAATTTTGCTTACAAAGGTGTTTGGGAGATTTTTTTTCCTCCACATTTCTCCACAATTCTTCTTCTATCATTCTAAAGGTATGCTAATGGTGTTTATCTCTTTCTTGTGTCAAGAGGATTTGTGGTTTGGAAATATAAAATATGGTTTTTAGTGTTACAGTGTTTGGAAGTGTAGTTTGAGTGTACTAGGCTTGTACATTCTGAAGGTGTGAATCTTTGTGAAGGAGTTTGATGGATTTCCAGATATTAGAGGAATATTCTAGATCATGATGAAGCATGGTGTGCACTTAACAAGTCTTCCTTGGATTTGAGGAAGTGTGTACTTTAAATTTTAATGTTGTTTGCATGGGTAACGACTGACCTGGTGTTTACACTACATTCAAAGATGTTTAAGTATTGATGAAGGAATAGCGTATCATGTGAGTGTTGATTTGGGTCCCAATTAAGTTTTGTATTGGTCCACTTTCATTCTTATCCATCGTGAGAATGGTTAGTGTCAACCTTTTTTTTTAATTTGTAAAGTCTAAAGTGTGTGTTGCTGGTTTGAAGATGTTTTTCCAGTTGTGGATGGTATAAGTATGAGTTGAATTGATGAAGGCTGTTAAGATAGATTCAAGATAGATGTGTGTGTGAATTATTTGATGTGAGTGATGTGAAATTAAGTAGAGCAATGTAAATAAGTGTTGGATTACTAGATGTAGTGAGGAGAAGGTTTCTACAATAATTCAAATAGACTGCGAAGGTGTTGGAGCTATTGGGGTGGATTCTTTGTTGCACTAAGATCATGTTCTCTACATGAAATTTCTTCTCTATTATTTTTTCATTTTGATAGTGAGCCTGGGATGTGATCCCTTCTAGACAGTGTGTCCCATTATGGAATTGAGCCTTTTGTATTGGTTTTCCAATTACTTATATTGTGAGCTAAGCCTCACTGTGGTTTTTCCCTCATAGGGTTTTCCACATAAAATTTGGTGTTCTCTTGTATGGTGTTGTTATTTCAATTTTTGTTATCTACATTTCATGTTTGAACATTATAACAGATTGACAGTTTAATGAATGCATGTGGATCCGATTACTGTTGATGGTTTTGAGGTTTTAATTTGATACAATGGATTCACCTCCCTCTCAGTTGTCTTGTTCATTCAATAATTGGTATCAGAGAAAGGTTCCTTGGAGAAAATTTTAACAACTTGAGGTAGATCCGAGATAGAAAATGAGAAGGAGATCCCTATGTTTGATGGGATAGACTATGCATTCTAGAAAGTGAAGATGGAAGGCTATCCGGTATACCTTGGATTTGATGTTGCATAGGTAGTGAAAAATGTATACACTATACCTAAAAATGGATTGAGCACAAGTGATGAGATCAAGGCCTATGAAACAAATGGTAACACAATGTTTATTATTTTGAGTAGTCTTGAAAATTATGAATTAGTGAAAGTTATGGATCTGAAAACTGCTAAAGAAATCTAGGATAAGCTAGAAAGTATTTATGAAGGAGATGATAAGGTTTAACAGGCTAATATGTAGAACTAAAGACACAATTTGAGAACTTGTGAATTTATGAAGATGAAATAATTACAAGTTATATGCAGAGGGTTGATGAACTTGTCAATGCAATGAGAGGTCTTGGTGCAAAAGTTAAAGAACCCAAAGTGGTAAAGAAAATTATCAGAACTCTTCCTGATTGTTATGGTGAAAAGGTTTCTGCTATTGAGGAAGTTGAAAATTTTAATACTTACACTAGAGATCACTTGTATGGAATACTAACCACATTTGAAATGAGAAAAAAATGTTTGAATAAAGGTGCAAAAGTGGAGATTGCTTTTAAGGCTAGAAAATAAAGAGAAATTGAAGATTCAAATGGAGATGATTTTCATGATCTAGAAGCTAACTTTGTAAGAAGGATGAAAAAGGGCATCAATAAGTACAAGGGTAAATTACCTTTAAAATGTTTTAGTTGTGGAAATATAGGTCACTATGCTTTGAGATGTCCAAATAGAGTTGTCAACAATAAGAACAAGGAAAACAAAGGAAAGATGATCAATAAATTCTATTATGTTAAAGCAGATAGTGGTATTTCTAATGATGAATCTAATTATGGAGATGTTAATGATAATGAATGTTTTTTCTTGGCTTTAAAAGATGAATCTATGTCTACTAACTCTGAAATTTGTATGAAGGGAAGTGCTCCAAAGAGAAAGGATAAGATTGGAGGTACTTTGGTATCTTCTTTTCATGTTAGACATGATAAGAACTATTGGGTTATTGATAGTGGTTGCTCAAATCATATGAATAGAGACAAGAGTAAGTTTGTTAATATTGAAAAATATGATGGAGGCCTTGTTAAATTTGGAGATAATTCAGGTGCTAAGATTTGTGGAATAGGTTGAATCATTTTTTATGGAAAGCATAATACTAAAGATGTTTGATCATGTTAAGGGTTTAAGGAATAACCTATTGAGTGTTGGAAAAATGTGTAGCAAAGGGTACAATATTATATTTTAGGATGATGGATGTGAGATTAGAAAAGGGTTTGAAACTGTGATTTCTACTGGAAAGAGGACAAATGGAAATATCTATCAGCTCAAGGGTGTTGATGGTCACTATTTTATGACTCAGATTAATGATATCTAGTTATGGCATATGAGGACCTGCCACATCAATTTTTATAACTTGGTTAGAATCAGTTCTGTTCAAGTAGTGAGAGATCTTCCAAAGATTACAAATCCTATCAATGTTGTTTGCAAAGATTTCCAGTTTGCAAAACAAACAAGAAGTAGTTTAAAGGGAAAAGAGAAATCTTCTTTAGAATTGTTGGAATTGGTGCATACAAACCTTTTTGGTCCTAAAAGATTGAGAAGTCTTCAAGGTGAGATGTATTTCATGTTTTTGATTGATGATTATTCTAGAATGACATGGGTTACTTTTCTTAGAGAAAATTTTGAATCCCTAGATAGATTCAAAGCATTTAAAATTATGGTTGAGAATGAAATTCGATTTGAAGAAAATATGTTTGAGGTATGAAAGAGGTGGAGAGTTCACCTCCAGTGAATTTAACATGTTCTGTGAGAATCATGGCATAAAAAGGAACTTATATTCCCTTAGGACTCCTCAGCAAAATGGAGTGGTTGAAAGGAAAAATGGGACTGTTCAAGAAGCTACAAGGACTATGATGAAAGAAGCTAATCTACCAGAAGTCTACTAGAGAGAAGTAATTCATACTATTTTTTACATACTTAATAGAGTTCAAGCAAAAGCTAACAACATAAAGACTCCTTATGAGATGTGGTATGGAAGGATCCCTATTGTCAAGTACTTTAGAGTGTTTCAAAGAAAATGCTATATCCGAAGAGATGATGAAAACTTAGGAAATTTTGATGCAAGGTTTGATGAATGTATCTTCCTTGGATACTCTACTAAAAGCAAAGCTTACAGATGTTGCAATAAAAGATTGGGAAAGATTATTGAAAGTGCAATTGTCAAGGTTGATGAAGAATTGAGGAATTCAATGGTAATAGATGGATATGAATCAAATGAACCTGCTTGCAAATGAGAAGAAGAAGAAAAATATAAGGAAAATAAAGTACACAATGAAGAGGAAGAAGCTTCAGAAAAGACCCCTATGACCCCTTAGTATGTACAGAGAAATCATTCTAAAGAATAGATCATTGGAGACAAAAGCAAAGGTGTGTTGACAAGAAGAAGAGCAGTTGAAGCAGAGGTAAATCCATGCTTACTTTCTAAAGTTGAACCTACAACAACAAGTTAGGCATGTAAATATGAATATTGGATGAATGCAATGAAATAAGAGCTTGTGTAGATTGATAAGAATTAGACTCTTAGACCTAAAAATAAGAACATAATTTTTACTAAGTGGGTGTTTAGAAACAAGCTGAATGAGAATGGAAAAGTGGTAAGAAACAAGGCAAGGATTGTGTGTAAGGGTTACTCACAAGTTGAAGGAATTCAATTTGAGGAGAGATTTGCTTTCATGGCTAGAATGGAAGCGATCAGGATGTTTCTGAAATTTGCAACATATAAGGACTTTAAAGTTTATTAGATGAAAGTGAAGTTTTCTTTCTTGAATGGAGAATTGGAAGAAGTTTACATGGAACAACTAGAATGATTTCAATTGTTAGATAAATATAATATTATCTGCAAATTGAAGAAGGTATTGTATGGATTAAAGTAAGATCCTAGAGCTTGGTATGCAAAGTTGGAAAAGTATTTGATACAACAAGGATTCAATAAAGGCACCACAAATAGTAACCTTTACTTCAAGGCTGAGAAAGATCAAATATTGATAGTGGTTGTGTATGTTGATGACATAATTTGTGGAGGAAATGAAGCTATGTGGAAGAAATTTGCAAAAGAGATGCAAAAAGAGTTTGCAATGTCTATGTTTGGGGAGATGAATTTCTTCCTCGGGCTATAAATCAATCAAACAGATAAAGGAATATTCATTTCACAATCAAAGTATGTTAAAGAAATGTTGAAGAAGTTGGAATGGAAGACTCCAAATCGGTATGTACTCCTATGGTTATTGGTTGCAAACTTCAAGTAAGGATGATGAATCCCCTAAGGATGATCAAAGCAAGTACATATCTATGATTAGTGGACTACTATATCGGATATCATGCATGTAATTTATCTTATGGATAGATTTCAAGAAGATCCTTGAGAGATACATGTTGTAGTTGTGAAGAGGATATTTAGATATTTGAAAGGCACACTAGATTAAAGGATACTAATTTCACATTGAGTACTTATACAAATGCAAAGCTAGTTGCGGATTGAAAGTGCAAGTCAAGGTGATGAAGAATTGAGGAATTCAATCATAGCTAATGTAAGCTTGCAAATGAGAAGAAGAAGACTTTATAAGGAAAGTACAGTAGCAACAGGAAGTACACAAGAAAAGACCCCTATGACCCCTTAGTATGATGAGCCTATCATTCTCTTTTGTGATAAGACAGAAGCAAAGGTGTGTTGACAAGAAGAAGAGCAGTTGAAGCAGAGGTAAATCCATGCTTACTTTCTAAAGTTGAACCTAAAACAACAAGTTAGGCATGTAAATATGAATATTGGATGAATGCAATGAAATAAGAGCTTGTGTAGATTGATAAGAATTAGACTCTTAGACCTAAAAATAAGAACATAATTTTTGCTAAGTGGGTGTTTAGAAACAAGCTGAATGAGAATGGAAAAGTGGTAAGAAACAAGGCAAGGCTTGTGTGTAAGGGTTACTCACAAGTTGAAGGAATTCAATTTGAGGAGATATTTGCTTTCATGGCTAGAATGGAAGCGATCGGGATGTTTCTGAAATTTGCAGCATATAAGGACTTTAAAGTTTATTAGATGAAAGTGAAGTTTTCTTTCTTGAATGGAGAATTGGAAGAAGTTTACATGGAACAACTAGAAGGATTTCAATTGTTAGATAAATCTAATATTATCTACAAATTGAAGAAGGTATTGTATGGATTAAAGTAAGATCCTAGAGCTTGGTATGCAAAGTTGGAAAAGTATTTGATACAACAAGGATTCAATAAAGGCACCACAAATAGTAACCTTTACTTCAAGGCTAAGAAAGATCAAATATTGATAGTGGTTGTGTATGTTGATGACATAATTTGTGGAGGAAATGAAGCTATGTGGAAGAAATTTGCAAAAGAGATGCAAAAAGAGTTTGCAATGTCTATGTTTGGGGAGATGAATTTCTTCCTCGGGCTATAAATCAATCAAACAGATAAAGGAATATTCATTTCACAATCAAAGTATGTTAAATAAATGTTGAAGAAGTTGGAATGGAAGACTCCAAATCGGTATGTACTCCTATGGTTATTGGTTGCAAACTTCAAGTAAGGATGATGAATCCCCTAAGGATGATCAAAGCAAGTACATATCTATGATTAGTGGAATACTATACCTAACTACTACTATATCGGATATCATGCATGTAATTTATCTTATGGATAGATTTCAAGAAGATCCTTGAGAGATACATGTTGTAGTAGTGAAGAGGATATTTAGATATTTGAAAGGCACACTAGATTATGGTTTTTGGTATCTTGAGGATACTAATTTCACATTGAGTACTTATACAAATGCAAATTGGGCTAGTTGCGGATGATAGGAAAAGTACAAGTGGTGGTGCATTCTTTCTTGGATGCAGATTGGTATCATGGCTAAGTAAGAAACAAGATTTTGTTTCTTTATCTACTTTAGAGGTTGAGTACATTGTAGCAACATATTTTTGTACACAATTATTGTGGATAAGGAAAACATTAAAGGATATCAAAGAGGTGTATGATGGGCCTATTTCTATCTTTTGTGATAATACAAGTGCAATCAATATTTCAAAGAACCCTGTGATACATTCAAGGACAAAGCATATCTCAATCATATATCACTTTCTAAGAGAGAAGGTTGTGGAGAATGAAGTGAAGCTTGAATATGTACCTACAAAGGATCACATTTTTGATATATTTACTTAGGCTCTTCCTAAGGATACTTTTGAGTATCTTTGAGAGAAGTTGGGGGTTATTTCCTCCCTTTTGAACTAGATGCATATGTAGGTGCATCACTCTAGTCGATCTAGATTCATTCTCTTTCTAGACTAATGTTGGTGGCTACCTCTCAGGGGGAGTAGGTAGTGACATTATTGCAGTATGGAATGAGTGTTGCCATTTTGTAGAGGTTTATGATTTTATTGGTGTATACTCCTAAGGGGGAGTATTTAGAGTAGTAGCAAGTATCTTGGTTCAATGTCAAAGGGGGAGAACAATGCAAAGAATTTTATCATTTACCATTAATGTTAAAGGGGGAGAGAGAGCCATGTGAATAAGTCTATCTATACAGGGGGAGAGTGAAGCATGTGAAAAAGAAAAAGTTGAAAGGGAGAGAAAAGGAGAGAAAATCATGTAAGGAATGTTGTGTATGTTGTCTTTGATGGTTTTTCACATCTTGTATTGCCATCAATGATAAAGGGGGAAATTGTTACAAGTATGAAGGTGCTATCATTGGTGTCAATTATGTAGTGGTTGATAGATATTGTATCTTTGATTAGTTGCATTATGTTGTCATTAGTTAGGTTACTGGTGTTAACCTTTGGTGTTGCTTTGATAAACTTTTGATTATGATTGTTGTAGTGATACGTATGTTGAGGATATTGAGAAAATTGATAAAAAGAGGAAACAAGGACTTGTAGAGGTGTTTTGGTTTTTCTCTGCATTTCTTATGGGTTGAAGATATACTTGTGTAGTTTGGATATGTTGGTTAGAGGTGTTCAGAGTTTCTATATCTAGAATTTGGGCTTATGGATCAATGTGTAGAAAAAGTTATGTTCACCAATGTGTGAACTAGATTTGTAGTGTTGCTTATAGAAGTGTTTGGGAGAAATTTTTTTGCTCCACATTTCTCTGTAGTTGTTCTTCAAGTCTAGAAATTATGAAGGTATGTTGATGGTGTTGATATCTTGCATGTGTCAAGAGGAATCATGCTTTGGCACTCTGAAAGATGGTTTTTAGTGTGGCAGTGTTTGGTAGTGTAGTTTGAGTGGGCTTATACATTTTGAAGGTGTGAGTTGTTGCGAAGGAGTTTGATGGATTTCAGGATGTTAAAGGAATATTCTAGATCATGATCAAGCATGGTGTGTGGTTTACAAATCATCCTTGGATTTGAGGAAGCATGTACTTCAAAGTTTAATGGTGTTTGCATAGGTAACAACTGACCTATTGTTTACACTACATTTGAACATGTTTAAGTATTGATGAAGGCTTAGCGTGGGATGTGAGTGTTGATTTGGGTCCCAATGAAATATGGTATTTTCCCACTTTCGTTATTATCCACTGTGGGAATGGTTAGTGTCGGCCTATTTTTAATTTTTAAAGTTTAAGGTGTGTGTAGCTGACTTGAAGATGTTTTTCAAGTTGTGGATAGTATAATTATGAGTTGAGTTGATGAAGGAGGTTAAGATAGATGCAAGATAGATGTGTGTGAAAATTATATGATGTGAGTGATGTGAAATTGAGTAGATCAGTGGAAACTTTCAAGTGTTGGATTACTAGATGTAGTGAGCACAAATTGTCTACAATCATTCAAACAGACTGTGAGGGTGTTGGATCTATTGTGGTGGATTCTCTGTTGCATTGGGATTGTGTTCTCTATGTAACGTTTCTTCTCTATATTTTTTTCATTCCGATTGTGAGCCCTTCTAAATAGTGTGTCCTATTTTGGTAATGAGCCTTTTGTATCAATTTTTCAATTACTTATATTTTGAGCTAATCCTCACCATTGCTTTTCCCTCATAGATTTTTCCATGTAAAATCTGGTGTTCTCTTGTATGGTGTTTTTATTTCAGTTTCTATTATCTGCATTTCGTGTTTGAAAATTATAAAAAATTAAGGGTTTAATGAATGCATGTGGATCTAATTGTTTTTAATGGTTTTGATGCTTTAATTTGATAGAAATAATTCACCTCCCCTCTCAGTTGTCTTGTTCATTCAACATTCTCCAACAATTGTTGCTACATAAGCTCATACAGATCACAATCTTTTCCATCCTTCACCATCAAATGTGTTGTATGAATTATGGTGGTGATATAAAATCCTTCTCCATTTGTCTAGTATATCTTGTATGCAATGCCCATTATTGTATATAAAACTCCTAGGTATGCTATTCCATCTATAGTGATTTCCCTTTTATCAAATTTAGCTTCGGTGAGCCTCATAGCTTCTTCACTCTTGATAGATTTCAATATAGGCACAAGTCTATAGGAACACAAAGTGGTTATAATTTTGATAGCATCCTTTGTGATCATTTAGGGCTTATCCATATAGATGAATTCTTCATGAATCTAGCTCAACATGATTCTTATCCATTCATTTTCAAGACTGAAATTTAGAAAACTATTCCATGTATAGATAATCTCTTCACTTACACATTCCTATATTCTCATTTTAGTAGGAAGTCATCACTGAGAAAATAATTGCTTCTGAACTCCTCCATCTTGAAATGACTATACTCATTTAGGTGTGAGTGAATGTACATGCAGATATCCTCTTACTATAGCACATTGATTGGAACACGAGAAAATGCTCCGCCCTTATCATTCTCCATAGATTTTTATGAGTAATTTTTAAACTTGGGTATTGTATTCTCCACAACATCAATAACCCTTGGCATGTCAATGATAATTCCTTCAAAAACTAGGGTTTTGCAAGAAAATTGAGAAGTATCTAAGAATTCTACTATTAGGGTTTACACACAAAGTCACTGAAAACCTTCTTCTCTTTCTTATCTCTTTCTCCCACTTGATTCCATTCAAATAAGATCAAAATTAATCAAGTATGGCATAAATACACTTCACATCTAACCATTTTTTTGACATTAAATGCATTTCAATTCTTGATATTTAGCAACTTTTACTGTTCTTTGATATCACAGGGATTCAAGATCATTATGCAAACTTCTGCAAGTATTTTCTCTCAAACCTTGGACAAATGTCATAAGGTCACTCACTAGAAATATCCTTGCCACCATTAACCAACATGCAAACATTTCAGCATCTTATGTTTTGCAAGGGTTTTAAAAAAATTGTAATTGCAACTCCCCTTGAGTCAATGCTTTCCTTTAGTTATTGGAAGACTCTTTAGCACTAGGCAGAGGAGTAGAGTTATCCTAAACTTCACTTTCTTCCTTCTTCTTCCATACCTTGTTCATTTATTTCTTTTGTTGATTAGTGTTAGTCTTCTTTTGAGGAATAGAGGATCTTACACTTTTTCCCTTGTAGAATCTTGCAATGTGTCCTAGATTATTGCAATTGTAATAGATGATACTATCTTTTGGAGCAAACTTGCTTCTTCTCACATTAGATCTGCAATCAATAGCCCTATGACCAAACATGTTGCATGTGTAGCAGTAACCATAGAAGGATTGAGAGTTCATAGAATTACTATTCCTTGTCATTTTACTTATGCATTCATCAAACTTGTGACCACATCTATTGCAAGAATAGCATTGAACATGAAATGATTGAGCGTTCATAGCATTATACCTTGAAGGCCTAAAATATTTTTTACTCATCTTGCTTCTGCATTTAATTTCCCTATGACCAAACTTGTTACAAGCATAGAAGTTACCATTGAACCTTGTAGGAGTAGTTTGTTTAGGACCAGGCACCTAGAAGTTCTTCTTGTTCCAAAAAGTAATGAATCTTCCTTCCTTTATGTTATTATGATTTCTCTTTTCATCTTTGGAGGATGTCTCCTTAGGTTTTTTAGTGTAGGAATTTTCCTCCCTTATTTCAGGATGTCCTTCTGATTTGAAGTTATCATACAAATTTATAGATGCATTGACCATGGGACTTTTCCTTTCTCAAAACCAATTCCAAATTTCTCTTTTGAGGGTTTTTGAGATTTAATTAACTCATCAAGAATTTTACAGCCTCCTCTCAATTTTAGAGCATTTCCAATTTGTTCTTTTTCTTTTTCAAGTTCTTTCCTTAGGGATACAATCTCTTCCTCAAGCTTTAAAAATTGAACACTTATTTCATTGAGCTTTGTATTTAGGAAATCTTCAATCCACTTGCCTTCTTCAATTTTGACTCAAATTTGAAATCAAATCTTTAGTTTCTTTGGCTTTCCTTTCACATTCACTTCCTCCTTCTATTTGAGCTTTTAGTTTACCAATTGCTTCCTCTGATTCATTAGCTTTTTCATTCAATCTATCAATTGTCTCTTTTGAATTTTCTAGCATGCATTCATATTTGATATTTTGTAGTCTTGCTTCATCTAGATCTTTTCCTTAAAATTCTACTTCAAAATCTTCCAAACTGATGTCCCAACCTTTAGGTTCCATTGATTCTAGATCTAGTTCAGGAATAAACATATCATTTATTTTTTCTACAGACCCCATGTGTTCAAGAGTTCTCAAGGCACTTGGCTCTGATACCAATTATTGAACACAATGTAGTGTTGAGAGGGGGGTGAATCGACATAGCTTAAAAATTAAGAATTTACATTTGTGGACTAATAACACATCACATAGACTGAAAAGAAAAAAAGAGAATATATGCATCACATAAAGACACCATGATTTTTTACATGGAGAACCCAATGAGGGAAAAACCATGGTGAGGATTAACTCACAATATATGTAGCTCACTACTAAGAAAAAATACAATATTGTTGAGGCTCACTTCCCATGGAATTACAAACTAATATTTACAACCTTAGAGAAAGATACAAAATGACTTAATGAGACTCACTATCTCAGAGTAGGATACATGAAAAGTAGAATGATAAAATTGATTATGAACTGCTATGAAGAAGAATCTAACACATGTTGATGTTGTAGTCACTCTTTCACAAAATTAATCCTTCATACTGACTTCATTCACTTCATCCCTTTTTTTTTCTTAATTCATATCATCTTTGCACATCATAACCATCACAAATGATTTGTTCTTATTTATATATCCTTTGCAACAACTCTGCCTTGGCCATCTATCAACTCATTGCAACCCCCCACAACTAAATTACAAGCCGCACCCACAAACATGTAGATGAGTGCCATATGTTCTAATACAACCGAAACACCCCCAACCTTTACCGCCTAGGGCCACCCTCAACACCAATTAACCCCTGAGAGATGAGGGATAAGAGTGCTTCTTGTGCACCCCATACATGCCTAGATTTGCTAGTTTGTCTACTTTAGAGTCGACTTCTCTATACATGTGGCTAATCACAAAGTGCTCAAGCTTCCCCAATAGCTCAATAGCTCGCTTCACTATCCCTTGCAACTTCCAGTTTGAAAGATCTTTCTTGCCCTAAGGGCACTTATCACCAGAGAAGAATCCCCTTCAACTTTGACACTTCTTTGTTGGTATGTGGTGACTGATCATGCTATACTGTACACCCCGGCCCCCTGTCCTCGCCATTTTTTTTGCGTCGTCAACGAAAAAGGAACAATCTCCGAAAAAGAAAGAAAACCGACTTTGTAAAATCCTAATTTTGGAAGCTTTTAAAAGCGTGTTAAAAGGGGTTGGGATGTGGGTTACAGTATGATGAGAAAGATGATTATTCACAAGATTGTAATAGGTTTTGCACTGGATAATAAAAGTATTGGATGGCTGCAGTTTGGTGGATGTAGCCCAGATTGGGTGAACCACGTTAAATTCTCTATGTTATGATTTATTTTGTGTATGTTTTAGTTTCTCTGTTTATTATTTAAATCTGCATTTAATTGTTAGATATCTGCCATCTCTAACCCTAACAAGTGGTATCAGAGCGAGTTGTGTTTCGATTATCGTCTGTAGGAAGGTCTCGCGACTGAGTGGGAGTCTCACGGTTGAGTGGGAGCAATGGCAGACGAGGGTAAGAAGGTTGAGAAGTTTAATAGGAAGAACTATCAGTTATGGAGGATGCAGATGGAGGACTATCTCTATCAGAAGGATTTATGGCGGCCATTGGAAGGGAAAGCCAAGAAACCTGCAGCAATGTCAGATGAGGACTGGGAGATCTTGGATAGAAAGGCTCTTGGCATTATTCATCTATGCCTGGCACAATGAGTGGCGTTCAATATTACAACAGCAAAGACAACTCAAGATTTGATGGAAACCCTGGCAAAGTTATATGAAAATCCTTATGCTTTGAATAAGGTATTTCTTATGAAGCGTTTATTTAATATGAAAATGGTAGAAGGTGGGTCAGTTACTGATCATTTAAATGAGTTTAATACATTCACCAATCAATTAACCTCTATAAAGTAAACTTTGATGAAGAAGTTAGGGCTCTTTTGATTACGTGTTCTTTGCACAGCTGGAATAAGCTTGCTAATGACATTGCAATTATATGTTTCTAGTTTGAATACATTGAAGTTTGATGATGTTGTTGGTGTTATTTTGGTGAGGAAATTTGTAAGAAAGCTTCGAGGTGGAACATCACATTAGTAGTGTTTTGAATACAGAAGTAGGGCAAAACAAGGGAGAAACAATTCTGGAAATCATGGGAAGTCCACGAGGAAAATCAAAGGACAAAAGGTCCCAATCTAGAGACAAGAAGGATTGCTGGTACTGTGGTAAGCCAAGTCATTTGAAGAAGAAAGATTGTTGGTCTCGAAAAAATAAAGATGGAACAAAAAGGAAGGCAATAAAGAGGAAAATGTAGGTAAGTAATAAATCTAATGAGGATACTTTGATTCTTTCCCTTGATAATATTGATGATTCTTGGGTGTTAGATTCAGGGGCTTCATTTCATGCTACCCCCATAGAAGTTATTTTCTTGATTATGTCCAAGGGGATTTTGGGCTGGTTTATTTAGGAGATAATGAACCCTGTCAGATTGTTGGAAAGGGAAGAATCAAGATTAAGTTGCAGAATGGGAATCATTGGCTACTACGTGAGGTAAGGTATGTTCCAAAGTTAAGCAGAAATTTAATTTCAGCAGGGCAACTAGATGATGAAGGTTGTGTTGTTACATTTAGTGATAAAAATTGGAAGGTCACAAAAGGGTGCCTTAGTAGTAGCAAAAGGTGTGAAAGTAGGCACCTTATATCTTTGTACAGGTCATACTGTTCCTTCTACTTTA
Source organism: Sequoia sempervirens (assembly GCA_007258455.2). NCBI lineage: Eukaryota > Viridiplantae > Streptophyta > Pinopsida > Cupressales > Cupressaceae > Sequoia > Sequoia sempervirens. Next base: position 586,415,038 of record VDFB02271358.1, on the reverse strand, counting down.
ATTGTTATAGAAAAAGAGTCAATGTTCAGGAACAGTTGCTGCAGTTTAGCAGGTAGAAGATCATACAGTTGCTATGGACTCTGAATCAACACTGTGGCATAATAGACTTGGGCATATGAGTGCAAAAGGTATGAAAGTACTTCATTCAAATAATGTTTTACCAGGTCTAAAATGTGTTAATATGGTTTATTAGAAAGTTGTGTGTATGGAAAATAAAAGAGTTAGTTTTCTCCAAGGGATGGGAAGCAAAAGAAAGATGAGAAATTGGAGCTTGTGCATCCAGATGTATGAGGACCTTTCAGGGTATCTTCTCTCGGTGGCTCTCTGTATTATGTTACATTCATTGATGATGCAACTAGGAAGGTATGGATTTATTTTCTTAGGCAGAAATCTGATGTATTTGAAACTTTTAAAAAATGGAGAAGCTTGGTTGAGAATGAGACGGGTAAAAAGATAAAATGTCTCAGATCTGATAATGGTGGTGAGTATTGTAGTAAAGAGTTTGAAGTTATTGTTCCTCTAATGGTATTCGTAGGCAGAAAATGGTTCCAAGGACTCCACAGAAAAATGGAGTGGCTGAGTGCATGAATAGAACAATAATGGAGCGTGCACAGACTATGAGATTGCATGCTAGGTTGCCTTTAAAAATGTGGGCAGAGACTGTAAACACTGCTGTTTATTTAATCAATAGAGGTCCCTTCTAATCCTTTGGGTTGTGGTATTCCAGAGGAAGCATGGAAAGGTAAGAAGGTGAGTTATTCTTTTCTCAAAACCTTGGTTGTGAAGCATTTGCACATGTAGATTCTGAAAATAGAACCAAGCTTGATGCAAAATCAAAGAAATGTATATTTGTTGGATATGGCATTGATGAATTTGGTTATAGGCTTTGGGATTTTGAAAATCAAAAAATTGTGAGAAGCAGGGATGCCATATTCAATGAAAAGTGTTGTACAAAGATCATTGCTGTAGCATGAGAAGAAGAAAATGATTATGTAGTGTTGGATGATATTCCCACCAATAATGTTTTAGTGGTTCCTCATGTTGGGCAACAACGACAAAAATACCACAAACTCCTGTTAGACAATCTTCAAGGATAAGTAGACCTCGAATGATTCTCTCCCTCTTTGTATACTATTTGTTAAGCGATGTTGGTGAACGAGAATATTATGATGAAGCTATGCAGTGGATACCAAGGTTCAATGGGAGCATGGAATGAAAGAAGAAATGGACTCCTTCTTTGGAAAATCGGACTTAGGTTTATGCAAGTTACTGCTTGAGTAAAAAGGCTTTACCAAACAAATGGATTTATAGGCTGAAAGAAAGATGGAAGAAAAGATTTAAAGGCAGATTAATTGTAAAGTTTACCTGAGAAAAATTATTGATTTTGATGAGATTTTTCTCTGTTGTTAAAATGACTTCTATTCGTATTGTTTTAAGTATTGTGGCTGCTGAAGATTTGCATTTAGAACAGCTTGATGTTAAAACAACCTTTCTCCATGGTGATTTGGAAGGGGAAATATATATGGAACAGCCACAAGTTTGAGGTCAAAGGTAAGGAGAAACTAGTGTGTGAGATTGAAGAAAATTTTATGGCTTGACCAAGCACCTCGACAATGGTATTTGAAATTTGGAGTTTATGGTGAGCAAGACTCTGATAGGTGTAATTCTGACCATTGTGTTTATTTTAAGAGGTTGAATAATGGCAGCTACATTATTTTATGCTTATATGTTGATGACATGCTTGTAGTTAGGGTCTAACATGGATCACATAAGTGAGCTAAAACAACAGTTAGCAAAATCTTTTGCTATGATTTAGGTGCAAAAAGCAAATCCTTGGTATGAAAATTTGTAGAGATAGGAAAACAAAAATTGTTTTTATCTCAGGCTAATTATGTTGAAAAGGTGTTGCAGAGATTTCATATGGAGAATGCAAAAGCTGTCAGCACACCTTTGCCTAGTCATTTAAAATTGACTAAGGATATGTGTCCAAAGACACAAGGAGGAAGAAAAAATGTCCAAGGTACCATATGCTTGGTAGGAGTTTAATGTACACCATGGTATGCATGAGAGCGGATATTGCACATGCCGTAGGAGTTGTTAGTAGGTATTTGAGTCATCCTGGAGTTGAGCATTGGAATGCAGTAAAATGGATTCTCAGGTATTTGAGAGGTACATCCAATAAGTGTTTATGTTTTGGGGGCTCTAATACTGATTTAAAAGGCTATGTTGACTCAGATTTGGCAGGGGATATAGATACCAGGTGAAGTACCACAGGTTATGTATTTACAATTGGTGGGACAACAGTGAGTTGGATTTCTCGATTGCAAAAGGTGGTTGCTTTATCCACCACAAAGGTAGAGTATGTTGCTGCAACAGAGGTAGCAAAGGAGATGATATGGCTGCAACTTTTCATGGATGAGTTGGGAAAACAACAGGATGGAAATTACTTATTTACAGACAGTCAGAGTGCTATACATTTTTCAAAGAATTCTGCCTTACATTCTAAAACAAAACACATACAATTGAGATATCATTTCATTCAATCGGTGTTGGAAGATGGACAGGTCAAGCTGGACAAGATACATATAGATGTCAATCTAGTAGATATGTTTACGAAGGTAGTGCCAAGGGAGAATCTGAGCTCCTCTTCAACTTTGGTTGGCCTTCAAGGTTGAATTCAAGTATAACAAAGCAGCAAGGTCCAAGGTCCTTATTTCCAGTGGGAGCTGTAAGTGCAGCAGTGTTGTCCTAGGATCAGTCTCCAAGTGGGAGGTTGTAATGGTGTGGATCCTGATCAGTCTCCAAGTGGGAGATTGTTGGTATGTGGCGACTGATCATGCTATACTGTATATCCCATGGTATACTGTACACCTGGGCCCCCTGTCCTCGCCGGGGTCTGGGGTGGGCCGGGCCCCGGGTGGGGGTTCGGGGATGCAGCCCCCGAGAAAAAAAAATTTTGCCATTTTTTTGCATCGTCAGCGAAAAAGGAAAAATATCTGAAAAAAAAAGAAAACCGACTTTGTAAAACCCTAATTCTGGAAGCTTCTAAAAGCTTGTTAAAAGGGGTTGGGATGTGGGTTACAGTATGATGAGAAACGTGATTATTCGCAAGATTGTAATAGGTTTTGCACTGGATAATAAAAGTATTGGATGGCTGTGGTTTGGTGGATGTAGCCCAGATTGGGTGAACCACGTTAAATTCTCTGTGTTATGATTTATTCTGTGTATTTTTTAGTTTCTCTATTTATTATTTAAATATGCATTTAATTGTTAGATATCTGCCATCTCTAACCCCTAACATTCTTAGTCTTGATTCATGGAAAAACTAAAGTCCTTGGATAACTACCTATAATTCTACAAAATTATTCATCCCATCTGGAAGGGGGCCACTAGTTCCCCTATTGTAGCTCCACTCGAGCTGTGGATTATGCAACCTGCACGTAACCTCCCTAGGTTCCCTCTTGATGCCTCATCAAAATTCAACTTGACCCATAATTAAGCAAGGGACCTCCAAACTTCTTTAGCACAAAGATCCTGCTTTCCCACTACCTCCTTACTACCAAATTCTGGGATCCTAAGACCAAACCATCTATGCCTCAATTTCGCATCCCATTCCATGAACTCCAATTTCTGAGGATTTAGCTTTTCCACCTTGCTAAACTCATAATCTCAACTATGGATGCCTCCACCTTGCTTTGAAAGGATGAGACAAACATTTCCTTTTAGAATGAAATACCCTCCTATTTTGCTCCTTCCATAACTCCCACAAAATAATAGGACCATTTAGCTAAATGCATGAATACATCACCTTCCTTCTTAGAAGTGGTCAAGATTTAAAGAGAGAAGATTTCATTCTAAAGTGCACTGACCCAGCCCAACTTCGCACAAAATCATTACCAACACTCTTAGGAAAAGGGGACATCCTAGCAACAAGTGATTTTCCTCTTCCTCAGATGATTTTCACATCACACACCATGATGGGCCTTGGTAGCCCATTTTTTTGAACCTTTCTATAGTGAAAATTCTTCCTTACTTGGATCATGATCCATGAGAAGGCTTCAAACTTCTACATGCATCTACTATCCCAACATAACTTTTATGGGAGAACAGTCCTCCCATCCATCTTCTCCAACACTAAGAAACCATCCTTTGCATGTTGTACTGACCTGAACTAGACGTAGTCAACACCACCCTATCCTTGCCATCCTGAATTATTATGGTTATGTCCTTGAGAATTGATTGTACAACCATAAGATTTCAATGGTCAGGAGATTTAGTCTATTGAAGTCATTACAATGCCATGTGCAAATCCCATCAACATTCTTCATCTCCAGATAGTCCTTGACTTTTATGCCCCACATTTGTGACAAAAGAGATTTTGTGCATTGTGGGTTTACCAAACTATCCATAGTAGGGTAACCCCCCATGAATCCTCCCAGAAGTGATTTGATCCACTTTCTTAAATGTCCCAAGATAAAAACTCTATCATTAGTGACTTGCATTCTGCCATGAAATTCCAAATCCTTGAGCCTTTGGGAAGGGACGAATTCGTGAAAATACTACTCTCACTTTCATTCGTCAAATATTTATTTTAAAAAATTCAAACCCATCTTGATTTACTTATTGTGTACATCTTCCAAATCAGCTTAGCCCTTTGTGCCTTGTTTTTCCTCAAGAGATCCCTTAAACCCATACCCCCAACGTCCTTCGCTTTATAAATACTATCCCATACGATTAGTATGAAATTTTCCTTATTTTCATTTTCTTTCCTAAAGAAATTTCTCATGTTTTGGTTCAACGTCTAGTATGTCCCATTGGGTAATGCTAGGCAAGACAACAAATATATTGGCAATGCAAAAATAACAACTTTCAACATTACGAGTCTGTTAGCCTGGGACAATAACCACCACCCCTTCCAAGATGATATTCGATTATTTACTTTATTTACTAGTGCATCCCATAGTTTTTCACTACTCACACATTTTTCTAACAACAGTCCAAGGTATGTGCATGGAAATTGACCTTTCCTCTAAATATCAGTGTCCTAAGGATCTCTAGCTCATTTTGTGAAGTGGTGTGAAAGAAATACACTTTCAATTTCACTTCACTTACCTTTTGACAAAAAGCTCAGAATATAGATCCAAAATGTCATTCAACTGGTGAGTTTCACAACACTTAGCTACTCCAAAGAGCATAGTATCATCTGCAAATTGTTGATGGGTTACTACCTACACATTGCTTGTAAATTGAATTCCCACCAATCACCTAATGTTTGTTGCTACCCTAAAAGCCCTTCTGAGAGCCTCTGCCATGATAATGAACAAGAAGGAAGAGAGAGGATCTCCCTATTTGATTCCTCTAGATTCCTCAAAGTACATTCTAGAGAATCATTCATGATGATTGAGAATCTAGGGCTAGCTATGCATTTAAAAACCCAACCAATCCAATTTTTATCAAACCCAAAGGCCAATAGCACTTTGCACAAGAATCTCTAGTCCACCTGAGCATGTGCTTTTTTAATGTCCAATTTTAGTAACATACTCTTCTTTTTGGTCCCTTGAATAGACTAAATGGCTTCTTGCATGATGATAACCCACTCTAGAATTGATTTCTGAGGAACAAACCCTGACTACTCCTTAGAGATTATCCCTAGTAGAATTTTTTTTAGTTTGTTTGCAACTACCTTTGCCATAATTTTGTACAAGGTGTTGTAGAGGGCAATCGGTCTAAACTCATCTAGTGATGATGACTTCTTTTTCAAAATCAAAGAAATGAAAGTGGTGTCCATATCTCTTAAAACCAATCTCGAGCTCCTTGAGTCCTCTATGGCAACCACCACATCACGACCAACTGTACTCCAACAATTTTGAAAGAAACAAGAAGGAAAAATTTTTAGTCCTCGTGCTTTATCTAGGTGTAGCTAGAATGTTGTTGCCTTGGGGTATGTGCAGGATCATGATGGGCCAGAAAGTGGTGATATGATGGGTTTTTGTAGGGTATGTGGATATGACTTTTTTTTACCCAAAATTGATGAAACGAAAAGGGTTTTTAAAGGAGATTCACAGCTTTCCACCAATATAAATTATGCTTTACTTTGAATTTAATAAATTATTATTATTTATTTTCTATTTGAATTACAACTCAAGTCCTAATTGATAGGCTGATTGAAAAAAAATTATAGCTTTCAAATAGTATCACATTTTTTGAATCCAAAAAATGTGTCACATTCTATGCTTCACATACTATAGGATTAAAAAACAAAAATGAATTTCACGAAGTTTTGACCAAGTTAAGGTGGTTAGACATATGAGTTTTTTTTTTTTTAAGTTGTAATAAAAAAATCATAATGAATTATTTACTTGGAAAAAAATTATAAAAAAATATGCATCACATTAGTACATGAGTCCTCTACTTATATCTAAAATATTATAAAAAAATATTATCATTTTATTGTGGTTAGGGTGGTCAGACATACACCTACTTATTTTTTTTCTTGAAATTTAAGTACTATTGCATAGAAATTTCTAATTTTCATCAAATAGATTTAAAAAAAAAAAAAAACCTAGTAGTTTAGAAACTAAATTCAATTTGCTAGAAATTCTATTCTTACATATTTTTGAAATAATATAGATAACTTATTCAATTTTTTACGTCAAGTTACCTAACTCTGATTTTTCTGAAGTTTTTGCTACTTAAGGGCCTATTTTTTCCATGATGATCCTACACATACCCCTTGATTTCTTTCTCCATAAAATATATTCATCAACATGTTATTCTATCCTTCACTAACCAAATGGGGAATAACCCTCAATATTTGGTTTTGTGATGCAAGTTTTGACCCTTCCACATTGTTTAATAGGTTTTTCAAGTAACTAAAAGCTTCCCTGGCAATGCCTTTTGGAGTCTCAATTCTTGACCCATATGCTCCTCATAAGACTATGATTCTGTTGATTTATCTACGAGCCTTAATGTTGTTATGAAAATATTTAGTGTTCTTGTCCCCTTCTGTCATCCATGTCTCCCTCATTTTTTGTCGCCAAGATACTTCTTTTGCTTGCACCTCCTGATACTCTTTGAGTAGATGCCTCTCATTGTTCATTTTGTATAAAATACTACTTCATTTAGTGTTAGTTCTTCCTCCAACCTGCATTTGGATTCAAAGACGTTTTTAAAATGAGTCTTGTTCCAATCCTTTAATTGTTGCTTGAGAAGTTTCAATTTAGCTACTACACCAAACATCCTAGAACCCTCTATTTTCTATCCCTTCCACCAAATATCAATCAACCACGAGAAGTCTTGATCCTTAAACCACATGTTCTCAAATTTGAAGGGGCATCTCATAGGTAGATCCTTTCTCCCATTATTTCCAATTTAATGGGATAGTGATCTGACCCTCATTGGGGTAAAATACTACTTTCAAGGGTGAATCAAAAAGTTCCCAAATCACCTTTAAAAATAAATCTATTCGAATTTTTTGCAATGTGGTTGAAACCCATTTTCTTGTTTGTCCAAGTAAATTTTTCATTTTTCCATCTGAATCTCGAAAAGTTCATTTCAACTTACAAAATTCTCAAAATTCACTTGGGACTAGTACTTTCTTTGCTCCCCCCCAATGTAACATGCCCAATGTTTAACCTAATGAATTTACCTATATTTTAACCCACATGTAAATAGTTTACGCTTGCAATTAATAGCAATACTTTTTTTTTTCTATTTCAATAACATGATGCACATTTGAAACAATCCCATTTCAAACTCTCATTACATTTACAAAACAATCATTACAAAGTCCAAACTAATGATTGTTGGTGTGAGTAAATGTCATGTACCTAGTACATTCACTCACTAGGTAATTAGGGGACATATTCACATGTTAAGTTTACTTAGGCTCTAAGATTCCTTCTAGAAGGATGAATTGTCTTTTCTAGAACTTATCTTATCCTAGGTTGTTAGGATTTAGTAGTCTCATGTGATAGGATTGAGACACTTGTCATGATCTTGTCTAATCCTATTCCTCACCCTACCTATATATGCAAGGCATCATATGTACTTTTCCATATTCAGTTTGGCATTCTTGCATCCTTAATTATAGCATGATATTTCTACCATTTCTCTCTTGTGGATGTTATTTTGTCTTGCAAGTGATCCTGGGGTGTTTAAGGAGTTCACCATAAACTCCTACATGGTATCAGAGCTTAAGTGTTGTAGACTTCTTCCTAGATATGAGGGACCAATCTTGGAAATAATTTTTTGTTGGGTGCGAGTTGGGGTCTTGAGAACCTTTTCATTGAACCCAAGGTGTCAAAGAAATTCAAGATCAGATTTCATTTCCTCAAAATCTAACATATTTTGTCAGATCTACAAGGGTTTGAAGCAAACCATTTTTTATTGGATCCATTTTCATTTTTTTCTTTAGAAATCCAACTTCCACTCATTGGTAAGAAAAATGATTTCTAGGTTTTGTTCTCAGGGTCGAAACACCATCTGGGTATTGATTGGATTTTGTATATCTTGAGCAGATCTAAAGATAATTGTTGTCCAAAAAGTGTCGCGTGTCATTTTTTCTACAAGTTGAAGATCTATGGTCCTTTTTATTCATGGAGGCAGATGTGAACATTCATCAATGCATGCACCATTTATTTTTTTGTATGCATTAGGTTTTCATTTTCTCTGCACTTCATTTTAGTTCCAAATCATTTGTCAATCAACTGTTGCTTCATAGATTCTAGAGTTGTGCCAATTTGCGAGTTTTCCAATGTTCCTTGGCATCGGGTTTTTTGTTGCTTATCATGATTCTAACTTGAGTCCTTGAGTGAATCTAATATGGTTTCTAGCAAATAGAAGTATATTTCCTTGCTTGTCAGATTAAGGATTCCATTGTTACTCCACAAGTATGCTTCCATTGCTTCTTTTTAGTAGGTTATCTCATTATGGAGGGGTTGTATGATCTCTCTTGTCATCCTTTGTGTGGATGGATATTGATTGGAATTTTTATGGATATCATTGTTTTATTTTATCTCTCTTTTGGGAAGGATTTTTTTTTCACTGGGTTTTTTCATTTTCTCTATTTGTGAGAGATTACATTTGCATTTGTACATGGGTACCTAACATGGCCTGGTAATCAGGACCCATCATTGCATCTTTGCATCTTTGCATAATAATATTATCTCCTAAATTGCACTTAAGGGGGGGTGTTGGTGTGAATAAATTTCTTGTACCTAGTACATTCACTCACTAGGTAATTTGGAGACATATTCACATGTTAACTTTACTTAGGCTCTAAGATTCCTTCTAGAAGGATGAGTTGTCTTTTCTAGAACTTATCTTATCCTAGGTTGTTAGTACTTAGTTGTCTCATGTGATAGGATTAAGACACTTGTCATGATCTTGTCTAATCCTATTCCTCACCTTGCCTATATAAGCAATGCATCATATGTACTTTGCCATGTTCAGTTTGACATTCTTGCATCCTTAATGATAGCATGATATTTCTGCCATTTCTCTCTTGTGGAAGTTATTTTGTCTTACAGGTGATCCTGGGGTGTTTTAGGAGTTTACCATAAACTCTTACAATGAATTCATATTACAATATCTCATTTCAATGATAACATTTTCCTATTTACAATTTCTCAATAAAGATAGAGATACATGAATACATACATAGCTTCCATGAACTTTAAAGAAACAAAGATATAGATGGTCTAGATGTCTTTTTTGGCATACATCCTCAAATTTTGACTGCCAACTATATGAAGGAGAGCATCACTCAAGCACTTTTTTTCCAACCATGGACTTACTGTGATCCCCTGAACATCTACCTTACTACTAAGATGGCCCTACCCTTTGACGAAGAGATCGGTTTGATAACCTCATAATACTAGCCTTCTTGAGAATGGTTTTTTGTCCTACACAAATAGAGCTACTATACACTAGATACAACCTACATGTATGACATTCCCAGCCTAGTATCCAAACCTGGCTCACAGTGAATTGATAGTGTAAATAGTGGCTACTTACACTAGCTTGGCCAAAGTTTGATATAATCATTCACTCGAAAGTGAAGTCATATGTTCACCCACCTTTAGCTCAATTTTGTATTTGACCATTCATACTCTTTTCAACCAAAACATGCATTCCATCCTAAAGGTAATGACATAACAAAGTGACCAACTAGGTTACTCCCATCCACAAATTATCCTAACCCCTGAAACAAGCAAGTTAACCACCCATGTTCAAAACTAGCGTCTTAAACAAATTACATCAAGATAATATTATTTCCCACATTTTATAGTCTATGTAATCGTACATATGGTTTATCACAATGTAGTTGTTGATAAAATAGTGAACATAACCACACAATTCCATCATAGAGAATATATCCATATAAATATATCAATCAATAGGGTTTCAATAAACAAGACTTCACCAAAGTGAAAGCAATCTCATTCAAAGTAAGAAATAACTAAAATTTATTCAAGCAAGCTCAACATGCATATAAATAATATTTTTCCAATCACTTGCATTTATAAATAAATATGATTTCAACTTTAAAAAGAATAGAGTAAAAAAATCAACATGCCTAGAATTATAGCTCCAAAAGATTATGTTGCTTCCTATTCTCACTCTCATAATCTTGCTTGTTGCTCCTTCTAAACTCAACCTATCACCAATACTAGCTTCTCACAAAAACTCCCAACCAATGTAAATTGGCAAAGAAAAATCTCTTTCTCACTAAAGCACTCAACAACTCACTTACACATAAACTATAGCAAAGAAATTCAGAATTACAAATGATTAAGAACGAATGAGTAAAAAAGGGGTAGAGAGGCTACCTCTATATATATATTAAAAACTAAGAAACTCAATGGTATAAACAAGCTCCTAAATCTTGCACCTTTTCTCTTCTTGTTGCCACCACACAATAGAAAAACTAACTTCCTTCCAAAATGAATTGACTAATTTCTAAGAGATGATACATGTGGCTACTAAAATAGTTAGTATGGAAACACATAGACAATCCAACATTTCCAGCCTTTCAACTATAAATGGGTCACCCATTTCTAACTAGCATCAACTACCATTTTATTGAGTTGAAAACAAAGAAATGTTTGTCTAAATTTTTCCTATTTTCAAAGCAATTCGACACCCTTCCTAAGCTTTAGCTAGCACTAGCTTGACAATGTCTTGATGGTCATATTTAGCTGTGTTCCTTTTTTCCAAAGTAGCACTAGTCTTTTATTTGCATCCAAACTCTTATTATAGTGCTACATAATATAGGACTTTATGTTGTGCATTGGTTCTAATATTAACAAAAAATTTAATCAATTTTATTACTTTGCATAGCGCTAGTTTAAGTGCTTTATAAACTTTAATAAAATCCATTCACTTTTGCATATAATGCATTATAGACTATGAACTATATTTATGTGCTTTCAATTGTATTTAAACATCTTCATATATGTGTCATACTATGCACAATTTATGACTAAACATTGCTTGCCTTTAAATAGCCATCTTTATATATATATATATCATTGGTCAATATTTAAATATATTAATAATTATATATAATCCTTTATATATTAATATGTATGTATAGACCTATATACATTAGCGTACCCATTGTAATGTTACAAAATTGTGCCTAGGGGAAATTTCACATTTTAGCACTTTTACTAGAATTTATGACTCCTAAACGTATTAATGGAAAAAACCCCATGGGTCAAAATTTCATGATTCTAACTCCATGTGGTCCAATGGCAAAGTAACAACAATTCGATGACCCATTTCCCAAAAACTTGTTCCTTAGATACATGTGCGGCACGCGAACGTCTACACAACGCACTAGCATCTTGGTGGTTTTCTAAGTTTGAAATGGGGAATCTCTAATCTTGGCTCTTGACATGTGTCTCTATAGCCATGCCTTTAGGTGTAATGGTTCTTTTCCGCCCTTGCATGCAACAAAACCCCTCTTTTGTTCTCATTTTTGGGGTTCTCTCATTCATTCAAGGCTCTCTCTTTAACTTGACTTGACTTCTCAATCTCTTATATTATTGGAAAGAACACTTCTACAAGTGAAGATCTATTGGATTGAGGTCCCTCCAATAGCCAAAGCTCTCTAGAAAGCATTCAAAAATGTGTATGTGTGTTCAAGAGGGGGTTGAGGCTTGTTGGTAACACTCTCTCTCACTCTTTTCTATTTACATGGATAGATTAGATCTCTTTGTTCATTTATTACTTGGTGGTGCGGGTTCTCCTCCTGAAGGAGGGATTGTTTTCACTAGTCCCTTTTTTGTCCATTTCAATTACTCTCTCTCTATCTATCTAGATTTTTGTGGATGTGGGAACACTGAAGTGGAGGTTTGATTGTGACAAGCCCCTATACAGCCCCAAAAATTTTCCTTGTTCATCTTGTGTGAAAGTTGTCAAAGCGGAACTTAGAGTGAAGAATTGGACATTTCTTTGTTCGTAAGATCCCTCCTAGCTCTCCTTATGCTTTCTCACTTTCTTCTCTTTATCTTGTCATCCTATTTAAAAGATCTTAGATATGGGTTAGATAGTGAAGCTTTGGTCTACCCATTTGAGTCCTTGAGCCCAAAATTACTTAGGATGCCAGTGCATGACTTGGACTCCAACATGCCACATTGGCATCCTAAATCCACATAGTCCTTTTACCGTGAGCTCCTTTGTTGGAGGAAAAAATCTAGAAGTTTTTCTCTTTCATGTCTTGAAACAGTATTTTGTGGTGATTAATCTAGATATACTTTCTTTGCAATTTCTTCATTCATCTTGTATTGAGGTGGATGATTCTCTCAAGAATGAAGATACTTGTGTGCAGAGAATCCCCCTTATCTCACATTTTGGTGAACCTAATGTGAAACATGTTAGATCTATTTCTACAATGTTTTAATGTCTATGATAATGCTTTCTCTAAGGAAGATTTTGATATGTTGGATGATACTCTAGATGATTTCTTAGAAGTTTCTGCCCCTATTTGCAAATCTTTCGAGCAAACTTCTTCTTCGCAAGCTGAAGAATCAGTAAATGTTGTGGTGGTCTCTGTGGCTTCTCCAATCCCTTAGAATCCCATAATTTACTTGATTTCAACCAGCCCTTCTCCTAAGAAGGATCATTCTATATGTGGAATTTTATATCGTGATAATTCACTGGATTTGAATTCAAGGTTCATAAAATCTATAGACTCTACTTCAAGGTTCAACCTACTCAAATTCCTACTTCTTTACCACCTTCTCAACCGAGCCTTCCTCTAACACCTAAACCTGTGACTAAAGCACCTAATGATTATGATCTTGTTGAGTAACTCCATGTTACTCCACCTAAGATTTCACTATGGGATTTTCTTTAGACCTCTCTGGTTTATCAGGGTATGCTTCAAGAAGCCTTCTAGAAGATCCTCTTTCTTTCCTCTGCTAGGCCAATGGATGTTAATGTGTTAATGGCTCGTATTCATCGAATATTCAATTCTATCCATAGGAACTCCCATCTCTGGATGTGCAGAAACAAGTGGATCCCTTAATGATTATAGTCAATGTTAATACTATTGGTGTTAGGTGTACCCTCATTGACACTAGTTCAACTCTCAATGTTTGTGGTATCGATCTATTACCAAAGATTAAAGTTGATTCTTATTCTTTAGCTGCTTCTTTTTATATTCAGTGGTTTGATAATGTTGGCCAGAAGCTCTAAGCATGATAATATTTCCTTTGCAGCTAGGCCATGTTACCTTACCCACTTTGGGTTATGTGATTCCTATCCCTTTTCCTATAATCTTCTTCTAGGGAGACCCTAGATCCATGCTATGGGTGTTGTAACTTCCACTATGCATCATTCTTTAAATTTTGTTACAAATAATCAAGTAGTCACAGTCAAAGTTGACCCAAAATCTATTCACCTTTGTGAATTAGCGAATGTTGGTTGAGATTCAGTTGTCTCCACTCTTAAGAATTGTATTCCATCTTTAACTTCTAATGCGTTGACATGCTCCTCAATGATACCCTCTGTGGAGGTTGTCCCCAAAGTGAACACCACTAAAGAAGAACCAGCTAAAGCATAAAATCCTAAGTCCTCCCCATCTACTTTTTCTTCTAAATCCAATGCATTCCTTGGTGATGATTGGGGGTCCTTGGAGTTCTCTGAGTTCTTTATTGGGGAATACAAAGTGAATCTTTCTCATCTAAAATTTTCAATAACCTCAAATGCCTTTGATGAAAAGGCGGATAACACTCCTATTGAGAACGAAAGTTATAATCATGTTCAGGATACTAGTCACTCCCTTACCGAGGAGGATAGTCTTGCTCTTACAAAGGAGGTTAATGTTTGAAAACCAACTAAAGGAGACGGTTGTTCTATTATAGATGTGTTTGATGTCCACTAGTGGAATGAGGCTCTCTATGTCGAACATCACCTTCAAAAGTTTTGTAAACCCATTATGGTTTTGGATATAGACTTGCTTCTTAGTATGGCTATGGGTGAAAAGGCCTTGGATGTATTGAGCAAGGAATCCAGGTCCCTATCCAGTTTAAGCATCATAAGCACTATTTTGGTTTGGGATACTCTATTGAACAATCTAAGGAAAAACCTTGGTGGAGTGTTAATATGATTTCAATTAAACCACTTAGTCGGGTCCATCTCGAATTAATAGAGGACGAGGCATGGGACAAATAATTCCCCTTACATGTTTTCTCTTTGGATGAAGCATTAGAGGAATTCTTAGGTTCCTACTCCTCTCTACCTCCTTTTCATCATAAGATACGATTCCTATATTACCTAAGTAAATAGGCATATTTTGGGGAATTTGTCTTGAGGATTGATGAGGAGGACCCTCTAGCTAATGTTGATAATGGTGTTCCAATACCACATCCTAAAGACCATAGTTCTCTCCTCAAGGGAGATACTACTAAAGTCTCCATGGATCCTAAGTCTTCTGAAAAGGTGATTAAGATTGGGAAGTTCCTTTCTTCCAAAGAATCTAAGGAGCACTCTGATCTTCAACATTCTCACCCTGATATATTTACCTGGACATATGAGGACATGCCTGATATTGATGAATCTATAGTGGTTCACAATATCATTTTATGTCTCGATGCCGATCTAGTTAAACAAAAAATCTGAAAGATAAATCCCAAGGTCACATTGTTGGTTAAGACTGAGATAGAGAAGCTATTGAAAGCAGGCTTTATCCATCTGCTCAACTACACCCCTTGGATCTCAAATATCATTATTGTTATTAAACCCAACGGTTGCATTCATAGATGCATTGACTTTCATGATCTTTATAAGGCTTCTCTTAAGCATGATTTCCCATTACCTAATATAGATATGATGGTGGACTTGATTGTAGGCCGTGCCTTGTTATCTTTGATGGATGGATTCTCGGGTTACAATCAAATCCATATTAACCTAGAGGATTAGTACAAGACAATCTTCACTACCCCTTTTGGTACCTTATGTTATGTGGTCATGCCCTTTGGGTTAAAGAATACAGGAGAAACTTACCAATAGGAAATGACCCTAATATTCCATGACTTCATTCATAAAATTCTAAAAGACTACGTTGATGATATCTTGGCGAAATACATAACCCGTCAGGATCATGTGAAAAACCTCCATCTTATTTTTGAAAGGCTTTGCCTCTATAAGATGAGGCTCACTCCTCAAAAGTGTTTCTTGAATGTAAACGTTGGAAATTTTTTGGGATTCATAGTCTCTAATCATGGAATTGAAGTCGACATGAAAAAGATCGATGTGATTATTAACATGCCTCCACCCAGGAATATTACAGATTTGCAAAGTTTACAAGGGAAGATTTGGGAAATTTGCAGATTCATATCTCAATTGATTGATCATACCCTTCCTTTCACTCATTTGCTAAAAAGGATGTTTTTTTTGTACGGGATGAAGAGTGCCAGAAGGCTTTTGAGTCAATAAAAACCTATTTGGCCAATCCTCCCATACTAATGTCAGCTATATGCAAGGGAGAACCTTTTTGTTTTACCTTGCCGCATCACCATATGCTTTTTCGGCCTTGCTTGCTCAGTATCATGATGTCGGGAAAGAGAGAGTGGTATATTACATTAGTCGTGTCCAGTTGATTGTGAAACCCATTATTCATCCATGGAGAAATAATGTCTTGCTCTCATTTTTATAATGTAGAAGCTAAGGCACTATCTTCTTCATGTCGAAACACATTTCATTGTGAAAAGTGACTTTCAGAAGCATTTTTTGTCCAGTACTAACCTTCCTGGGAGGTTAGTGAAGTGGGTAATGTTGCTTTCTAAGTTTGACATAAATTTTATCACTCAAAAATCGATAAAGGGTCAAGCAGTTGCCAATCAATTGGTGGACGGTCCTTCATCTCACACCTTCTCGGGTTTAGACTTATTTCCTGATGAGAACATCTTCGTGATCAATCATGACCTTGAGTGGAAAATGTATTTCGATGGGTCAAGATGCCAGACTGTCTCTGGAGTAGACATGGTTCTAATATTTCCTGAAGGTAAGTCAGTCCCTCTCTCCTTTCTATTAGACTTCCCTTGCACTAACAACATCACTAAGTACGAAGCTCTCATTGCTGCTTGCATGCCAAGATTTCGCTAAAAGTAAAACATCTTTGTATACTTGGTGACTCTAAGCTTATTGTGAATCAGAGTACAGGAACCTATCAAGCTAAGCAAAGTAAACTATCTTGGTATTGATACCTTGCTTTGTCCTTGCTTAACTAATTCTCCTCTTTCACAATAGATAGCACCCCTAGGAGAAAGAATCAACATATAGATGCCATGGCTAGCACCACCTCCTTGGTATCTTCAGACGAAGATACAAAAGATAAAACTTTATGGTTCAGGTCCTTTGGTCTCCTGCAATTTCTGATCTATCTGAATCTAATGCTCTTGTGTGTTCTCACATAGACTTAGGGGAATGGTTTTCTAACGTATACAACTATCTAAAGATTGGAAGCTTTCTTGATAGTGTGACGAAAAACAATCACACACATATATGAAAGATTTTAGTCTGTTGCATGTTGTCTTGTTAGATATTCTCTATCGAAAATCTTATAACAACTTGCTACTTCAATGCCTCACTAAAGCAGAAATACCCCTTTCCCTTAAGGAAGCCCATTCAGGCTCTAGGGGTGGACACTTTGGTGGTACATCCCTGGTGTGAAAATTAATCCACATGGGGTAATTTTGGAAAACTATGGAACAAGATTCCTTTGATTTTATTAAAAAATACCCATAATGTCAACATCATAGTTGTCTTATCCATGCTCCTAACCAAGAGTTACAAAACTAGACCTCTCCTTCACTGTTCCCAAAATGGGGGTTGGATATTACTGGAAAAATATCACCTCCTTCTTCTAAAGGATATACCTTTATCATTACTACTACAAATTACTTCACGAAGTGGGTCGAAGCCATCCTGCTTTGATCTATGAATGCTGAAGCTATTTGTAGCTTTCTTCTAAACAACATCATTGCCCATTTTGGATTTCCTTCTACACTTTTTGCTAACAATGGTACTCCATTCAAGAATAAGAAAGTAAAAAAAATCTTGGAGAAGTTCCACATTCAACATAGATTCTCTACACCATGCTATCCTCAATCTAATAGCCAAGCAAAAGCATCTAATAAGACTCTTGAGCTCATTCTTCACAAAATAGTAAATAAACATTGTAAGGATTGGCATATTCAATTAACATACACTTTATGGGCCTATCGCACAAGAGTTCATACGACGATAGAAACAACACCCTAAAACCTTATGTATGGTGCCAAAGCTATTATGCCTTTAGATTTGGAAATTTTTTCTTTGCACAGGTTTCCCTTAAAGGGCTATTGATGATAAAACTTACTGAGCTAATTGTGTACATCAGCTAGAGATGCTCGACGAGTACCGATTACAATCCCTTGACCATCTTAAAGCTTATCAATGATCACTATCTCAGAGTATAATCAAAGTTTACTTAGGAATTTCAAGGTAGGTGATCTAGTTCTCTATGAGAATCAGAGAAATGTAAATGTGTTTCCTAATCGGAGGGAAAAATTTAGTCCGAATTGGTTGGGCCCTTACATTATCATCTCTCTGTATGGCTCAAGTGCCTATAGATTATCATCTATGGATGGGACACCTCTAAAAGAACTTGTTAATGCAATGCATCTTTGTTGATACTATGTGTAGTGTCTAATGTGTCATATGTGCAATGTTCACTCTTTAAGGGTCGTAGCATTGTGTATGTTGACATTTATTCATTAACAAATTATGAATTTTTTTTGTGTTAAGATGTAGCCGTGTGTGTGTATGAGAGAGACATACATGTGTGTGCTTTACTATGTTGTGTATCTATGTATTACACTACATCTTTTTAGGCAATTAGATCATCATTGTACTTAATTAACATACATCCATGTGTAATCATTAAATCATGATAGCATCTAATTTAAATATACATCCATACACATACAAAATCTATAGCATCAACATATATCAAAATTAGTGTATCATGTATATATGTATAAATATCTAAAGTCATGTACACGTATCACGCCACTGTCATAAAAAACTAAGTGGATCTTGTATATGTATATCAGTGTCTATAAAAAAAAATCTAAAAATATATATCATGGTTACAAAAATGATATACAAAAGGATGCTCTCTATGGGCTATGCATGTGGCTCCTGGAGCCCTCTAGCTCAAGCTACATCTGTGGGCGGGGCTGCATGGTGGAGACGAATCAGGAGCAGTGTGAACGTGAGGTAGATATGGTTGCACACATCCCCCTAATCTCTCTTTGGAGAGAATATATTTGCATACATGCCTAGATAAGCTCCTGCTGTAGTTGGTGATCACCTGTCAAGATCAAGATTTCTGACTATCCTGTGAGGTCATCGAGACAACTCTAAAGGCTGCACGTGCCTGCTCGGTGGAATAATCCCTCATCATGGCTGCATCTTGCTCTACGAGTGTCATCTACAACTCCCTCGATAGTTGATCACACTACCCCCAAAATGTGGTAGCATCAATAGTTCTTTGAACAATCTCCAACTGTGCCTCCTCATAGATAGTCCTCAGGCATGCTATCAGTTCAAAAAGGTGGACATGATGTCCCATTGAAATTGGTTCGTATGCATCTAATACTACCCCATGGCTAGGCATAGCAGGGGCCACCTCTGATATGCACTAGGTAAAGAGCCCAGTCCATCCTTGAGTGTCCACTACAAATTGAAAAAGGAATGTATATTAGTACTACAAAATGTATAGATATAGACACCTAAATATAATATACATGTACATGAGATAGAAGTTGAAAGTATTAAATGAAATAGTATAATCAACTATCATACCTAGATCAACTAGCTGCTAGAATGGGTTAGGGGTAGGAGGAGCACTAGGCCCCACACCACCAATGTTTGGAGTTGCCTCAGATGTTGCAAGGGTTGTTGTTGGGACCAAGGGTGGGGTTGGTGGCATCTATGAAATTGGGGTGGCAGAAAGACAAGAGGAAATCCTCCGTTGCCACCTCGGCCTCGACGAAGTTGCTCAAACCTCCTCAACCTACTCCTATGGCTCTAGTTGGCCCTCCTCCTGCTCATCTCCGCTACCTCGGTGCCTTTGCCTTTGCCTAGGTGGCTATGGTGGCACATCCCCCTGTAAATCAAGATCCCCCATGGGAGAATTTGCTATTAACACTGAAGAAAGATGGTGTACTGCTGACCACGTCAAAAATTACCTAGCCATGTCAACATTGTCCATCGTACCCATCATCAATAGATCAATGTTGTTGGCCTTGTCATTGGAGAGGCGGATGTCTGCCACAGTGGGACGCAGATAGTCCTTTGGCCTCACCACACTCCAAACAACTCAAATGTATGTGGGGATAGGAGGAATAGTCTAGATCCACCCATACTGCCGCATGACCTAGGTCTAGTAGTATGGCATAATAACAAAATCAGTGTGAATGAGAATGAAGTGGTCACACTATAGGTTCAAAAGAACCTACCATCATCAACCCACGAAAAAAAACTGATGGGGTCTCCATTTGATCTGATCTAGCATCAAAGTGTCAAATTGCAGCCCCTAGAACTATAAGTCATCATGTCTCCACTAACGAGTGAGCTTGTACCAGTGAGCCATCAAGACACTATAATCTTGCACCTACGGGAAGCCCTCTGGCCTCATGCAAGTGATGTGAGTAAAATCCCACACCTGCAAGAGTGTGCATGTAGTGAGGCTCTGATACTCAAAATGCATGTACTAGTCGAGCTCCTCGTATAGGTGCACGAGCATGTTGTGCCCCCATGTGAAACATTTTCACCCCTCCACCATCTCTCAAATGGTGTAGATGAGGGCCTCGTGTAGGTGGGAGCACCACCCATCTATGGTGATCTGTGCAATGACGGTGACCACCATGATACAACACAATAGAGGGGCAGTGATCCAGGCTTGATTGAACCACTAGGTGTATATGTGCTTAGTCCCGTCCCCACCATCTATTAGGCCGAAGCAGTATCAGACACCATCTGATCGCTCCTATGTCAAGTGTGCATCATCCAGCTCCACCTGTTGATCATGGATGGGAAGAAAAAAGATGCGGTAGGCATCCTCCAAAGTGACTATCATCTCTCTAGTAGGCAACTAGAAGCTCGATGTGGTGGCATCCCACCTCTCCATTAGCACTATCAACATCCTGTCATGATAGAGCATCTCTGGCAAGGTGTAAAAATTCCAGAGACTAATGCATTGTAGATGTGTGACCTCATCCTCAGACATCCGGTCCCTCTGGTCCCAAAGCAGGTGCTACACCTCCTCACTAGGATGTTGTCGGAACTCAGGATAATTCTACGAAAAAGGAAAAAATTCTAAGTACATGGTTGATTGGAAAAATTTAAGTTAAAAACATTAAAGGACATGTGTGTGCCGCACAGGTGTCCTAATCTGCCATTAATAGCGTAGGGATGATAGTATGCCCCTGGGATGCTAGCTCGTCCTCGAGATGACAGTGATGGCCCTAGACGCTAGCGCATGTCAAAGATGCGCACACATTTAGGAGGCCTGCATTGCACAAAGGTTGAAAAAGTGCTAAAAGTCCTTAAAAAAATGCAAAATGAAGTGGTTTTGAGGTCTACCTGGTCAACCTCAAGACCCTCGATGATATCTACCCATAGTTGGTCTAGCCTCAGATCCTTGTACTCTTGTATGCTCGACATTTTCATGACTTTTCTCTCACAAAATTTGACAAAATCCTTGCGATGAATAATGCAAATGACCCTTCTTGGGGCCCACCTGGGTATATATAGGTCCCATGGGCCCAATTTTCCTAGAGTTTGTGGCTCCTCGGTTTCTCCTGATTTTACCCCACCTAGCTAGGGGAAAACTTAGAAGGGGGCATATAGTCACCTCTTTAGCATATATTTCTTCCTAATCACTGAATTTCTTCTTGATCATTCTTCTCACTATTGTAGCTTCTTTGGATTTTTGGCACTGACTTAAATTTAGTTTTGTAGAGTAAAAAAATTTGCACTATTTTTAATAATAGGTGTTGTATTTTTTGTTGAGTTCGATCACTAGGGCATCTTCAATACTAGTCGGCTCGACCTCTAGGACCTCTATAGTGCCTTCCTTTTGCATGCAAACCTATAAAATTTGAAATTTTTGGTGAAATCTTTCTTTTCTACTTTAGTACGACCGATTTTTCCCAAAATTGAGCCCACTAAAGTGGGGGTAAACTGTAATGTCACAAAATTGCACCTAGGGGAAATTTCACATTTGAGCACTTTTCCTAGCATTTATGACACCTAAACACATTAATGGAAAAAAACCCCATGGGTCATAATTTCATGATTCTAACTCCATGTGGTCCAATAGCGAAGCAACAATAGTCTGGTGACAGTTTTTTGAGTTTGAAATGGGGAATCTCGAATCTTGGCTCTTGACACATCTCTCTGCAACCAGAAATTTGGGTGTAATGGCTCTTTTTCACCCTTGCATGCATCAAAAGCCCTCATTTTCTCTCATTTTATGGGTTATCTCATTCATTCAAGGCTCTCTCTTCAACTTGACTTCCCATCTCAATCTCTTCTATTCTTTGCAACAACACTTCTACAAGTGAAGCTTTGTCCGACTAAGGTCCCTCCAACAGCCAAATTTCTCTAGCAAGCATTCAACAGTTTTTTTGTGTGTTCAAGAGGGGGTTGAGGCCTATTGGTAATGCTCTCTCACTCTTTTCTATTTATGGATAGATCATATGTCTTTGTTCATTTACTACTTGGTGGTGTGGGTTCTCCTCCTAAAGCAGGGATTGCTTTCACCACCCCCTTTTTTGTCCATTTTGATTACTCTCTATCTATCTATCTAGATGTCCATGGAGGTGAGAACACTGAAGTGGGGGTTTGACTACAACAAGCCCCTATATAGCCCCAAAAAATTTCCTCGTTCATCTTATGCACATAGGTTGTCAAAGCGGAGCTCAGAGTGAAGACTTGGACGTTTCATTGTTTGTAAGATCCCTCCTAGCTCTTCTTGTGTTTTCTCTCACTTTCTGCTCTTTATTTTGTCATCATGTTCAATAGATCTCAGATCTGGGTTAGATAGTGAAGCTTTGGTCTACCTATTTGAGTCCTTGAGTCCTTTGTTGCTTAGGAAGCCAACACGTCATTTAGACTCCAGTGCACCACGTTGGCATCCTAAATCGATGTTGTAGTCCTTTGGCTAAGAGCTCCTTTGTCGGAGGAAAAAATTAGAAGCTTTTCTCTTTTAGGTCCTGAAACAATCTTTTTTGGTGATTAATCTAGATATGCTTTCTTTGCAATTTCTTCATTCAGCTTGTATTGAGGTGGATAAGGGTAGTTCATTCCTTGGGATTCTTTTGAGAATGAAGAGACTCATGTGCAATGAATTCCCCTTATCTCACACCCTTATACATATATATTGATCAATATATATTATATACATATACCATTATTTTAGTACCCAAAATATACACATATATTTACATATTCATCGATCAGTATATATATACTATATATATGTCTAATTGATATTCTCATGTATATGGTATGTTTGTACATGGGTATGTGTAAATATTTCTACCTATGTATATACATGCATGTATATACTCACATGTATGAGTTATCGTAAACATATAAATATATACACATACATTCTATGTATATACTCATCAATCAATATATAAATATAAACACATGAGGAAAAACTTACATTTAGCACAAAGACTTAATCACATATTCCCAACCGAGAACAATCAAAGAGTAAAACCAAAATCATTACAAATCATCCCTAAACAATGATCGAAGGTTTACTTACCATTTCCTGACCAACTGGACTTAACTTGACCAAACTATGATTGAGTGTGTGATAGCTCAAATAGGCTCATTTAAAGGTTGTCAAACCAAGTTCTTCTCTTGAGTGATACTCCCCCTCTCTTTCATAGGTTTGATTATTTTCCTGAATCCAACTTAGTGCATCACAACAGTAGTTAGTTGATAACATTATAATCATATCCATCATATATTATTGCATTATCAAAGCATTAAAAATATTAACATTGAATTGCACATTCATACATCATATTTTTCATCAAGATATATACATACAAAAACAATCATATATTAGAGCATTTTAACTCATTAAAGTAATAGTAAATAAGTAATAACACAATGGGGTGTAACACCCAACTTATCCTCACTATTCCTTGATTGCATTGAATTCTCCCCTTAAAATACAATGGTCAGGGGACATCCCGCTATAGAAAGCACTAAAATCCACCCATAAATCCCTCTTTCCAATACAACTCGAGGGACCATAAATGTTGATTAATATGAAAATTGAATTTGCAGATAAACTTCTCACCTTGCAGGGTATCCAATTTCTATTTCCCACTACTTTCTCTAAGTAGGCCTTGGAATTTTGGTTTGTTAACATTTAGAACCCTAAAAGATGTGGCGTTCAAGGTCATAAAAGGTTCAATGTGGACTTAAATGGTATCAAATTATATTTGCATAAATTTTCTTTTGTTACTTAAAATAGTGTGCCTATCATTTGGTAGAGATGAATTGATGACATTCAAAACCATAGACCTTGAAAAAATATTTAGATGTTCAAGAAAAATTAGAGAACATGAGTCAATAATATTATCAAACTATAAGATTAAACTTGATAGTATTATTAGATAGGTACTTGGAGAATCACCTAAATCATTCACCTTAATTTGAAGAACAATTGATCTAATTACACTGGGTAGGGTAAAATATCTAAAACCTTATATACTTGTTATATCTTTGCACTAGTAGAATTTGGAAAATAAATGACTACATGACTAAAAATTTTAGTCACAACAACTAAAGATGATTAAATTCTATTCATTTTTTGTAACACAACTATAAATGACTAAATAAATGACTAATTTGATTGTGGGGTAAAAAACACAACTAAATAATTAGTCACACAAATGAAAATGACTAAAAATAATTAGTCACACAAATAAAAATTAGACAATATAATATTAAAGTGGATAATTAAAAAAAATAGTTTCCAATTGAGGGAGTGGGTTGTATTATAATATAATATAATAATAATATATTATATTACAATACAATATATAATATAATATAATATAAATAATATAATATAATATAATATAAATAATATAATATATATTATTATATAATATATACTATATACTATATATTCTATAATATTATATTATTATATAATATAATATTATTAAAATTATAATATTATATTTATATTATAATATATTTAATAGTATGTAATATTATATTATTAGATGACATATATTATATTAGAATATATTTAATATTATATAATAATATAATATATTTAATAAATTATATTATGCAAAAGCGAGAGATTATGTATTATAATTTATTTATTTTGAATTCCATTTTGAAATCCAATAAAGCAGGAAAATAAAGCGGAAAAATCTTAATTGTAATTTTCATTTTAATAAACATACTCTTGAACCCTAAAATAATGCAGGCTCAAATTAGAGAAGTGAAAGGTCAATACCAGTGAGGATGACTATTGGATCAGATAGGGAATCACCAGACAAGAGAACAAGGAAAGGAACTAGGCAGAGGTAAAGGAAGGGAAGAACACATTCATGACCTGTCCGCCCGAGATAGATATATTTGCTTCATTCCTTTCTTCACCACATTTCAACAGTTCTTGTGTTGAGTGGGATGGAGGTTTCGATCTGTGAGTTTGGAGGAGCTGAAACCAATAGCGGCGGGGGCTCTCTCTCACCTTCTCCAAATGGTCTTAGTATCAGATGTAGCTCAACTTTGCAGGATGACAAGACCAAATTTTGAATGCCCACAGCTTGTGTGAAAATTTGAAAGTTGATTTGGTCTAGTAATTTTTGGTAATGTTTGTTGGTAAAGGATGTCATAATGTTAAAACCCAAATGTGCTCATTATTATGATCTTGGCCATATATTCATTTTTTCTGCTAGTAAAGGATGTCGTAATGTTAAAACCCAAATGTGCTCATTATTACAATCTTGGTTGTATTTTCATTTTACTAAACATACTCTAAAACCCTTGTCGAAATTTTGTTTTCAAGCTACATCTTGCCACACTGGAAGTGAATAGTTAATACCAACAAGGAAGTGGGGTTTGGGAGTTGGGAGGGCTACGCCCCCTATCCCTCCCCTATTTTTTCTTTTATTATTATTTTATTTTCTTTTTTATAATATTTTCTCTCACATACTCTGAGCAGCAAAAATGGAAAACTATAGTATAAATTTATTTTCACTTTATTTATTGAGAATAAAGTAGTCTATTTGTATTCATAACTAGATATACATCATGCATATGTATATATATTTTTTGTATTAACAAACACTAGAGGATAAATTCCCATTTTTATTGAGATACTTTGTTTTGGTTGTGTAGAATCAACTAGCTAGAATGGGAGGGCAGGGCTGCTCTGAATCGGGTGATATATGCACCACAAATAATATAACTACATTTACTCTATATTTTCATGTCTTCTCCCTTCAATGTTTGTATCATTTGTATTGTGTCTTGGATTTGTCTTCCATGGAAACCAAGAGTGCAATGAAGGATGTATTTCTTGGATCTTTGTTTATGCAGTTGTATGTTGTTTGTAATTCTTTTGGTTATGCAGTTTTTTGCTAAACAATTGATTGTATATTTTTTTTTTCATGAAATATAAAAAAAACATTTGAATATCTACGATATTTGAAGTTTATATGCATAAATTTGTTTGCTAATTATATATTTGTTTTTTCATGTTAATCCAATACAATTTTTTTTTTTTGAATATATATGATATTTGAAGTTTATATGCATAAATTTGTGAGGTTAATTAAGCTAGATTTTATTTGTAACTTGAATC
Source organism: Sequoia sempervirens (assembly GCA_007258455.2). Lineage (NCBI taxonomy): Eukaryota > Viridiplantae > Streptophyta > Pinopsida > Cupressales > Cupressaceae > Sequoia > Sequoia sempervirens. The sequence continues at coordinate 586,388,619 of VDFB02271358.1, read as the reverse complement.
ACTGATTCACTCAAATAAATGACTAAATAAATGACTACCAGACTAAAATAAATGAATACAATGACCAAATAAATTATTAAAATGACTAAATATATGACTACCATGACTAAAATAAATGACTACCATGACTAAATATATGACTACCATGACTAAAATAAATGGTCCTACCATGACAAAATAAATGACTAGTTAACAACAATCAATGACTAAATTAATGACTAAATATATTACCAAATTGATCAATCAAAATAACCAATAAATGATTAAAAATGGTTTAGTCATAAATTTGGTCATGTTATAAATGACTAACAATAAACTACTAATGAGACCGAATGGAAGATGGCTCGAGACTGTGGTTTCGGGTGTCGAGCTAGGGCATCCGCGCCCTAGCTCGTGGTGGTTCTGTGTTGTGTCTGTGTTGGCTGGGAGGAGATATTTTGTGCGTGGCAGGGGGTTGAGCTCTTTGTTGGGCGGCGCTGTGACCTGAGGCGAGAGGCGTGCTTCAGGCTCGTTTTTTCTTCCTGGCAGGGTTTCCTTAGCATCTGGCTTTGGACGCCCGTGTGGGAGGTTGATTTTGCTGCGGCCCAGGTGTGGGGAGGTGGTAAACGGTGTGAGGGCAGGGTTGTTTGGTGGTGCGTGGGGGTAAGAGAGCGATCTGCGTTTCACTGTTGTGTTTTTCTTTTTCTTCTCTTCCTAGTGTGTGGGTGGGAAGGGCTTGTGGTGCGGGTGCTGGTGTGGAGCAGGGAGGAAGGGCGTGGGGAGGAATCCCCCACCCATTGTCGTGCAAGGTTTGTGTTTAATGTTCCAGAGGATGATGGCATACTCGAAGGGTGAGACGTCTGAGGGATGCCCTAATTTGGACTTTCAGACAGCATTGGGCTCGAAGTTCACAAGTCAAGGGATGAAGACTTTTGATAACAACTTGTTTGATCTGAATACTGGGATTGCTGATACTGGGTTGTCTAATGGTGTGCAAATAACGAAGATTAACAGCTGTCTCGAGCGGTGCAAGGAGAGGCCGAAACTGGTTGTTCCGTCTGAAATGATTGCTGAAGATGTTGAGTATTACTCAAATCACTCCTTATATTGCAAGTTTTTGGGGATGAGGGTTTCTTTGCAATTTTTGGAGGTTTGGGCCTGAAGGACATGGGAGCCAGAGGGGGAAATGGAGATAATGTTGTTGGCGAACAATTATTTCATGGTTACTTTTAATTGCAGTGTTGATCGCAACAGGGTATTTGAGGGAGGCCCTTATTTTCATAATAAGGTAGGGTTGTTTATCAAGCCATGGCATGCAGGTTTTAACCGTGTCAAGGAGCTTCCAAATCATGTCCCGGTGTGGGTTTGTCTACCGAGGTTTTCGGTGGAATACTGTCGAGAGGATGTACTGCACCTTTTGGCCTCGGTGCTGGGAAAACCAGTTGGGACTTCATCGCAAACTTTGGGTAAAAAGGTAATGACTTTTGCACGTATTTGTGTTGAGATTGATCTTAGTAGGCCTTTACCCGATGCAATAGATATGAGTGCGGGCACTTATTCTTGGGTGCAACATTTAGACTATGAAACTCTCCCTTTTCGTTGTCGGCTCTGTCAAGAATATGGTCATTTGCAGCAGAAATGTCCAAGGTATAAGCCTATGCAGTCACAGCCTACACAACCTGCTAGCAATCCTTCAGAATCAGATAAGGGGAAGAGTAGTTCTCCTAATGAGGTAGGTGCGTCTGATGGTTTTACTCCGGTTACGGCTCAAAATTGAAATAGGGGTCAAAAGCCACCTTTTAAAGAAAGGCAGGATGAAGGTACCTTTAACAGATTTGAGGTATTGGATGAGCTCGGACAACAGGAGGTAAACCCAGGTTTGATCAACTTAGATCAGGGGCTTGTGGGCTCAGCTCAGGAGGATTTTGTTCTTGACTCTTCTACGGAGGCACAAAGGGAGGATTGTCCGCTCAAGGAAGCTAGTCAGCAGTTGGTGGTGTCAGAAGTGCTGGAACCCTCTGCCGCTAATACTTTAGCTGGTGAGGATTCTTCTCTTCCTAGGCAACCCACTAGTTCAGACCTGGCTAAGAAGGTTAAGCCTCCTCTCAAATTAGGCATTTTGCAGAAGGATATTAAGAAGGGTGGGGCAGAGAAATTTTCTAAACCAGGCAGAAAAAAGGATGTGGAAAAGATTAAACTGGCAGGCGAGAATTTGGTGGAGTCAGGGTCGGTAAAGACTCTGGATTCTCATTTTTCAAGCCCTTTGAAATGATTGTTCTGTCATGGAATGTTCGGGGCTTGAACAGCGGCCCTAGACAAAAAGCGGTTCAAGGTTTAGTTAGAAGGCAAGGTCCTGATGTCTTATTTTTGCAAGAGACTAAGTTATCTATCGAGAATATGCAAGGCTTGGCACCTAAGTTGTGGAGGAGCGGGGAGTGCCAGTGTATTGGAGCTCATGGAGCTTCTGGGGGTTTGGCATGTTTATGGAATCCTCGAAGAATCCGACCTCTTTGGTGGATTTCCTCTAAATCCTCTATGTCTATGATGGCCACTTGTTTTGAGACAGGGGAAGTCATTCTTTTTTCTAATATATATGCACCTACTGATTTTCAGGGTAAACAAGGTCTGTGGTCCCATATTAGGCTTATCCGTAGCATGATGCCTTTTCACCCATGGATTTTGGGTGGAGATTTCAATGCTATTTGTGAGTTGGCTGAGAAGCGTGGTGGTACTGGAAGGTTGGAGCCCTCTGCACTGATGCTCCGTGACAATATCAATACCTTGAATCTTGTTGATATCAAACCCCGTAATGGTCAGTTCACCTGGAACAATCGTCGGGTTGGTGATTTCTGCATCGCTGAAAGATTAGATCGATTTCTAGTTTCCTGTTACTGGGTGGGAGGGATGTGGTCATCTTGCTCTGAGATCTTGGACTGGAGAGGATCTGACCATTGGCCTATTAAGCTTGCTATTGAGTCAACTCGTGTGCCTCGTGAGCCCTCTTTTAGGTTCCAACTTATGTGGTTGCGAGACCCTTCTTTGAATGCTTTTGTGTCTGACTGGTGGAAGAAAGGTAGACCAGCTTATGGTACGGCAATGTATGCCTTTGCTAAACTTCTTCAATATGTTAAATTTGAACTCAAACGGTGGAATCGTCAGTACTTTGGGAATGTCTTCCATGCAAAGGAGAGGGCTCAGGAAGATCTTGATGGTATCACAAGGAGGTTAAGGGAGGATGGGGTGACGGCTGAGTTGCTTCAGGACGAGGCTCGGGCTGTGAAAACTCTTGAAGAATGGGAACTGCGGGAGGAATTGTATTGGAAACAGAAGGCTCGCATTGAGTGGCTTCAAGAAGGGGATAAAAATACAGCTTTCTTTTTCAATTCAGTGAAAGCCAGGCGACATGGCAATTCTATCTTTAGTCTGGTGAATGACAGGGGAGACCATCTTTCCTCCTTCCCAGAAATCTCCAGGGAGGCAATGCAATACTTTGAATCTCTTTTTAGGGAGGACTCGCAAGGGGGGTCCCCTGAGGAAGCGCAGATTCTTTCTTGTATCCCCTCTCTTGTGTCTAGAGATTTGAATCGGCAACTCATGAGTGATATCTCACTTGAAGAGCTTGAAGGGATTGTTTTCAATATGAAGAAAGGAAAGGCGCCTGGTCCAGATGGTTTCCCTATTGAGTTTTTTCAAGAATTTTGGGATATCATCAAATTGGACCTCCTAGCTGTGGTTCAAGAATCTCAACAAAATAAGCAGATGCTAAGGGCCCTAAATGCTACTTTTCTTGCTCTTATTCCCAAGAGCGAGGGGGCCGATAGGTTAAGCCAATTTCGGCCCATTTCTTTATGCAATGTAATTTATAAAATTATTTCTAAACTTATTGCTGACAGGTTGAAAAAGGGGCTTGAGGAGCTGATCTCTGAAGAACAAAGTGGTTTTGTTGCGGGTAGGCAAATTCTGGATGGGATTGTTATTGCTACTGAGGTCATCCACTCTATGGCTAGCTCTAAAGAAAAAACAATGTTTATCAAACTGGACATGGCTAAGGCTTATGACAGAGTTAGGTGGTCCTTCCTTCAACGAGTTCTTGGTGCTTTTGGTTTTGCTGAAGATTGGATTCAATGGGTTTTGAGTTGTGTTACTTCAGTCTCTTTCTCAGTGCTTATCAACGGGAGTCATTCTGAGTTATTTGGTGCTTCTAGGGGGCTGCGTCAAGGTGATCCTCTTTCCCCTTACTTGTTTATTCTTTTGGCTGAAGGTTTGGGGAGATGGATTAAACGGAATGTGGAGTTTGGTCTCATTCAAGGTTGGAGGTGGGGTGGCACCTTACCTCCACAAACTCACCTGCAATTTGTGGATGATACTGCTTTGATGGGGATGGCTACAATGAGAGAGGCCTCTAATTTACGGAGAGTGTTGGATGTTTACCTGGTTGCCTCCGGTCAACAGATTAATGAGGGCAAGTCTTCCATTTTCTTCTTCAACACTCCGGGCCCCATTCAGCAGAGGATTGCCCAAACTTTGAGATTTCAGATCGGGACTCTCCCAGTGACTTACCTTGGCATTCCCATCTCGGTGAGTAGACTGCCTAAGGAGTCTTGGCAGATCATTTTGGATAAATTTCGGGTGAAAGTTAATCACTGGACTCATCGTTGGTTATCCTTTGCTGGTCGTGTTCAATTGATTAAGTCTGTGGTGCAGGCTCTGCCCATTTATAGATGCATGCTTCAGGTTGCCCCTATGGGCTTTCTTAAGGACCTTGATTCTGTGGCAAGACAATTTTTATGGGCTGGTTGCTTGGAGTCCTCCAAGTGGAGTCTGGTTAGATGGGAGGTGGTTTGCAGTCCGAAACATTATGGTGGTCTGGGGTTGAGGCAATCAGCTTTGACTGGGGAGGCTTTGGCTGCTAAATTGTATTGGAGGTGGTGTAAGGAGCAGGACAAGAGTTGGGCCAGGATTCTTTCTCAGAAGTATCTCCCGGGGATCCCCCATCCCAATATTTCTAGGTATCCCCTTGTGGGGAAGGGCTTTGTAATATGGGGCACCCTCAAAAAAGGGGCCGTGCTTATTAAGGAAGGATTATTTTGGATCTGCAAGAAGGGGATTGAGGTCCAATTCTGGTCAGACTCTTGGGATGGTCTTCCCCCGATCACCTCCCAATTTCCCAACTTGTTGAATCTTTGCCAGAGGTTTCTTGAGGCTGGTTGGTCGCGGGTGAGTGACTTTAAGTCCTTTTCCTCCTGTGGTCAGATGGAGAGGGCCAACTGGAAGTCCCCTGCTGAGTGGCCGGATGTTGGTTTGCAAGAGGATTGTGTGGTGCTGCAAAGTATCCTCTCCAGTCACAGATGTAGCTCTCTCCGAGAGGATGACGTGCTTGTTTGGTCCCCCAATCCTAGGGGGACCTATACTGTAGCCTCTGGTTATAGTGTGTTATGGTCTCATAGGTGGGCTGGGCCTGAAATTCAGTGGTGGAAGAAGGTCCGGAACAAGCTTTCTTGGCCAAAATGTAATTGTTTTGTTTGGATGTTGGCCTGGAATAAGTGTCTGACTTGGGATAACATTCAGAAGAGAGGTTTCCATGGTCCTTCTGTTTGTGTTATGTGTGGGGCTAATGAGGAGGACTGTACTCACTTGTTTTTCCGTTGCCCTTTTGCCCTCCAACTCTGGAATTTTTGGTGGGGTGTTTGGAAAACTCCTTGTGTTCATGCTTCCTCCTTGATTGATTTTTGGCAGGGGATGGGTCGGCCCCCTTCTGTGGCCTCCTTTTTGTAGGACGTGTGGTTTGTGGGGCCTATCTTCTTACTGTGGCAGATTTGGTTGGAACACAATCGAAGGATATTTTGAGGAGAGCGGAGGCTGGTGCAACAAATTTGGCAGAGATTATTAGGCATGGTTCAAGAAACTGTGGGAGCCAGGTGTGAAGTGGAATTCCCTTTGGTGAAAAGGGATACAGAGTTGGTGGAGAATTTGGGGATTCAGGGGTCGTCTTTGGCTTTGGCAAGGGCTCGGCAAAGACGGCGTGAGAAGCGAAAAATTGATAGGGATGGAAAATGGCAACTTCCTCCTTGCGGTGTGTTGAAGATCAATACTGATGGATCTTCCAGGGGCAATCCGGGATCTGCTGGTATTGGGGGGATTGGTAGGGACTCTTTGGGCTCGGTGATCTTTCTCTTTTTGATCTATGAAGGGACGCATACCATCAACCTTGTGGAAGGATTGGCTATTCTTGACGCTCTCGAGAGAGCGCATGCTTTGGGCTGGAGAAGGATTGTTTGTGAATCTGATTCCCAGATATTGATAAATTTGCTTATTGAGCAAAAAGTGGCAGATGTCAGCTGGCAATTGGCTAGGGTTGTGCAACAAATTCTTCGCGTTAGTTCTTTGATGGAAACTGTGACTTTTGTCCATATTCCACGGGAGTGGAATAGGGCAGCTGATTGTTTGGCAAAATGGGCTTCTGAGCATGCTGAGGGATGGAGAATTGAGGAGTGGGAGTTGATTCCTCAGGAGCTCCGTCCTGATTTAACGAGTATTCTTACTGAAGATAGGGCTGGGAATGGTGATAGATGATGGTGTTGGCTGTTTTTTCTTAGTTTGGTCTGATTGTGCTTGTTTCTCCTTGGGACCTCGGTCCTTTGCTTCCTTTGTAATGTTGTTTTCTGATATTCAATAAAGTTTTTACCCCTTTTATTAAAAAAACAATAAACTACTAATGGTCATGTGACCAAGCTAATCATCACATGACCAATTTTTAGTAGTTTTTTTAGTCATTTATTTTTGTTTTTGTACTATTGTTGTGAACCACTTTCTTGATTATGGAAGTTGACTTTCTCTAACAACTATAATTCATACTAACCTAGAATTGTATCAAATGCACATTATATATTCGTTCTTTGATATGTCACTAGATAGGAACTACTTTAGCATGTTAGTTCATAATAAAATATTTAATGTTAAAAATATGTATTAAAGATAATATAATTATATAAATATTTTTTCTTAAATATTGGAGATAAAACAATGGAAAAAGTTAAGTCTAAAGGATGAAAACTTGAGTAATAGTTTGGGAGTTGGTTCTAAGAGAGAAAATTAGGTTGCACATTATATATATAGGTATTATATAATATTATATATTTTATTGTATGTCTAAATGCATATACATATATCTATTTTATATATACATATGTAACATATCAACACATATATGCATACCTATCTATATACACATAAACATACACACATATATATAATCAAACTTTATATCATTTAGATCTAACCTTAACTCCTTGAAAAATATCTTATTGAACACAAGAAAATAGGGTTCCACCTCTTAGGAGATGGAACTAGGGTTAAGGACCTATTTCACTCTTAGTTCATTCAAGGAAACCCTAGAGATCTCAACCTAACAATCCAATTATGAAAAGAGATGGCTACAAGGTCTCCTTAGGTGTGATTAAAGAGGGGTTCACCACTAAGAAAATTCTTAGAAAGAAAGAAATGAAAGCAATATGAAAACCTAGCTATGTGACCTAGAAAATGGAATTTGAAAGCATGTAATCAGACTGATAAATAGAATAAAATAGGGAAGTACTTGGAGAAATGAAGATGACTAAGAAAGGCCTGAAAAACCTAAAAAATTGTTGCTTTTGAGGTGTACTAGGACTCATACACTAGAATAGGTGATTTAATCCCAATATAGGGTTTCTAGGTAGGATCTGGAATCTCTTAGTGACTAATCTAGATCTACTAAAAATCTGGTAAAAAGGCAGTATTGGGACTCATACACCCAAACTGTTACAAAGTGTCATCTTTTGTCACAAAGTGTTCCAGGAGTAGAATTTTGAAGTGAAATTTTGTGATCCTCTGAAGATGGATTAAACAAGCACTTTCCCACTAGTTTCATGCAAATAGGTTAGATATCTTTCTCTAGATATTAATTTTCATAAGCCTTGACAACTTTGGAAACTTTGTCATTTTGGTACTTTTGAAGGCTTCAAATCCACTTTTTCTTCAACCTATAAACCTACAATCACATAAAGAGAGAGAAAAAATATTGTTTTGTTAGGGAATGGGGGTTTACCTTTGTCAAACCACCATTATTTTGGTAGTCAAACCTTAATGAGAAATGAAGCATGAATGAAATGAAACATGAAACATAAGATGAAATAATAGAACCTTGTTGAAACCTTGTAGATCTGCAAACAAGCATGAATTGGCTTCAATGGATGTAGATCTTGATCATGATTCTTGATGAAAGATAATGCCTTTGAATAATTGAATTGATCTTGAAAAATACATCACAACATTAGCTCAAAACCACATGCATGATGTACTAAATATTTGACATGATGCTTGAATCTTGAATGTTGCTCCAAATGCTTGATGATTTTTTGTTGAATTCCTTCTTGAATACTCTCTAATGCTCTATAATTCTCTTGTGAAATCTTAGGATTCTTGACTCATAATTGCTAGGTGAAACTAAGTGAAATAACCTTGTATTTATACTTATTTATGCCAAATTTCTTGAAATTACAACACTACAAATTGACATCAGATCTAGGATAATAAAATCCCTCAAAGAATTTTATTTAAATTAGGTCCTAGTTAAAGTGGGACTCATATGCCAGTTGTGGCGTATGAGTCCTAGTGGCTAAAACTTGGGGCATAGATCCCTAGGAGTGTCTTATTCAATGTGCAATTTGAAATCAAGTCCCAAAACCTAGGTGGGACACATACGCACAAGATGGTGTATGAGTCCCAAATCACCAGATCTAAAACACATGACCCAAAACATTAAATTATGATTGGTTATTTGGTAAATGTCAAGATTATCCTTCAAAAAATACATTTAATAAGGCTTGTGGATACAAAATAGGACCAATTGAGGCATAAATAAGCCCAATTAATTAATAAAGCCCTAGATTGGTTTGAAAGTGTTAAGATACACTTTACAACACCCTAAATAAGGCACAATTAGGTCCATTTAGTTTAAAAGGGCCCAAAACTTAATGTGAATATGTAAAAAACATTACAACACTAAATCAAGGCAACATTAGGCTTAACTAATATTAATTATTCCGAAATTAAGTGTGAAAATGGATACTTTTTCCTACACTACATTTAGCCTCCACTTTAGTGAGAGGAGGAACTTTCTTCAAACTCACACTAAAGTAGAAATTCAAGAGGGGTCCAAGTGTACCAATGTGGATAGTATAGGATGACTAACATCAGTGAGGGTGATCAAGCCTCAAGAATCCAAGATCCTACATTAAACCAACATAAGAAAAAAGGGATACACACAAGGTGTATAATATACAGAACCAAGGCGAGATACACAAACATACAATGTCAAAGACTAAAGGAAATAAAAATAAAAACAAGCAAAAGTAAAAATAAAAAGAGGTGGATCAAGACTTAGTTGTTTGTTCAAAAATGCACGCTCACTTTGAGGCTACAAAACTTCAAGTTTTCCACTAGGTGAGTATCCAAAAAGGGTGGCTCAAGCTTCGACTATTTTTCCAACATAATATGGATCAAGCCTTAGTTTTTTTTCCAAAATGCATGCTCACTCTGAGGCAATAGAACTTCAGGTTATCCACTGGTGAGTACCCAAAAATGTTGGCTTAGTTAGAAAGTCATTCCTTTGTATCAGCTTCTCACTGTATAATGAGAAAGTCATGCCCACATTTAGCCTTCTCATCATACTAACCATACCAAAGCTATCCCTCTAATAAATTCAATAGAGTGCCACACAATATGAGCAACAAGATTCACAACACAAGTAAAACTTCGTATGCTTGAAACTCATGAACAAACAGGATGGCTCCATAGGCAAGCAAAGTGTGTTATGCAAGGTGGCCATATAAATGTGAAATAGTGTAAGGTACATTGAAAGGGACTTTTCTTAGTTCATGTAAGGTATCTTCTTAGGGAAAATCATGCCTAATGTATCAAAGAGAGTACAATTCAAAGAAATATCATGCTCTCGAAGGAAATCAAACCCAATGACACCACCAAGAAAATGACGCATCACCAAAAAGAAAGAAAATCACACAATGAAACATGAGTGTTGATGTATGCCCCCACTTTAAAGCAATTTCTAACACTATTGCTATGAGAAATTGTTTTAAAGTAGAAGAAGACATGAGAGCTTACTCAGAAAGCCCTATTCCAAGTCATATGTTCTCGAATGAAACTACATCATGAATAAAGGGTTGCTCCCAAAATGCAACAACTAAAGATAACACAGTACATCACATGTGAGCCAACTTAAGGCATGTCGTCCACATCCACAACTTGCTCTTATATATATATATATATATGGAAGGCAGTCAACTAGCCAAAAGAGATAATGGCAAGTGTCATACGAGGACAAGGCTACCTAATCCCTTGTCCCCACTTAGTGTAAGACAAGGATGATCCGAGATGATTGATAAGCAACTTGAAAATCAGTATCAATTAGAGGAATCTAGGCGATTAAACATAAAGAAGAGCACAACAATCCTTAAGATGTTGAATTTTATTACTCAAAGCCTTACATTCATTAGTAGAATGACCATGAACTTTATGATATGCACAAAATGAACTTTTATAATAAAATTTCTCGTGTTCTTGGAGGGAGAGATATCAAATGATCTTGGAGGAGTCTTTACAAGATACCCTCTTGATCAATAGAATATGATGTTCCTTTATTTTGTGACAAAGATATCTCTTGCTTAGTATTAGGTTCCATACTTACACAAGGCTCTTTAGATTGCAAGATTTTGTACTCTCCTTTATAGGAGGGTGTAAAATCTATCAAATTCAAATCATTAGTGTTTTGTGTGATGAAATTGATATTAAGTGAGGATTTCTCTATTTCTTTCATTTCTTTCAAAGAATAATAATCAAGACCACTAATGTCTATCAATTAAGGATCCACTAATGTTAAAATTGGCTTAGAAGAGTCCTTAGTAAGAGTGTTGATATTGAGTGAAGGCTTATTTTTTCTTTCGAGGGACAATAACCATGACCACTACTCTTTTCTTGCATGTTGGGCTCTATAGGAATGTAGATACCTTGTTCTCTAGCACCACATCCTTTTCCACTATAACCAAGTTGTTTCATAAGTTCATAACCTTTTCCATTAAGCTTTTTCATTTATTTTGGATTCGTTGGTTGCTCATTATTAACTTCATCAAAGTTTGTTGTGTAATTTTTCTTCTTCTTTGAAAGTGGTTGAGGTGGATGCTTTCAAAGGGTCTTCCAAATTTTGTGTTGACATCACCACTTTTTCTTTTCCCTTTTCAGAATATTTTGTTATGATCTTGTATTCTCCCATGAATGTTTGTGTGAAATCTAAGGAGCCAAAATCATCTTCTAATAGCTTTGTGACTTCCTCAATATGTTTTTCTTTGTATTTTTGTTGCACGGGTTCCACTTGTATTATGTGTCAATGTTTTCAAAGGACACTCTTTGTCTTTCTCAAGTTGTAAAATAATATAAGGCTCAAGATCAGCTTTGAGTGTGTACACTTTGTTTTTGTAGACATACTTTATTTAACGATGAAGAGAAGAAGGTGCCACATGAATCTCATGAATCCATGGTCTTCCCAAAAGAAGGTTATATGAAATTTCATGAGGTTAAACATGAATAGAAGTACGTAATGTAAGTTTTTCAACTTTAATAGGAAAAGTGATCACACCAAGTAGTCACTTTCCTACATTATCGAACCCACTAATAGATAAAGAGGCAGGCTGAATTCTTGATTTATCCACTTCTAGCGAGGGTGACTCATCTTGATGGAAAGTAATGTCTAAGTTGATCAAATTTATAGTTTGAATTTGGGCTTCCACGTAATTTTATTTCACATTAGGGGGTAGGATCTTGTTGTAAGGAACTTTTAACCATGTTATGATAATGAGGGGAGGCTTGAATAAAGTCTCATATTATATCTTAGCAAGAGTGTTCGTAAGTTCAACAATATCATACTCCTTTCCACTTTGTAAAGGAAAATGAGGAGGACTAGGAAAGATAGGGTTAGGCACTAGGAGAGATGTTGAAAGTGTTTACCTTGGTTGTGGATTGTTTCTAGTGTTATATGTATGAGAAATGGTGTTATAATTTGATTTCTACGAAACATTATTCTTAGGTGGTTTGAGGATAAGGACGAGTTTGTTTTGATTTTATGGTTTGTGTGAAGGTGGGTAAAGGATGAGTTGAGGTTGAATAATATTAACTTCTCTTAGTGAAGGAGAATCTAATGTCACTTCATCATCTTCATCTAAGGAAGCCTCATTATTAGTGTTTGAAATACATGTGTGAATGTTCTCATTTTCTTCCACCATGATATCTTCCCTAGTAGGAGAGTTTTTAGGAGAGTTGCAAACTAGATGTTCATGAAATTCAGAGATTGGTTCTTCTAGAATAACTTCATCACAAGTAGGGGAGTCATCTATGGTTGGCTTGTATTGCTTATCAGTGATGGTGTTCTCTTGTTCAATAATGTTTTTCCTACAAGAAGAGAGACAAATAGGACTCTCATAACTCTCATTGGTTTGATCTTCTAACACCAAAATATCTTTGTCACAAATAGGAGAGCTATTAGGAGAAGACAAAATTTGATTGCCATAATTTTTCATTGTATTCTCTTTCACTAAAGCATTTTCATGGGGGGATATGAACATTTTCTTAGTATGCTTAGAAAGGTAAGATACCGTGTCACCAAAAATTGTATACTCTTTAAGAAAGATGCAATTTTGCGCTTAATCTGGTCCTATTTTAGACACCTTGCATTAATCACCCTTTAAAACAACATTTATAGGCCCCTAAGACTCATTATTTTGGACTTTAAGGCATATTCCACTCACAAATCATACAAATCCAAAAAAACAACATTCAAATTATTCAAATTCTAGAAAACCCACCTCAAAAAACCCTAGTGGGACTAAGTCACCCAAGGTGGCGACTTAGTCCCTTTTGGGGGATTTTTCAATTTTGAGCAAGAAAATCACTGACTTAATTCAAATTTTTGATGGATGTCGGCCTGTGAAGATAAAATAATGAATAATTAGGTATTGATTCCTATAAATATATGTTGAGGTCATTTTTCACAATGTTAAGTCATTTTTCAACAAACAAATTTAAGAGACAAGTGTTGGATATCTTCCACAAGAAGATTTATTAGTCTATTTACAACAAAGTTAAAGCTTTAGGGCAGTAAGCTAGGGTTTTTTCAAGTTTTCAAGCTCTCTTTTTGTCTAAGATCTCAAATTGCAAAGGGTTGATCATGGATGCCTATGGAGAATCATGGAGAAATCTAGGTTGAGGAGATGTAACTAGCCATCAAATCAAGCCTAAGGACTTGTTTTCAAAGTGATTTCATCTTCCATTTTCTCTCTATTTTCAGCCTAAGGAAGGTTTGCATGTTATTAAGATTCATTTCTAAGGCGATTTACGGTCTCTTGGAATGAATCTTGCATCATTCTAGTTTCATTAATGCATCTTATTCTTGCATGTTGGAATAGGGTTGCATCTTATTTTAGATTTCCTAGTCTTGGACACGCATAGGGCTAGGGTTTCATGCTGATTTCATTATCTCTTTCAAGGTTTAAATACCAATTAGGGGTTTGACTAAGGAAAACCCCCCATTAGAAACCAAGTTTTATTCTATTTTGTAGGTGTTTCCATAGATTTGGATTTGGGTTTCTTTCAAAAAAAAAAGTGCAGACTAAGGGCTTTCATTTCCACTTTCAGATTTTTAAAATTTAGCCAAAGTGGACTAAGTCACCAGCAGTGGTTACTTAGTCCCACTGCACCTATTTGTCAGAATTTTTTGTAGATCTAAATACCCATTTGGCAGAAATAGGCTCCTGAGCAGTTTGTAATACCCCTCCTATTATTGTTTGGACTTATTATTTTTCTATGCTTTGGTTTGATACTTTGATACTATGATAGTACTAATTATTGTTTGGTTTGGATTGTTAGACTATTTGGTGATGATGCTATTTCATTTGAGCACTTGGTTATTTGATATGACATTATGGTTTGGTGATGTTAATTGATTCAATAATACATTGTGATGCAGTGATTTAGTAATTTATTTTATGATGTGATCAGTTAGTTAGAAATTATATTTCATCATTGATATTATAATTGTTAGTATAGTTTTGGTGAGAGGACAGTGTAGCACCACTTGTTTATGAGTGCCCTACTATGCTGCAATTCCTTCTCACAATGTAATGCTTTGATTATATATATATATATATATGTACATGTACACGACCTTGTTTGTATGTAGGGATTGTAGGTACAGAGTCTCGATTCCACTTGCTTCGGTAGGATAGGGCGAGCATCAAATAACCCAATGGGCATAATGTTGAAATAGAGATGACAAGGAAGTCACCCCGTCCCATGTCTGTCAAACTGTCCTGATTGAGTGGTATTGTGCGTCTTTGTTTTTTGTCATTGTTTCAATTTATGGTAGTAATTTGTGTGAGTATATTTTGGTATGCATTTGGCATTGGTATTTTGTATGATGTGATTTATTTAATTAAACGATGTTACTAAATGTTTATATTAGTGTTGGATTAATTTGTATTAAAATATTTAAAAGTTTTATTTTAAAAGTCATGTGTGTTATTTAAATATTAATTAAATATTAAATTAGTATTTTTTTAAATTAATTAAATTAGAATGGTGAGGATAATTATAAAATAAATTAATTAAATAAAGTAAATTGTGGTCATTGCAAGTAAAGCTTGCAAAATCTGAATTAAAGCATGAAAGTATTGTTAAATAGAAAAAAATCAATAAAAGAAAAGAAAAGATAAAAAGGACGAATGAGCATTAAGTGTGGGCTGAAAAGCTGGAATGAAATTAGAAAATTTCTTTTATATTGGATTTTTAGAGTTTTCAAAAAAGGAAAGAGATATCTTTTATTTAATTGCAAATTTGAGACTTTTCATGGATGGGAAAATTACAGAAGTTACAAAAATTATGGAGTTGTTGGAAATAGGATTTTCCCTTGTTCTTCTTCTGCAGTAAATTATTTGAGGTTTCAATGTTCGAAAAGAGAGGTTATTCTGGACTAAGTTTAGATTAGAGAATCTATCAAGGAAAGCTAGTGAAGAGATTCTGAAGAAGGAACGGGAGCTCTCGGAAAGGCAATTGAAAATCAAACAAGCTTCATTAGATTTCAACAGCGCAGGACTCCAAATTCCATTTGCATCTCCTTTAATTTCTTGATTCAAAAATAAAAATAAAAATAGAATAAAATTAGATATGATATTCAGTGAAAGGAAAGCTTTGGGATTTAGAATTTATTGAATAGCAAATCTTATAGAGGAAATTAAACTATTTCTGAAAATATTTTGTGTTTTTACAATTTGGTTGCTTAAAGTGAAATTTTATCATTGAATTCTGAAATTGTCTAGTATGGCTATGTCTAACATAGAGGAAAAGAAATAATATTCCCTTTGAAACAATAAGTTTGAGTATTTGTTCGTATATATATTTATATATATATATATATTCATTGCATTTGAATTTATTTGAAATTATGTTATTAAATCAAAGTTATGGCTGAATTTACCAGTCGGCATCCGTACCCAGGAGAAGGATGGAGGTTTTTGTTTTTTTAAACCAAAATTTAAAAATAAAAAATAAAATTATAAGTTTTTATTAGGGGGTCAGGTGGGGGATGGCTGGGCCGTACCCACCCTTCTGTGTAGGTCACGCAGGTTGTACACAGTAGTCCATACGGACTGCTGTGTGCAGCAGTCCATATGGACGACTATGTACAACAGCTGTAGGATTGTGGCCACTGTATTTTTCTTTATTAGTTTGTTTATTACATTTTTTTTAATATATATATATATATATTTATATATTTTTTTTATTAATAAAAGAATATTTATATTTATGAATTATTTTGGAATCTTGATTTATATATATATATATATTTAAAATATATATATATTGTTTTCATTTTTAGTATGAGAAAATTATAATTGTGAATATTATGGAAAAGGAAAAATTTTATTAGGAATTGGAAATTTATTGCAAAATTATATAAAGGAAAAAGAGGTGTTGTAATGTAATTAAAAGAAATAGATTTACTTTGTGTGAAAGTTATTACGTTATTCTATTTTCTATATCTGGCCAACTTCTTTATTTCCTTGAGTTATCATTTTGACTTTTGTAATGTGGGAACCCTCTCGATCTTATGAACCCAAGTTTTGGAGGTTGTAAACCCTAGTTTTCCAGAGGCATTTTTTTATCTTTGGAGGTTTATCCTCGTAGTATGTGCTCAGGATGTTGCATGATTTTAGCTTTATTATATTGGAAGGTTGTACGAGTTGTGTTGAGACTTTGTGTATGAGTTTAGCGAGATGGATAATGCCTCGCTGGTCTTTGATTGCGAAATATGCTTTGTTTTCTTATGGTACAACCTTTGCCTTGTTTTGGTTTTTATTTTAGGCCTTCTGGGAGAGTGGCTCTTCGTGGGGGCCGGTGCCTAAAAAGGAGGAAGGGCTTAGGATAACCCACGTAAGAGTAGTTAAACAAGTGAAAACCTAATAATAGAACTTAGGGGGATGGGTAGTAAAAACACATAAGATAATATTGGATACCTCGTCTATGCATTAGGGCTATTGCAGACTAATGATAGACTAAGAAAGCCATGGTCGAAAAAGTCGTAACCTCGTCCTCATGAGAGGTTATCGGATCTGCATGAGCTACCCTATGGGGCTGGCACCTCAAGTAGGAGGAAGGGCCAGGATAACCCATGTAAGCTATGCGATGACACTCTCCACTAGATGCCCTTGTGCCTTGTTTCTTGGTTGCCTTTGGAATTGTATTTTGATTGTTGTTTCAATTTCATTTAGAAATTTTTCATGATTGTTCTTTGGTTACTGCGTTAATGGTTATTGACTTGTCTTGTTGTAGTGAGATTTATGGCTTTAAGTTTATTATGTTGACTCATGAATGTTGTCGTTTATATCCTTTGTAATCCTTGATGTGGTTTTGGAGTTATTGTCCTATGTTGTCTTTTATTGGGATTGGTTTTTGGCATTCATGGTCGTGATTTCTTCCTTGTCACCTCTAAGCATAGGGGGTGGGTTATTTATAACCCACGTGGCTGGGTGGAACATGCTCCACACCCATTGGGTTCCCCATCAACGTCCTTTCTTCTCTGCAGTCTTCAGTTGGAGCTTGTACATATGTTCGGTTGTAATTCAGATGTTACTGTGCTATGTATTATCCCACTTGTATGGGAGATTTATTGTAATTCATGTATCAAGATCATGTAATGTAATGTTTAAACGATGATGTATTATTTAGGAACCTTTGTAAACATTATGGTTTGAGATTCATTATGGTTGTAATATGTGATGTAATGATACTGTTACTTATGGTTCATGGATGCACTTCTGTAAATGGTTATTGTAATGTTATGATGAATGTAATTTTTAATAAGTTATTCAGTTTCATCTTTTACCCTTTTTGTTAAGAGTTGTTATGTGATGTGACCTCGCGTGCCCCAGAGAACTAGACGTGATAATATTAATGTGAAATGTGAATATGTTTTAATGTTTAGTTGCATGTTTACTTTGTATAATTTAAAAAAAAAAATTGTTTGCAATGTTTGTTCTCTGGGGTTTGCACGACGGGTGTTACAACTTGGTATTAGATCCAAGGTTTGCAAACGCTGGGGTATCTGGGTAGTTGTGTCCATTAGGCAACCTTTGCGTTTGACTCTTGAGCTCGAGTGGGTCTGACGGTGACCTAATTTTAAGGTCTTGGCATCATGGGAGGATTCCTCTCATATTATTGAATATTATTTTCTTTTGTTTACCAGCTTCTAGGAGTAAGCCGAATTTATGGGGGGGAGGATGTAATACCCCTCCTATTACTGTTTGGACTTATTATTTTTCTATGCTTTGGTTTGATACTTTGATACTATGATAGTACTAATTATTGTTTGGTTTGGATTGTTAGACTATTTGGTGATGATGCTATTTCATTTGAGGACATGGTTATTTGATATGACATTATGGTTTGGTGATGTTAATTGATTCAATAATACATTGTGATGCAGTGATTTAGTAATTTATTTTATGATGTGATCAGTTAGTTAGAAATGTTATTTCATCATTGATATTATAATTGTTAGTATAGTTTTGGTGAGAGGACAATGTAGCACCACTCGCTTACGAGTGCCCTACTACGCTGCAATTCCTTCTCACAATGTAATGCTTTGATTATATATATATGTACATGTACACGACCTTGTTTGTATGCAGGGATTGCATGTACAGAGTCTCGATTCCACCTGCTTCGGTAGGACAGGGCGAGCATCAAATAACCCAACAGGCATAATGTTGAAATAGAGATGACAAGTCACCTTGTCCCATGTCTATCAAACCGTCCTAATTGAGTGGTATTGTGCGTCTTTGTTTTTTGTCATTGTTGCAATTTATGGTAGTAATTTGTGTGAGTATATTTTGGTATGCATTTGGCATTGGTATTTTGTATGATGTGATTTATTTAATTAAACGATGTTACTAAATGTTTATATTAGTGTTGGATTAATTTGTATTAAAATATTTAAAAGTCATGTGTGTTATTTAAATATTAATTAAATATTAAATTAGTATTTTTTTAAATTAATTAAATTAGAATGGTGAGGATAATTATAAAATAAATTAATTAAATAAAGTAAATTGTGTGCATTGCAAGTAAAGCTTGCAAAATCTGAATTAAAGCAGGAAAGTATTGTTAAATAGAAAAAAATCAATAAAAGAAAAGAAAAGATAAAAAGGATGAATGAACATTAAGTGTGGGCTGAAAAGTTGGAATTAAATTAGAAAATTTCTTTTATATTGGATTTTTAGAGTTTTCAAAAAAGGGAAGAGATATCTTTTATTTAATTGCAAATTTGAGAGACTTTTCATGGACGGGAAAATTACAGAAGTTACAAAAATTATGGAGTTGTTGGAAATAGGATTTTCCCTTGTTCTTCTTCTGCAGTAAATTATTTGAGGTTTCAATGTTCGAAAAGAGAGGTTATTCTAGATTAAGTTTAGATTAGAGAATCTATCAAGGAAAGTTGGTGAAGAGATTCTGAAGAAATTTTAATAAATAGAAAAAAGGGACCTTCTTTTGAAGGTTCCTTTCTATTCCTTTAATAGAAACGAGTCTTCAAACAAAGGTTGATTTTTTCCATTTATATGTAAATTTTCTTTGTTCAAAGGTTTTTATTTTTTATTTTTTACACCTTCAAATGAAGGTGTTTCCTACCTTTCACCTCATCCAAGTTTAAAAATCTATTGTTGCAATTTCCACATCTCACTATTGTGGGTTTACCCTACGTACCTATGTATGTATGTGTGAATGCATGCATACATGTATATATGTGTATGCATATGCATACACATGAGCATATATATAGATATGTATACATACAGTTATATGTGCATTTATATCTAAAACTATATCCCTTAAATCTAATCCCCAACCCCTTGCCATATATATATAAATACATAGATACATGTATATACATATACGATATATACCAAACTTATTATCCCTTAACCTTAATCTCCAAACCCTTCTCATATATACATATGCATATGTACATTTACACCTGGCATCTTATCCCTTAGACATAATTCCTAGCCACTTATCATATATATAAACACGTTACCATATATATACATATATGTATATATGTATGTCTAAACCTCTTTTATATATGGTAAGGGGTTGTGAATTAGGTCTAAAAGATGAGAAAGTTGGTGTGGGTAAAACCACAGTAGTGACTCCCAAACTTGGTAGATTAGTGTTTTCAAGCTAGATGAGGCAAACACGTTCATAATACCTTCATTTCAAAGTATTTATTTGAATGAAGGTACCTTCATTTGAAAGAATTTATTCGAATGAAGGTACCTTCATTTGAAAGTATTTCTTCTAATGGAGGTGTTTCCTTTTATTTATTTTTTATTACAAAAAGTACATACCTTTCTTTGAAGGTCCTTGGATGCCTTTAAACAAAGGTACCTTCATTTGAATGGCCTTTAAACAAAGATCTTAGAAATGACCTTTCCATCTTAGACCTCATATTTTCCTTAGAATTTTCAATTTCAAACCTTTGGTTGGTAATTCAAATGGAATCAACTAGACAAAATATTTTGTAGGATTATTACACTCAAAATAATATTTCCAATAGGTATAATTTAATATATTTAACTTTATTATTATATTTATTTTATATTTTCTTGTGAAGATAGGTTTTTAAACAGTCTTTAAGGTCTCTATTTCACACACATGGAAAAATAGTAAAATAGATAATAAAAAAATTGAAAAATATATGCACATACTAGGTATTGATGTTCTTATTTCAATAAAAAAAGGTTAATTCGTATGCATAAAAAAAGTTATGTGTTATCGATAACATATGTTTAAATTATAATTAATCTCACTTCAAAAATTTATAAAAGAATACAAAAAAATTTTATGAAAAGATATATGTACACTAGATATTGGTGTTATGGATCTATGTTTAAAAATTTATAATTTTATCCTTTCTACAAAAAAGTTGATCTTTATTGAAGTAATGCCACTTTTTAAAAATATTGTTTTGATTAGAGGTAAAAGACGGGTTTTGAAGGGGCCCAGAACCCTTTACAAAAAAAATCAGCTAATATCAAAAGGAAACAACATTAAACAACCATCAACCCATCATCAACAAACCACCAGCCAAAAAATAGCCAAAAGGAAGGAAACTGGCAACACCACTACATATTGTTTATAATTTCAACAACTTCCATCTCACTAGCAGCAAGCATTTTCCCCTTAACCCCAGTATTAGAAACCTCAATACCCAAGGCACCAGCCTTATTTTTCATTCTATTCCTAGTCCTAACCCTAGGCCCACCAATATTTACCTCACAACTCAAAATAGAACCTTTAACAACACCCTTAACAACAGCATAATCCTCTGCCATCAACTTACCCTCAGCATCCATAACATCAAGAGAAACCTTTTCCTTTCTCTTTTTAACAATAGTCCTAGGGGAGATAGCCATCGCAGTGTCCAACATAGTCAAGACTTTAGGGGCTTCTCCACTCTTCATAACAACATTCCAAATTTTATCAATTTTCTCCTCAAGGGATAACATTCTTCCCTCCATACTCTATTTCATATTGACAGTTTCCTCCACCACAGTATTAGCAACATAATTGATTCCCTCCATTAAATTATCAATTTGGCTTTGGATCGAAGGGTCCTTTTCCTTGCTAGCAATACCTATAATACAAACATTGGTCCTATTGATCTCATGAAAGAACCATTTAAAAAGTTTAAAAAACACATTGACACTATCACGGGCCAAACCCAACACATCAAAAAGATTCCCTATCAAATTTTTCAATGTGATTTCCCACAACAACCTCCTCTTCAGAAGAACTCTCATGAACCTTATTAGCAGAAGCTTCCTTACCTTTACCAACAAGGATAGGAGACTTCATCCTATGAATAGAATTGGCAATTTTCTCTGCAACAACCTTCCTCTTATGAATCCTATCTGCATTCACTTTATTGGTTCCTGCAGCCTATTCACCAACCATAGCTTTAACCTTCTCCCACTTTGGAAACCCTATGACAGCACTCAGAACATCCTCAACATGGAAGCCACCAACCAAAGAAAGAGGGAAATCCTTCTCCATGTGTTGTCTAGCTTTCAAAACCCTTTTCTTTTGGCTCCCCTCCTCAGGTTCCTGCACAACTCTAGACGTAGGGGGAGGAGAAGAAGCTTCCCCATAAAGAACATTTTTATCTTTTCCCCCCTTAGAAGGAAAAAATTCCTCCACATCATCACTGCTAGTCATATATCATGCCTTCTCATCCATTTTCCTTTTCCCAGATTTACCCTGAACAGGGGATATGGGGCCCTCCTCCAAAGAAGTGTACAAATCTAGGACATAGTCAGCATCATCATCCCTATCCAACTCAAATTATTTATTTAAAATAAGCCTCCTCTTCTTCGGTTTCTTAGAATCCCTTTCCTCACCCGACTTAGTTTCATAGCCCTCCCTAGTTTTAGCAGACATATCCTCTAGAGAAAGAAGAGTTTTATGGACATCATGAGCTTTCACATGTTCATAAATAAAAAGAATCAACCTCGAATGCAGGTAAGGATTTTTGGGGTTCTTCCTATGCTCTTTAATCCCACAGTCCATCAAAACCAGCAAATAATAGGGAAATGACACCCATTTCTTGTGCTAAAAATGGTTAAGTAACAAAAAATGGTAATTTTTAGTGGTCGTGTACCTTCCTTCTAGGGTTACATACCTCATGATTTCTTCGACAACATCCCACCAGAGAGATTTCAAGGAACTCCTCAAATACCCACCACTCTTCGTGGGCTTCAAGTCATCAATCTCATTCTTCTTGAAGAAAAGGGACACCGTGGCTTGTGATTCTTTCTTATCCCTATACACTTTCATACCCTTAATAGCTAGGCTAGTAATCTGGGCTATGAATTCCTCATCCACCACAATTTCCCTACCACCCAAATCCAAGTTCTCCCTTTCCACCCTTTCGCAACCACTTCAGTAACCTAAGGATTATTGCTATGCAGTTTCTCCATGAATGGAGTAAGACCACCCTTTTCTAAAATCTCCCACACCTCCTTTCTCAGCTTAGCAGTATCATAGAATTTGGGCTTGGCATAATTTTTGTCCCCTCTCATAACAATAGAATATATAGACCAAGCACTCAACAAGAAACTCAGAAGAAGGCAAAAGACACCACCCAAAACCAAAGTATCCAACAGAAGACTCTGGAAGCTTAACCGGCTAACACCCACAATCCGTGCGAAGCCAGCCATAGGACATTCATACCTTGATGAATTTGAACTTTGCACCTTATGACAACCTTTCCTCAAAATCATAACCTTTACATCCTTATGAATGACATTGATCCACATGAGCAAGAACATGCACACCTTAATGAATAAAAGGATCACCATAAGATTAAATTTCATTAATAACAATAGTTGTGGCCTCAAAAGGGATGGGATCATTTAAATCCCAAACCTTACTATCTCTAACACCAAAGTTAGCAAAGAAATCAGTTAACATATTTCCCTCTCTCAAAATATGGGAAACATAGACATTATCAAAGGATTTAATAATTTCAATGGAATCCTTGATCAAGGCCTCAATAGTCCAAGATGGGAGAGATATATTCTTCAAATTATTAATAATGTTCATAGAATCACCCTCCAACCAAATCTTCTTGTACCCTCTTCTCTGAGCCAATTCAAGACTAGGATAGGTAGTTGCCACCTCTGCATAGTGGTTTGTCTATGTTCCCAAAGGGAGTGCCACAGCTGAGATGAGCCTACCATTAGAATTTCTAATCACTCCCCCACATCCAGTAGGTCTCGGATTTCCTTTAGCAGCACCATCAAAGTTGATCTTAACCCAACCATCCAATGGCGCCTTCCAAGCAACACCATCTCTTGAAGATTTCCCTTTAGAGACCGAGAGAGATATATCACAAGGCAACTTCCATTTTTGAGTAATTGAAATATCATAGGAGCAGAGATTAATCTTTTGACCATCATGGAAGGAGATCCCAGAAAGAAAATTTTCCTTTATTCCTGTACAAATCTTATGGGCCACAAATAAAGCAGGAAGAGCAGAGTTTCTAAAAATTTTGTTGTTACGCTCCAACCACACCCCCCAAATCAAATGAGGCAAAGAGAGAGACCACAAAATCTGCAAGGCCGGATTGGATGAAGGGAACATCCATTGAAACCATAAGTCTTTGACAGAGCTAGGGAACACCCAACTAAGATTCCAGAGTAAAATCACATGATTCCAAATCATACCAACATATTTGCACCCAAATAGAAAATGACAAGTATTTTTTGCTTCCTCTTCACAAAGAAAGCATCTATTGGGCATAACAAAACCTCTTTTTATTAGATTATCAGTAGTAAGAATTTTATTCTGACAGAAGATCGAGAAGAAAATATTGATCTTAGGAATCAGTCTAGAGGACCAAATAGAAGCCCAAAAAGGAGGTGGACTCGTAAAGAAATCATTCAGAAAAAAATCCAAAGCAACATAAAAGTTACCCTCAAAAGACGGCTTCCAAAAAAACCTATCAAGAGAAGGTCTAGTTGGAATATGAACCCTCAATATAGCCTTATAAATCATTTCAAGACTAGGATCCAACTCATACAATTTTCTCCAACAACCTCCATCAATATAATCAACAACAAATCCACCAACGAGACACACACAAAAGTCCATAAAGGGATGAGCCCAAGGTTGATCCTTTAAAGGTTCATTACCAATCCAATTATCATCCCAGAATAAAATAATCCTCCCATTCCCCAACTGCCAGGAGAGACCCTTAGCAACAAGCCTATGAGCCTTCAGCATACTATTCCACAACACAGAGCCATTCAAAGGATTAAACTCAAGAGAAACCACATCTCTGATCCCATCAACACCTTGTAAGTATTTACTCCAAGCAATTTTCACCCACTCACTTTTGGCTAACAAGAGATTCCACAGCTATTTCCCCAAGAAGGAAATGTTAAACGGTCTGATTTTGTGAATACCCAACCCGCCAAACTTTTTTGGCCAACATACATCATTCCAAGTAACCAAATGAATTATTTTTTTTTCTTCAACCCCCATCGATAAGAATTTTTTCTGAATGCCTTCCAAGATATCCACAAATTTCCTCGGCATATGAAAAAGACTAAGAGCATAGACCAAAATATTCTGAAAGGTAGATTTAATCAGCTAAACTTTACCCACTTGGCTAAATAAGGCCCCCTTCCACCCAGCCAACTTGGAATTAAATTTGTCAATCAGCCCCCTCCACAAAGAATCAGGGGCCTTAGAACATAAAGAGAGCCCTAGGTAAGAAGCAGACAATTCACCAATTTGACATTGCAGGATTCTATCAATCCTAAACTTTCTTTTAATCGGAGTGTTGAAAAATAAAATAACACTCTTCTATAATCTAACCTTCTGCCCAAACGTAGCCTCATACATATGTAAAATCCATTTGATAGACTTAGCTTCATTAATATATGCTTGCCCCAACAAAAGAGAATCGTCCATAAATTGTTGATGGGAGCACACAAGATTAGCAGAAGAGGGGGCTAACCCAAACATAAGACCAAAATTAACAAATATTTGGATAAGAAAACCCAAAGACTCCACCATTATGATAAACAAGAAAGGAGATATACGGTCCCCTTGCCACAAACCCCTAGAGCAATCAAAGAGAGGAGAAGGAGACCCATTGATGAGCACAGAGAATGGAGGGGTCGAAATAAGTTGTAACACCAAAGCCACCAACTTCTCCCCAAAACCAAAGCAGAGAAGGATCTTAGACAATAAACCCCAATTCCACCCTACCATAAGCTTTGAGTAAGTCAAGTTTAAGAACAAAACCATCCTGCTTATTAACAGAAAGAGAATGAATATTCTCATGCATAGAGAGAATGGAATCCAAATTTTTCCTACCAGCCACAAAACCGTTCTACTGAGGGGATATGATGAGAGGAAAAATCTTTTGCAACCTCAATGCCAGAACCTTTGAGAAAATGTTATAGATAGAGTTTCACAAACTGATAGGATGAAATTCCTTAAAAGAAGCAACATCGAGATTTTTGGGAATCAAAACAATAATCGAGGAGTTCAATTCCTTTAAAAGGGATCCCGATCTAAAAAATTCCTTAGTAGCCGCAACCACATCTTTTGCAATAATTTCCCAAAAGGACTGAAAAAAGAACATAGGAAAGCCATCAAGACCCGGGGCTTTATTACCTTCAAAGGAGAACACAACACCTCGAATTTCCTCTGCCAAAGGAATACAAACTAATTGCCTATTGGTTTCACCATCCACCAGCTCGGGGATATCCCTTAGAATATCCTCTTGACAAGCCACATCAACCACACCCTCCACAAAAAGCAACTAAGAGAAGTAAGAAGACGTAGCATTCTAGAGATCAACATCCTTTTCCAGAGCTTGATTTTTATAGTTAATCAAATTAATTTGGTTCGAAGCTCTGTGTTTTGTGTAGAAATATGAAAAAACTTAGTGTTTCTATCACCACTCTTCAACCACATAATCCTCAAACGCTGCTTCCAAAATTCCTCCTCCTTCGCAATAATATTATGCAATTTGAAAAGCAAAACATTTTCCTTCATAATCACATCTTGATCATACCTAGACGATTGAATAACTTGTTGAACTGAGTGAATCTCCTTAGACACCCCATCTTTCTCCTGAAAAATATGACCAAAGGAAGTATGATTCCATTTTTGAACATTAAGCTTAACATTAGCTAGATTTTTCACAACTCTATACATAGCCGGCCCATCCACATTAATACCCCACTAGTCCTTAACACAATTACCCAAATCAGGGTGGCAAGTCCACATTTTCTCAAACCGAAAAGGAAATTTCTTCTTACCACCCAACAAATCCATAGACAAAGCCAAAGGGAAGTGATTTGAACTCAATCTGGTCAAAGCTAAAAGAGAGCAAGAATAGTGGACTAACCACTTAGGGTTTAAAAGAGCACGATCCCGCTTGACCTGGATAAGGGCATCACCCACATGCCTATTCAACCAGGTAAAGGAAGCCCCTTTCAAATCAAGATCAAGAAGAGTTGAATCATTTATGAACTACATAAGGTCAAATTTTCTATCATCCACATTTTGCGAACCACCCATCTTATCAGCATCATGCAAAAGAGTATTAAAATCACCAATAACCAACCAATTATCAATATTATGACAAACTTTAAAAGAGGCAAGATTCTCCCAAAGCCTTTTTCTAGCACTTTTACAATTAGGAGCATAAATATTAGACAGAGTCCAGGAAAACTTATCATGAAGGTGGAAGAAAGAAGTAGCCACATGATTACTGTCATTGAAAACCTCCACACCTCTAATCACCCGAAGATTCCAAAACGTAAAAATCCCACCCGAGGCACCCGCCACCTTAGAGAAATGCATACCGCAATCTTTGAAAAGCTTCAATTTCAATCTAGAAATTTTATCCACACCCATTTTCATTTCTTGAATTAAAACAATATCAAGACGATGATCTCTTACCAGATTAGCTAGGAGATCATGCTTATAAGGGTGATTCAGACCCCTTATATTCCAAGAAATAATCTTCATGTAAGTTTATGGGAAGTTCTCTTAGAGAACATATCCAACAGAGTTCTTTGCATACCATTAGCAATATCCATTCGACTCTCTTTATCCCTAGTAACAATAGCTGGGGGCTGACCTCTACCATGCAGCTCAGAACCACAATTTTTTCTCTATCATTTCCTCATCACAACTCCTAAAGAAGGAGAATGTTTCTTCCTATTGCGACCACAAACCATCACATAAGGCGGGTTATCCACATCCTCTGACTCCTTGAACTCCATAACATCAAGTTTCATCTCTAACCCCTCATCTTTCAACACCACGCTTTGAGGAATCCTACCCCCAAGAGGAGAACTAGATTCAACCATCAAAAAAGAATGACTATAATGAATCCCCCCCCAAAAGGAGAGCTAGATTCAATAACCATAGATGAATTATTTTCCTCCAATAGCACAAAACTATCCATATTGGGTAAAGGGGACAAGCATACCTTTTCAACCTGAAGCTCCAGATTCAAATCCCCCTTATCTATTTGACAATCAACCACCTTATCTAACTCTTTTAGAGTTTTATCCTGACTAACCTCCAAGGGAGGCACACCTCCCAACTCCAACTCTAGAGTAGGAGGTATGATAGAGTCCACCTCCTGAGCTAGAGGTTTCTCTTTTTCTCTCCATTGTATAGTCATTTGCTTAGGAACTTTGAGAGGACATTTTTTGGCCCAATGGCCAAATTTTTTACAATGGAAGCAGGCAAAGAGGTTCGATCCAAATTCCACCATCTTCTCCCACACTCCAAGTTTAGAGTTAATCTTCACCATGGAAGGAAAATCAGTAGATTTGTCCACATTCACACAAAATCTGGCATAAACTAGCTGCTTCCTTAACGTCGTCATTTGGTCGATCGACAATAAACAAACAAATGTGTTGGAAATCCCCTTAAACACCTCCTCATCCCAAAATTCTAGCGGGAGGCTAGGAAATCTAACCTAAACCAGAGCAGTTGAGAATGAACACAAGTTCGAATTAAAACCCGTTTCCCATTTCTTCAACAACAAGGATGACTTTCCAAGGAACCACAGGCCCCCCATCAATGCCATCACCATATCATCTTCACAAGTAAAGGAAAAAGAGAAGAAACCTTTGGCCATAGCAGCTACATCTATTTGTCCTTTAGGTTTCCAACGAATCAAAGTAAACTTACGCACCAGCTCAATATGAGGCTGAGGACCAACAAATTAACCCAGCAGAGCCATGTCCATATTAGACATTCTTTTGTCAACAATGCAATCCGGGACAGAAACAAAGTACTCCCTAGTCTTTTTATTAGAAACAAAAGAGGTGAAGTACTTTTTCCTCTAGGCTTAGCCCCAAACAAATTTGACCAATCAATAGAAGAGCTCGACAAAAGAGCAATCTTAGCTTTATCAAGCGCAAGACCCTCCACAAAAGGAGTACCATCACACCCATCCGAGGGTAGGGAATTCCCTAAATTTTTTGATCCATGTACCACATTTTCATAGCTAGGCACCAGGGAATGCATCAGGCACACATTCTTCAAAGCCCCTTTTCCATCATACAAAACATTAGCCACAAAAGGGGACCCACTCAACTTACCTGCAGCAAGGGCCCCACCTGACATCACCTTGTCATCAACACAATCTCTGCCATTATCGCTATACAAAATAAGTTATTAAAAGTTACATAGAAAAAATCACAAATTATTTCTTAATTTAATATACATATTTATAAAAAGTAGGAAAGTGAGTAGAAATAGAGAACATGATGCCTCCTCTACGATTGTCCTGGCCTACTACATCTAGGGTTTTTGGAAACGAGGTGGGGCAATTTATTTTGAGTTTTAATCATTTTGCAGGTCATGGTCTTTATGCTGAGGTTGTGAGAAATGGACGAACTGATTCATAGCTAGTCAACGACTTTCCCTCATTGGGGTAGTATGGATGTAATGCGCATCAAACATAACTTGTAGCTGGGGCTTCCTTTTGTATGGCCTCTTGGTCAATGGGGGGTGGAAGAAAGTTGGGGATCCTGTGAGGAGTGTGGAAGAAGGCCCTCTGGATCCCGGAGAGGTAAAAATCAACAAGCCCTTGTGCAATGCAGGAATGACCCCCTTTGTCTCTTTTAATGAGGATACTGCGGTTGAAGTGGAAGAGAATGCAAGATATTTTGTGGAGCTAGGTTTAATAGGAATATTTTGAGGGTTTTGGCCGAGCCTAGCTGATTTGCATCATTAGATTACATACATTTGGTGCCCTATTTTGGATGGAGATATTCAAATTTACCCCAGTGCAAGAGGGTTTTTTGTGGTAGTGTTTGAGAATGAGAAGGACAAGAATATTGTTTTAGGTCACTACCAATGGAGCTAGGAGGACAAATATATGCTAATGTTGAAGCCATGACACCCTTCTTTCGATCCAACCTTAGATTCTTTTGATGTGGCTCCCCTTTGGGTAAGGCTCCCAAATCTTCCTTTACATTTCTAGTTTGATTCATGCTTTGAGGTTATTGGCAATTCATTGGGGAAGTTTTTGGGGGTTGATGAGGGTTCACAAATTTTTTTGCATACTACTTATGCTAGAATTTTGGTAGAAATGGATATCAATAAAGATCTTCCAACAGATGCACTCCTTAATTTTTTTGGTGGGGATTGGAAGAAAATGTTGTATTACGAAGGTTTACCTTTCTGTTGTCATAGGTGCTTCAACATTGGTCATGTTGTTGATCACTATTCCAAATGTAAAAGGGTTAATCATGCAACTTGGTGGAAAGATTTTTCTCCCCACCAATATTTGGTGGAAAAATAATTTGCTTGGATGGTAAGGCCCCTGCTATGGTTTCAAAGGATTCAACCAACACAAAACCCCCTCAGAAATCTCTTATGCAGGCAACAGGTAGTTCATCTTGTGTGGTGCAAGGCAGTGTCCTAGGGGATGACAAGGATATCCAGTCGGAAAGTACCAATTTAGCTTCATCTAAAGGTAAGAGTAGTCCATACAAGGATATGGGTGAGCCCTCTTGGATAGGGGTATGTGTAGGATCATGGGGGTCCAAACTAGGCCTCTAAGTGGCGATGAAAATTTAGAAAATCAGAGTTAGGAAACTTGACATAAAAAAATGAATAGGTTATTAACATAATTTGAAATATATTTAAGAATAAAAATTGTAGCAAATTTAATGTAGTTTCTAGGCTACTGGTCCTTTTTTGGAAGAAAATAATTTTGTTTTGAGAAAATTTGAAATTTTAATGCAGTGGTACTAAATTTTTAGGAAAGAGATAAGCAGGTGTATGTATGACCACCCTAAGTACAAGAAAAAAAATATTTTTTTCTGAATTTTTCAATATAAGTAGAGGACACATGCCTAGATGTGCTAGATTTTTTTTTGTAATTTTTTTCCATGTAAATAATTAGTTATGATTTTTTTATTAGAACTTTTCAAAATTATTAAAACGTTTGTGTCTGACCACTATAACTTGGTCAAAAATTTATGAAATTCAATATTCATTTTATCCTATAGTATGTGAAGCATAGAATGTGGTGCATCTTGTAGATTCAAAAATGTTAAGTAGTTTGAAGTTATAGAAGTTTTTCAATTAGCCTATAAATCAGAACTTTAGACGTAATGTAGGTAGAAAATAAATAATAATTGTTTATTAAATTCAAAATAAGACAAAAGTTATATTGGTGGAAAAATGACATTTTTTTCTATTAACCCTTTTCATTTGATAAAATTCGGATAAAAAAAAAGTCATCATCCATAAGGGAGAACTTTGGAGAACTAAGCAATTTTCAAAACATGTTTATTAGGTTGACTTTCCAGGTCAAGCAATCTCAAACCAAATCCTGAGCATATATTCATTTTGATTTGGTAATACCAAACCAAAATGGATATCCGTTTTGGAAAGCGGGAACCCATTTTTATGAAAAACAAAATGGATATCTGTTTTGAAGACCTAAAAACCCTCTTTAGTAAAATGGGCATAACTTTTGCATTTCTTATCAAAATTTCAAATTTTTATAGGCGTTAGAAAGGTGATTAGGAGCTCTATGCAATGGACTAAGTGGTGTTTCTATATTTTACACACAAAATAATAATTATAATCATTTGAACTTCATATTTCATTTTTGAAACATCAAATGCTCACTACTTTCACATGCAAAATCTTTTTTTCAAGATTTTTTTGTAACACTCATCTCAAAATACTTGAAACATTATAAAAAGTAATGAATAATGAAGCATTTATATTTTTTGTAGCAAGGAGATGAATAAATCTTCATAAATCATCATATCTCTCTATCCCTTTCTCTACCTCTCTATATATCACTATGTCTCCCCTTAAGATCTAGACCTATCCCTCCCTCCTTTCTTCTCTCTTTGTCCCTCTTTATACCTATCTTTCTCACTCTCTCTCTCCTTGAGCTCTAGACCTATCTTTCTACCTCTATCTCCATCCTCTCCTCTCTCTCTCTCTCTCTCTCTCTCTCTCTCTCTCTCTCTCTCTCTCTCTCTCTCTCTCTCAGGTCCATCCCACTCCCTCTCCCTCTCTCTCTCTCTCCCTCTCCATCTCCCTCTCACTCTCCATCTCCCCTTTCCATCTCTCTCTATCTCTCCCTCATTTTGAAGTCTCTCTTCCTCTTAAGTCTCTCTCCCTCTTAGGTCTATCTCAGGTCTCTTTGACTCCCTCTCTCCCTCTTAGGTCTCTCCCACTCCCTCTCTCTCTTTGTTCTCTCCCACTCCCTCTCTCTCTCAATCTCACACTCACACTCTCTCCCTCTCAGGTCTCTCTCTCTCTCCCTCTCAAGTCTCTCTCACTCTCCCTCCCTCTAAAGTCTCTATCTTCCTCCCTCTATCTCTCTCCCTCTCTCCCTCTCAAGTCTCTCTCTCTCTGTGGTCCCTACCACTCCCTCTCCATCTCCCTCTCACTCTCCATCTCACTCCCTCCCTTTCTCTCTCTCCATCTCTCTGAAGTCTCTCTCTCTCTCTCTCTCAGACACACACACACACACTCCATGTCCATCTCAGGTCCCTCTCTCTCCCTCTCTCTCTCCTCTCTTCCTCCTCTCCCTCTCCCTCCCTCCCTCTATTTCTTTCTCTCCCTCTCAAGTCTCCCTCCTTCCCTCTCTCTCTCTCTCAGGTCTCTCCCACTCCCTCCTCTCTCTCTCCCTCTCTCTCTATTAGGTCTCTCTCACTCCCTCTCTCTTCTCTCATATCTCTCTCTTACTCACACTCTTTGTCTCTCTCTCTCTCTCACACACACACACAAACACACTATCTCTCTCTCTCTCCATCTCCCTCTCGGGTCTCTCTCTCCCACTCACTCTCTCCCTCCCTATGTCCATCTCAAATCTCTCTCTCTAGTTCCTCCCACTCCCTCTCCCTCTCTTTGAAGTCTCTATCTCTCTCTTAGGTCTCTCCCACTCCCTCTCAGGTCTCTATCTCTTAGGTCTTTCCCACACTCACTCTCTCACAAACACACTCATACTCTCAAGTCTCTTTCTACCCGTCTCTCCCTCCCTCTCTCCCTCTCAATTCTCCCTCCCTATATCTCCCTCTCTCCCTCTCAAGTCTTTATCTGTCTTTGTCTCTTTGTCTCTCTCTTAGGTCCCTCTCTCCGACTCCCTCTCTCTCTGAGGTTTCTCCTTCCCACTACAACTAGATCTCACTCTCTCTCTCTCTCCCTCTCTCTGTCTCT